>JAUPFP010000026.1:235000-345000 GCA_036925085.1 Brachycybe producta | reverse complement strand
CTTCCAATGTGCTGCTGGCAAGCTTTCCAGGTCAGGTTTTCTGAAGGTATTCAGATCCAGTAGGGAAAGCTACCTTATTAAATGAACAATACAAGAAGGTCTTCACAGAACTTGATGGCATACCACATGAGGTTTTTTTCAACTTCTCTTTGTATGGATCAATTTGTAATAATAATTGCAGATGGGATAGTCAAGCAACTTCTAAAATTAGACTCAAATAAAAGCTGTGTTCCAGATTGAATGTATGCTATCATTTTAAAAAATCTTGCACAAGAGTTGTGTCCATACCTTCAGTTAATTTTTCAACAGAGTTTAGATGTAGGTATTGTACCAGATATGTGGAAATTAGCTAACATTAGTCTAATTTTTAAATCAGGAGACAAGTCTCAGGTAACTAATTACAGACCCGTGTCTTTAACCTCGATAGTTTGCAAGGTTCTTGAACATATTATATATTCCTCCTCAATGAATTTTCTTATTGAAAACAATCGTTTGTGTGATAACCAGCATGGGTTTCGTAGGGTGCATTCATGTGAAACCCAGCTTATACTTTTAGTTGATGACCTTCAGAAAATTTTAGACAAAGGCAGTCAGATAGATTAGGTTTTTCTTGATCTCTGCAAGGCAGTTGACACAGTTTCTAACTCAAAACTAATGACAAAAATTAGTGGGTATGGATTGGGTGAACAGGTGTATAAATGGGTGCATTCTTTTTTGAGTGATAGGAAACAAAGGGTTGTTGCAGGTGGGTCTGAATCTGTCTGGATATGGGTTACATCAGGAGTTCCTCAGGGTAGTGTGTTGGATCCACTTCTGTTTCTTTTATATATCAATGGCCTCAGCAGTCAAGTTAGCAGCAATTGCCAGCTATTTGCAGATGATACAAAAAGTTATCATGAGGTTACCTCTGACAATGATTGCCATATTATTGATAGGGACTTGAAAGCAATAGTGGCATGGTGTTCTAATTGGCAACTTCAACAATAAGGAAAATGTTGTGTAATGAGGGTAGCTAGGAGAAGGAATCCAATAATATTTCCATATAGATTAGGGGCCATTCCACTTATCAACGTAGATTCTTATAAATATTTGGGGGTGAGGATTACAGCAAAACTTTCTTGGAAGCTGCATGTCGAACAGATTATTTCCATGTCTATGCAGATGCTAAGGTTTAGTCAACGCATTCTAAAAAGGTGTCCTATGGAGGTATAATGTATAGCATATCAATCATTAGTACGTCCCCATCTAGAATACTGCATTTCCGTGTGGAATCCCCACACTGCAGACATAGCTCACTCCATAGAAATGGTCCAACACAGGGCTGCTATGTTTGTTTGTTTGTTTGTTCGATGTATCTTCCCGTTTATTGTACCTGATGAACGAGTGAACTGTGTTAAAAACCCAAATGTCTGAATCTCCGACGGAATAGCCAGAGCAGGTGTCCATGAAGTTATACTAACCTCTGTGGTATCCTTCTATCAGATTTCCAAAATCTCAGCATGAAGCTCAGGATTCGTGATTTCCACCAGGTGGATTCTTGGCCACTGAACAAGCAGAAGAACTCTGCAACCACGACCCGCAGTTGTGACCAGTGTTTCTTCTGGAGGTATCCGTCCAACGGTAACTGGCAGTTCCTCCCTCTGTACACTTGTACTGAGGTTGCACCACCTGAGACAGATGACCCTGCCTTCACAAGACATCTATCACCTGGGCAACCTCAAGAAGTTTTTTTTCGGTGAGTGTTGCCAAAAAGTTCATTGTCTCCTGCAGAGTACCAAACAATGACTCTGCTGACTCCTCTCAGAGCCCACCACCACATCCAACCAGACCTGTGGCTGTAGAGGCTAAAACGCAGGTCCTCTGCCACACACCTATCCTTGTTGGGGTCTGTGCAACCCCTTCATCACCATCTAATGGTGCTTCCCTGGAGACAAAACCCTCCCGATACATTCACACCGTGACAAAGTTTCTGTGAAGGGGTTAGACCGTAGGGACACTCCTACAGCACCTTCCCCTTCGAAAAAAATCACCGTGATCGTTCCCACTGGCAGTAACTCCAACCTGTTGCTGCTCTCCATCGTGCCATCTACCACGGCCGATGGTGCAGGAACACAACTCCCATCTGTCTCCTACATCGGTTCTCCTACAAGCCAACGAAGGAACCAGGGTCTTAGCTGTTTTCCACAGTGTGAACATGGACAGAAATGGCCACCACTGTAGGATAGAAACTTCTACCATGCAACTCGGTGAATTCACGGGCCAAAGTCCATAAAACACTGTCAAACACCGGTAGAACGGTAAACAATCGCAGTCTTATGAACAAAGTTCGTGTCCCACGGTAAATTCATGGTGAGACTGACTTACTTCTTCGCCAGTGAATATACGGACAAAAGTACGTAATCCACAGTGTACTAAAATACTAAAAAACTGCCTTTTTATCATGCTCTACCGGTCCTGCACGGTAAACCACCATGCAACTGCTATACTAATGGTAAAACTAAACTGTACACTGGTTTCCACCATAGTCCCACGGATAGAAGTTCATGCCCCATGGTATACTAAAGGTAACCAATGGTCAAAACCATTTTCCCCCGTAGTTCTGCAGACCAAGTCTATGCCCGGCAGTGTACTAACAGTTTTCACGTTCTTTCGACCATACAAGAGGGGCTGGGTAACAGTACCCGGCGCCTCCACCAATTGTAATGACCCGGCTGGTCTTTTACAACACCCTGGTAAGTTTTAACTGTCTTACCAGATCCAGTCTCCCTTCGGGACCACTCTGCGGTGGCTGGCATCACTCAATGGCTATTAGTGAGGCCTACGAATACAGTCACAGCCCTTAAGATGGATGCAGGTAGAATGAATTTGAAGAAAATCTTACCTGGGGTTTGTGGATGCCCAGTCATGTCATTACAAAAAAAGTTGGCCAAACAAAATTTATTTTTTGTTTTTAGTGTATTTTTAAAATCACTAAGTGTAGCCAAAAACTTGCTTTATTAATAATTTTAAGAAGAATGCCTGCACTTTAAACAAGTTCTTTTGTAACTGAATGATAACGTTTATTTTATGTTAGATAAAAAGGGCCACCAAAATTAGACTTTTAAGTAGAACCCACCACCCATCCATGAAAAAAGTGTGAAACATCAATTTTTAAATAAAAGATGGAAACAAATTTATATAAAATTTGAATTTTTTGTTTCATTGAGTAAATCAAAAAAATGTATGTTGATACATTTTAGTAAACCATAATTACTAATGGAGATTTTATTTTTACAGTCATCCAAAATACCGTGAGGCTCTTCGGAAAAAATTCAATTGCCTATTGGGAGGCGAAGATACTTTCAATGCAGATACAAGTTCCCAGGCATCTGAAATGTCGATTTCAACAACGTCTTTAAAGGACAACCGTGAGCGTGGACAATTGCAAAAACAACAACGAGCAGAAAGCACATCTTTTGAATGTAGTATTACTGAATAATAAGTCAAGTTATTGTAAGTCATAATAGTTTCAGCCTTATTGTTGTCTGTACAAGGTATATTTAGAAATAAACACATAAATTATATACTTTAAATGTATGAGTTAATAAATATAACTCCACGCAGCACAATGATATCCAAAGGTCATCCAAAGGATGTATTCAGCATCCAGGCAATACTTCCTGAGGATAATCATGAATACCCTTTTTACGTTTAGTGCATGTCCACTGGATGTCCCAATGTCCCACTTGAGGAAGTACGTACGACATTCAAGATGGATGTCAATTGGATGTCTACTCTGGATGTACATATTAAATCTTCAAAAAAAATTCGCATGACATTCATGATGAATGGCCTGTGGACGTCCATTTGTCCAAGTTGAGGATATACATATGACGTTCTAGCATTGAAAACACAAACGATGCCCAAAGTTATTTTCATTTTCATGTAAGCTTATTTATAAACTAGTGGGGTAACCTGTCATAAATGATGGGAGCGAAATTCACAGGCAATTGTGCCCAGCATTAGAATTTCTTTTCCTCCGCCCTTTTATGAAGTGAGACCAAGTAACAAACCAATTAGAAATTGATTACGTTCATAAAAGGGCTGAGCAAAAGAAATTCTAATGCCGGGCACAATTGCCTGTGAATTTTGCTCCCGTTCATGCCTGTGATAAACTGTAGTTTAATTTTGCTACTATTATCCCCTCCCCTTTTTATATTTGAAAGAGAAAATGAGTTTTTCATTTTCTCTGGTGTGCGCATGCGCGTCGTTTGTACCTTTTCTACTCCTTTCATTTCAATTTCATTCACCCCTCCTACTTTTTCTCCCTCCACGTTTCTCTCCCCCCCTTCTACACTTTCCAACCTTTTTCCCTCTCCAATTTAATATGGGGGTTTTGGATGGGGAGTGTGCAACACATAGCTGACCTTGAGAAAAAAAGCGGTTCATTTATTCATTTAAATTTATCTAAATTCCGACTTGCTTCAAGGTCTCAGCATTATCACACACTCACACACATACACGGACCTGGCTTAACATATATATATATATATATATATATATATACTTATATATATATATACTTATATATATATATATATACTTATATATATATATACTTATATATATATATATATTATCTAACATGAAGTGTCAATGACAAAACATTTGGCACGTGAATTTCACACTACATTAAAATTATCCAACTTATTATTCATTTATTTTCATATAAGAGTAATTGCATATTATCACGGCCCAGTTTTGCACCTTCTTTAATTAGGAGGAGCAAGACTGAATCCTGATGTCATCTGCTAGGCTGCTATAGTAGACAGCCTGGCGGACAACATGAACTCCAGGTAGGGCAAGGGAGCCATTAATGAGGGACAGTGTAGTTAGAAACTGAAGAGAGTGTGCTGTTTTTGTGTGGTTTTGTGTTTCTCTGCAGGGCAAGAGGCCCTGCAGATTATTGCTTAAATAGGAAGTCTTTAATTAAATAAGTCATATCTTTATTTCATTTATACACTGGTGTCTGTGTCACTTTATTTTTACTGGGGAAGTTTACCATGGGGAGGGTGGGGGTTTGGGGGTGGGAGTTCACCGGCACTTCACCGTCATGTCGGCTGGTACTTTATGCACGGTTCCACCGTAGGATTCAACGGGAATCTACTGTGGGTTCTTTGACCTGTTCGGCAGGATGTCATTGCCGTACGTCGGGGAAGATGACTCGACCGGCGCCACCCAGGGACACAGGCAAGGCAAGAGGGCAGCTAAGGCTGCGGTCCCAGCCCCCAAGTTAGTCAGGAGTACAGTAAGACGGAGCAGTTTTGCCAGGCGTTCTAATGGGCCAAAGTTGGGTTGTTACAATAGATAAGTAGTTACAACTTCCTACTAGGCGAGAAACTATACGAGCATATGTATTAACATTAATTATCACTTGTGTTCATTCAGTTTTTGTTGAAAGTTCCAGTTAGTTTACTGTAACTTGCAAAAGGTTTAATGGCATGATTAATTTATTAACAAAAACATTCCAAACTGCTTATTCTGCATTTTAGGATTAACACTATAAAAAGAAATTGATTTTATCTTAGAAAATAGCACTTTGGACTAAGCTTAGTATGTTAGGAATTATTTAAGATCATAATGTTGTGATCTTAAATAATTACTAACAGACCAAGCTTAGTCTAAAGTGTATTCTAAGTTAATATCAAATCTAAAATAATATCAACATGAAAATATTGTCTGGTCTCTGGTCTGGTTGTCTGGTCTCTAATTTCCACACTAAATGGTTCACAAGTTTGCATGCTTACCAAGAAAAGAAACTGCCCCATTAACGGCTTTAATATGTTTATTTTATTGATTGGTCAGTGAGGAATATGTTGTATTTTTATTAATGTGTGAAATAATATGTGGTTTAGTTCCATATGTTTGTAAAGCACCCCAGGAGCGAAATGATGAAACACCTTCCAATCCCGTGATAACCCACAAAGGCCACCAAACCCATGAGGCTCACAAAGCCCACCAGGTCCACAAAGCCCACAAGGCCTATGTGCCTTTAACATAAAAATGCCAGCCCAGGCCCAGCCCAGTCTATGGGCTGAGGTTTTCAAAAGCACACCGGCCCATGGGCTTTATGTAGGTTCTGTAACACCCTGTAATTCGTGATCCCGCCAAAACCATAGCGGGGGGGGGCACAGAATAAGGATATATACAGAAGGGAAACTGAGCCATTGACTTGTGACAGAATTTTTCTGCGCATGTGCGGCGCCACCCCAGAATTTTAGTCGCTATTATGTTGTGACGCAGCTGCCGCCATTTTGAAATGTATTACATTTTGATATGTGTTCATCTGTGGCAACAGCAATGATTCAAAAGTTGACAAATTGTAAACATATAAAAGTTGAAAAATTTTAAATTAAAATTGTGTTTTCCATGTGTTTATTTTACATAATAATAAAACTGAAATTTAAAAATAAAATTAAAAACTGAAATTTAAAAATACAATTCAAACCTAAAATTTAAAAACGAAATTAAAAATTGAAATTTAAAAATGAAATTAAAAACAGAAATTTTAAAATAAAATTTAAAATAAAATTTAAAAATAAAATTTAAAATTAAAATTTAAAACTGAAATTTAAAAACAAAATTAAAAACTAAAATTTAAAAATAAAATTAAAAACTAAAATTTAAAAATAACATTTATTAAAAAAATAATCTTAATAAAAAAATTACATTTATCATTACATATACTTACATATACTTTTATTAATTAAGATTAAAACGATTTGAATTTGATTATTCAAAACGATATTCATTTTCTTCTTCAAATTTTTCACATTCAAAAAGTATTTGTTTCCTCCTTATGTTTCCATTTAATCAAATGAATAACACAAAACAACCTAATATAGTAATACATTTCAAAATGGCGGCCATCAAGTAACCGGTTAAAATAAGAGAAGCTTTCAGTCCAAGGTCATGAATATCTGTCACAGCAACTTCAAAGGCGCCGCTGGAGAGTTTCCCTTCTGTATATATCCTTATTCTGTGCCGAGGGGGGGGGGGGTAAACAACTCTCAACCGTCCCTCTCTGTCCTCTGACTCACCTTTCTGACTCATACCCAAGTGGCGGACCATGGACCACATAGGACCATGGTCACTTGGACCTGGTTACACCTCGCAGGTGTACACAGGTCCAAGGTATAAAAAAGCCGTGCTCCTCTTTGTAGTTAGTTTTTGTCCTTGCCTTTGTATTACGTAGATTTTATCCGTACCACAATATGGGCATGAGGACACCGTTAGTATAATATATTCATCTTTGTATTCTGTGTTTCTGTACAAATGATGAATAAAAGAGTTATAATAAGAAACAGCGTGGTTTTTATGTTTCTGTAATCAACTTCTCTTCAGAGGCCGGAGACTCCATAAGGCAGGAGGTATACAATTCCTTAGCAGCTACAATATCTTCTCTTGTCGGTGTACCGAAAGGAGAAGATGTATATCAGCATCGACCAGAAGAGAGAGGGATGGCCGCCACTCTGCTGCATAGATTTCACCCCCATGCAGAAGGGTGACCACAATCCATCTCCATCCAACTCTCTCTGCAGCTCGAATCTTCTCTGTGCGGGCACCGCGCGGTTCAGAAAGAATCGAGGTACAGAATATGTCATCTAAAGGTTGGTAAAAATAAAATGGTCGATGTCAAAAGCTCACATTTGGTGGAGGTGCGGGGTATAGCTCCATTTGCCTTCTCCGACATATCAACAGAGGCCGTCCTTTGTCTTAAGTCTCGTGATTGTGCCTCACGAGGCTTCGTCCGTCCTTTTTATGTTGGAACCACGTATGGAGACCCTCGATCACGTCAAAGTCAACCGTGTGGCGCCTTTTTGTGTGGAACCACGTATGGAGGCCCTCGATCACATAAAAACCATCCGTGTGGCGCCGGTTTTTGTAGAACCGCATGTTGAGAGAGACCGGAGATAGCCTCAATGGTCGACCATGTGGTTCTGTGTTTTATGTTGAATCGTGTGTTGAGAGAGAATCAGAGAATACACACATCACTGGTCGACAGCACGATTTTGTCTGCCAACCACTTAGCACTCGGGAACCGAGGGGACAATTGTTGTGACACGTGTTTCTGTCCTTGTTTGTGTTTGTGTTATATGTTTCTATCATCATCACCCACTGTTACCTTCACTCTTCTTTAATTTTCGAAGTGAAACCCTTTCGACCCTCCTCCGTATTATTGGTTGTTGTGTGTGCAACACTTCAAACAAATTCTTTTTACTCTCCGCTAGGAGTTTGCTCAGCCGAAACTCCGTATCATTGTGAGGTGAGCAAATAAATCTCAGCTACTTATCTTTTCACCTATTAATAGGCTTTTAAAGGACGTGTGTGTCTTTTAAAATGCCCTATTATCTTCACTCTTCATCTTTAATTTTCAAGTGAGTTTTCGTCCTAACTCCGTATCAATATTAGGGGTTTACAAGCTTAAAAACACTTTATCTAGCCATGTGGGACTTTCTTGTCCCCCTTTCTCTTTGTTCCTTGTTTTCACATTTTGTTTCCCTTGGGACCCTGTATGTCCCAAGTCATGATCTTCAATTTCTTCATCATCATCACCTCAATGCAGCCTCATATGAACTTTCTCTATTGGACAGCATTGAAGCCCAGTCACCATCTTGGATCGACCGGACACTCTTCAAAAAGCGCCATCGCAGCGGTTTTTCGCTCCTTGTGAGCTCATTGTTGTAACTTTTTTCATCTTTTTGTGTTCTCTTCTTCTCTCTTCTCTTCCAGAGGGTTACATTTACGAACCCCCTGAACCGCGCGGTGCCCGCGCGGTTCAGAAAAGAATCGAGGTACAGAAGATGTCATCTAAAGGTTGGTAAAATAAAATGGTTGATGTCAAAAGCTCACAGTTCTATGGTGGGCATGCTGTAGTACATAATTAAAATTAATGTAATATTTATATCACTATGATATAAATAGTTGCATATTTTATTATAACCTTAAGATTCATTAATAATGATAAAATTAATTAAAAAATTTAAAAATTTGATTTTCTTGATGACAACAGTGGGATTGTCTTAAGGATGTCCAAATTATCACAGGACGTCTTGGACTTATTGTGGACATAATAGGACGTCCTGTGAATATTTTGTGCTGGGTGGGATGTCTACCTGTTTCTGTGTCCATAAAATTTGACAACAACATCAAAATTTAATGAACATTAGTGTGAACTGTTTCGAATTTAAAAGAAAACAAACGATTAAAAGTGTATAAAATGATGTAGTAAGTTTGGGTGTGTGATGTTGCCCTAATGTAATTTACCCTAAACAGATACTTGCAATATACACTTCTTAAAACCAACTGCACTAATAAATTTTTCATAAAGCCAATTGCCCTAAAACCATTTTTGCAGAAGGAGGTTGCCAAGTTCAGGAACTTATTCCTTTGGCATTGCAATGCTCACCCAACAGTGACTTGCGACGTTGCATGCCAAACTTTTGATGTTGTTCTTGACTGTGCAAGAGGCATAGAGCACGACTGTTACGTCCGTTTTGACAGCTATCACAGTGGTGTACTGTGAATTCCCCTTCAAGCCGAATAACTTCTATTGAGGTCAGGGTTTGACCTTCCCAGCCATTCTTATCAGCATGGAATGTAGTCTGTAATTTGTCAGGTATGTTGGTGGGTTTTGTCACTTAAATATAATTAATCCTCTATAAATATTATACCCCAATCCTACCTTTAATTGCTTCTTCATTGTTTCCTTTAATTCCCAGTTCAAATAATGAAGAAAAACACAAAAATCTGGCTTGATATAATTCTTGATATTATTTGCAGATCCAAAAATTAGTCCAATGATCGAAACTCAAATCCAATAATCAAATTCACAATTCAATGATCAAATTATCAAATAAAATAATGAAATTCACAATACAGTTGTAACAGACCTTTAAGGAAGAAATGCATTTTAACTAGCTCATGTACATTAACTGGCCAAAACGAACCCCCTGCCCCTACAAATCAAATTGTCATAAAAACAAATTCTGTTTCCAAAAAAATTAAGAATGCAGTCTCCTACAGACCTCATATCAAAGCACTGATAGTAAATTACCGAAGTGTTAAAAATAAGGTTATCCAGTTCAGAGAAGTCACTGAAAGCTACAATGTGGATGTTATATTTGGGTGTGAATCGTGGCTTTCTGCAGACGTGGCTTCGGAAGAGGTGTTTCCTCTGAAATTTAACGTATTCCATAAAGACAGGCAGCTAAAAAATGGCGGAGGGGTCTTTCTCGCTATCAGTAAAAATCTTATTTCTAGTAGAGAACCTCCATTTGAGGTTGAATGTGAGATTGTCTGCTGTAGCATTACATTGAATAATGGGGAAAAAGTATTTCTAATTTTTTACCGCCTCCTGTGAATGACGAGGAGGAATTGCTCCAATTTAGAAAATGTTTAGACTCTTTATTCTCTACTAACAAATATGCATCAGTTCTTATTGGAGGTGATTTGAATTTGCCAGGCATAAATTGGAACACATATAGTTTAGATTCATTGTGTCCTAATCGTAAATTATTAGATATTCTTCTTAATTCTGTGTCAACTTATTCCCTTGATCAATTAGTGCAAACCTCTATGCATTCCACTATCACATCAGCAAACATTTTAGACTTAGCTTTCGCTAACACTCCTGAACAAGTATGTTCACTTGAAGTAACTGATGGCTTAAGTGGCCACAAAATGATTTACTTGGAGCTTAATATCAAAACTGATATGCTCCATTCAGCTCCAAGAAAATTTCTCCGTTATGACAAAGCTGATTGGGATAATCTTAAGCTGTATATTTCAAATGAACTTAATGAAGAAATAGGGAAATCAAATGATGTAAACCAACAGTGGGCTTCATTTGTCCATGTCATTTCAAAAGGTACCCATAAATTTATTCCATTCCAGACAATTAAATCAAATTCAGATCCAGTCTGGTACACAACTGAAATATGACGAGCCCTTCTTAAACAACGGAACATTCGTTCCAAAATGAAATCCGATGATAATTTAAATATCAGGTTGCAATTCAACTCTTTGCAATCCCATGTAAAACAACTACTTAGAAAGGAGCACTCAATTTTTACAAATAATGTTTTGGGTGTTTCACTCTATAGCAACCCTAAACAATTTTGAAAATATGTTAAAAGTCTTAACAAAAATCCAAATATGATAACCTCCATAAAAACCTCTGAAGGTGAAGTTTGCACAAACAAATTGGTCCTAGTAAACACCCCTAATAACCATTTTCAAAGTGTCTTTCACACGGATGACAGCATTGAGAAGCAACAAATGCATGCTTTGTGTGCTAGTATGCCTAAAATAATAATAAACCCCAACAGTTTACAAAAGTTGTTTTGCAACCTAGATGTAAACAAGTCACCAAGCCCTGATGAAATCTCAAACAGATTATTAAAGGAGTTGTCTGTCGAGATTAGCCCTTTCTTAAGCAACCTTTTCCAAATGTCTCTAAATGGTGGCATGTTACCACAAGCATGTAAACAGGCAAATGTTTGTCCAATTTTTAAAAATGGTGATAAAAATTCACCGAACAATTATTGCCCCATATCCTTAACCTATACAGTATGTAAATCTCTCGAACATATAATTTACTCTAGGACAATGAAGCACTTAATAAATCACAATTTAATTCATAAAAAATCAGCATGGTTTTAGAAAGGGCAGATCATGCGATACTCAGTTGGCACTATTTGTACAGGACATCCAGTCCCGTCTAGATACTCAGGCTGAGTTTGATTTGATATTTTTGGATTTTGCAAAGGCATTCGACACAGTGAAACACTCACTGCTAATTAGTAAACTAACATCATTTAACATTAATAACCAAGTAATTTTATGGATATTTTCCTTTTTAACTGGTAGACAACAGCGTGTCCAACTTGATGGTTGTGTATCAAACTGGGCTAATGTAACATCCGGTGTACCTCAAGGTAGCATACTTGGCCCGCTTCTCTTTTTTTTATTTATAAATGATCTCCCAGATAACCAAACCTGCACAATCTGACTGTTTGCTGATGATGCAGTTATTTATAAAGAAATTAAAAGCAGTAAAGATGTTGAGGTTCTTCAAAGAGACCTTAACAGTATTAAAAAATGGTGTTCTCATTGGCACCTAACGCTAAATTGTAGCAAATGCAATGTTATGCGAGTTTCCCATAAGCATAAATCTTGCAGGGCAGATTACCGGATGGGGATACACTGTTGGATCATGTTGATACCTATAACTACCTCGGTTTAACACTTTCCAAAAATAGGCTTTGGAAGGAACATATAACAAGATTAGTACACAAAGCCAATCAAAGGATGTGTTTCATACAGAGAACGTTAAAATATTGTAAAGAAAATGCAAAGAAGGTTGAATATTGTTCACCAATTTGGAACCCATTTAGAGTTGTAACGACCCGACTTGGTCGCTACAATACCTACGGCAAATTCTGAAACAACTTACCGTCGCTTGACCTCCTTGGGACGGGTCGAAGCGCTGGCCAGCCCTCCTTTTGTACCCGTCCGTGTCCACGGGTAGCGCCGGACGGAGGTCGTCTTCCTCGCCGCACGTCGACGGACGAAAGACCGCCGAACAAGACGAGGAACCCACGGTAGATCCCCGATGGATCCTACCGCGGAACCGCGCGCGAAGCACCGGCCGACATGCCGGAAAACATGACGAACCAGGACGGTGATGGTGACGGCGTTTCCCCACACCGGAACCCCCACCCTCCCCGCGGTAACTTCCCCAGTAATTATGTATAGTAACAAATGACACGGACACCAGTGGAGAGTGAAAATAAACAATATATATTTATTCAATGGAATAAATGAACAATAAAACACTCACTTATAAATAGGCAATATCTGCTGGTAAGTTCTACCAGCAGAGAGCCAAAACAAGAGATGCAAATAGATGATAAAAGATGAAACTCCTGGCTAATCCCAGCCAGGAGAAGAGGTTAACAACCTCCACACTCCAAGGAAACAAGGAGATGAATGGCGGCCATCTTGGCCACCTGTTGACTGATGAGAGCTCACACACATCCACCAACATCAAGGGTTTCACTTCCACTGTCCAGTATACAATGGCCACCGCCATTATATACACCCCCAGGCTGCTCCACCTGGGGGAGGACAGGGACCCTTACTGGCCATTTTGTCGTCTGCTTGGCAATGAATTTGACAAGTGCCTAGCAGACGACATGGGTTTTAGTTCTGCACCAAAAGGAGCAGAACTGGGTTGTCACAATCCTCTCAACTTCCCTGATCCGCCCCGGGATCAGGTCGGCTGAGCCAGCAAGGATTGTGCCCATGACCCCCACTCAGTTTCAGACTGATTTCTTCGGTTGTGGATTCATCGGAGCCACCATCCACTCCGACATCCACCGACGTATCCACCACGAACACATCCGGGTGTTTTTCCACCCGAGACCGACATCGAAATCAGTCCCCCTGAGTCTTAACACCTCCTGCTGTCGAAACGCTTCGACGGCAAGTGTGTCAAGTTGCGGACTCTGCCGAAGAGTCCGACTTGTCAGAAGGTCTACGAGGGCGGCCGCGGGATCGGACACGCTACCTCGTAGAGGGTGGGTGACAAATTCTCCCACCATTCCTTCCAAGTCGCAGCCAAGGAGACGCTGGACGTATGGGGCCGCGAGCTGGGCTACATGTACGAGTCCAGCTCCTGTCCCCACCACGTCTAGAACAGCGAAGCATCTCCTTACCGGGTTGACGACCAGCAACACCGGATAGTCTGTACTGCCAAATGCCAGCACATAACGCATGGCAAATGACGGCAACGACGGCGTCCACGGAACTGGGAGTGGCTCCCCCAGACGATAGTATCCGTGGTATTGGTACCCCTCCATTCCCGGCTGGTCCTGCCACAGACCAAGCCGGTTATTCAGAAAGACCTCTCCTTCTGAATACGGAGGCTCCGCACCAAAGCGTCGACCCTCGCCCTCGGGCTCAGGAGACTTGGCTCTTTCTTCCGGTCCTAGGGCCGCAAAGACCCCATCATCGGGACCCGGAGAGAAGGGTGTCCTTCCTACGGAAAGCACGGGACCACGTTTGGCGGGAACGTCATTTTTCCCCGCCGGGCTGCCCCCACCGCTAGGTAACGGTGAGCTGACCCGGTGGAGAGTTCCCACCGACCGAACTAACAAGTTTGGTACCGCCACCACCTTCGGGGAGGATGACGGTATACCGAGAACAACGTCTCGCATTGACCGATCATCCATCCGCGCCGTCCTACTATGACGGGTATGGTGCGGTTGGCTCCCGGCCGACACGGTCGCACCGTGTCGGGACTCCTCCTCCTCGGTCCCGATACTTCCACCACCACCAGTCCCCTGGGACACACGGGTGGAAGCTTTCGGACCTCCCTTCTTCTCATGATGGGCCTTCTTGCCCTTCTTTTTCTTCTTTTTCTTTTTCTTCTTTTCATGAGAAGAAGGTTCACCGCGCTGTGAGCTGGACGCACCGAAGCTCACAGACTTACCGGGCCGGTCAGTCTTAGGAGGGTGGTTAGCCCCCTTCGATTGACCGGACTTACTAGTCGCAGACTTTCTAGCCGAAGCTGTACTAGTCTTTGAACTAGCTCCCGTAGCCGAACTGACGGTCGAGGACGCTCGTGTCGCCACGAAGCGTCCCTTTCCATCCCGGGGAAGATCTCTCTTCTCCGGGGCAAGGGTCGGCTGACCCTTGCCACCAACAGGTTTAACTGCCGCACCTTGGTGAGGTGCCTTGGCAGCTTGTATCGCCCCCCTCTGGGCGATACGCTGTTGGCCAGCGGCCGTGGTGGCACTCGGAATAGGAGTGGCACCAACTCCGACGGGAGGTTCCCCTGTACTGAGCGGGTTCCTGGCATCAGCGTCCCGCAGGGGCGGAAACTGAGAGGCCTGGAGCTCAAACTCCCGACGGCGTGCAGCCTTCTTGTCCCGCAGGACAAGGGCAGCACATCTGGCCGCTTGTGCCTGGTGGTACCGCAAGCGGTCCTCCTGGCTCCACTTTCCTTTGGGAAAGCCGGCCGGACCTCCACGAGAGGTCTTAGCCTTCTTTCCCACCGGATTACTGGCCAAAGGTGGGGTGAAGGGGCGGGGACGTTTCTGTCCCTGACCACCACCACCACTGGCGTGAGCGCTCTTCCTCGGAGCGGGAGGAGAAGGCTGATTGGCCTTCTTTTCCGCTCTTCGGTCCCTCTTGGGAGTTGCAGACTGCCAGCTTGAACAGCCAGCCTCCGCTTCGGTTGGTCCCGAAACCGGAGGCTGACCAACAGGCCAGGCAGCACCAGCAGCTCCCTCAGGATGAGCTGGCGACACAGGGAGAAGACCCACTGCCGGCGTAAACTTCGCCAAGGCAGCCTTCGTCCGCTCCAACTGTGCCTCCCTCTTCGCCAGGGCTTTCATCCTGGCAGTGTACCGAGCAGCTCCGGACTTCTTTTTGGATTTAGAACCGTCCTTACGGAACTGCTGGGTAAGGTACTCCCCCACGAAGTAGCGTTTCCCATCCGACGCCAGGAAACCACCTGACGCCGATTGGTACTGCACGGCTTCATCCTGCCTTTCCAGACAGGCCGCTTCCGTCTCCCCAACAGGGTCGACCGGAATTGGACTGCCCTTCCGGGCTGGAGTACCCTCCTGGGATCCGGTCACAGACCGTTTACCCAGGGAGCCTGATCCTCTCCCTTCAGACTCCGAAGAGTCCTCTGAAGAGAGGATCCGTTGGCCTCGCCACCGCCTGGAGACGGGCACCACATCATCTTCCATGGTGTCCATCTTCGCCTCCGTGTCTATGACCAGGGTTCCTCCCAAGGAGGCATCCCTGCTTCCCTCAGCCAGGCTAGCCAATTCTAGCCGGCTTTGGTCCACCGGAGGATCACACTTCGTCAAGGAGGTAGCTGCCAAACCGGTGGCCACCTCTTCGACGGGCGTGCTAGCCCGCACCGGCTCACCAACCGCCGGGATCTCCATGGCTCCCAACCTAATGGTCGCCCTCGGAGAACCCACGGTGGGAGGCGGTGTCAACCGTCCCCAAACAGACCCATAGTATAGAGGGGTCCGAGGGGACGGCTGGGTCACCACAGCATCATCAGCCAATAGCAGACCCAAAGGTCTGCCGTCGGCCAAGTCAGCTATGGCTCGACCCAAAGAGTCCGGGGAGCAAGCGGCATCCGACTCCAACAGCTCTGCATCCCCCGGATGCAAAGAGCTGAGGGAGGAGGAACCGCTGCCACCCCCGCCAGTTTCGTCCTTCTCCGCCGTGGCTACCTGAAAAAGATCAAGAAACACGGTAAGTATTTGACCTACTACGGTAGGAAACATTTTCCACGGACCAAAACCGCGAGAAAATGTTTTCCGGCCAGGCAGGCACCGTGGTACACGGCCAAAGCCATCCCCAACGGTAATTGCACGGTCGGAACCGGCCAAAAACATTTCTGGTCGGTCCAAAACCCGTAATTTTACGTTCGGTAACTTGGGCGGTGATTTCCACGGTAAATCACCGTAAGAAATCCCGTTTCCACCGTCCATATCCCGTGACCCACGGTAAAAACCGTCCTTCACGGGAATTGCACGGTCGGAATCGGCCAAACAAGTGTTTGGACCGTCCAAACCTGGCACCGACAATTCAGGCTCCTTGGGGCGTGGTTTACACGGAACACTACCGTGCAAAACCACTTTCCGTCCGTTAGAACACCGTGGATCATGGTCGAAACCATTTTCCACGGTGGTTTCACGGACAGAACCGTGCAAAAACACCTTTTCACCGTCCAAACTCCGTAGAACTTGGTCCACACCAAGTCCCACGGCGTTCGGGCGGCAAAACACCGTGTCTCTCACGGCCCCATCAGCGGTAGCATCGCCGTCAAAACTATGACGGTGACGCCTCCACCAAAACCACGTGTTCAAGCGGTCAATGACCGCTTGACACACCCAAAAGCAATAAAAGAATACTGCCAAAGGGCAGGAAAAGGACATTCCCCTTTGGGGACTTACTGTTTTCTTTGTAGCATCCAATTGGCCTGAATCTTTGCCGTTTCTTCGGTGAAATAAACGTTTTTTTCTAAAAATAGCGGCAAACGTCCGTCTATGTTTCAATTTTAAAACAAGATGGCGTCTAGCCGCGAATTTCACCTTAGAGACGACTAACAGCGGCGGCTTGGCAGCTAAAACATCATTAGCCGCCTCCATTGCTGTTACCATAGAGACTCTACCGTCGTCTGCCACAATAGGAGCAGACACACGGCCTGAATCTCTATGGAGAGACTCAGGAGAGAGATCTTTAGGAGAAATAACTTCTGCAGACTCCTCTTCGAGTTTGCAGCTGGGAATTGTGGATTTCTCCACCCAGCTCCCCCTGAACAACCGCCATCTGTCCGTGACAGACAGGCGGCGCCCAGTCCAGGGGTCACTGTGCTCCCAATCCTTATTCCCCCAATTCAGGTCCTCATCCCATAACAGAGAATGACCTGCTCTCTCCCACCAGGACAGGGACTTCCAAAGTCCCTGCACCACCCTGGTGCCTATTGGAGCTCCAGAGGAAGCTTGCATAACCTCAAAGGCCCTGGGTTTCCTCGGACGGAGGTAATACCGGGGCCGAGGTGCTTCCTCTGCCTCAGAGTCAGTTGACTCCACCACCAAGCTAGGCTGGCCAGAAGGTCCTGGAGAGACATTATCACCCCTCTCACTTCCAGCTGACCCAGACTCGGCATCACTGGACCCTTCGGAGTTCGATGAGGTTTCAGAGCCACCTAGGCCATCTTCCTCACGAACCCCACATGTGGGAATGTACGGCTTCAAGTTATCAACGTGAAACCGGTCCCGCACCTTCCGACCATACCCATCTACGAATTCTATCTCGTAGACCAGGTCGGAAACCTGCCGGACCACCGTACCCAGTTCAGCCTTGTAAGCGAAATTCCACTTCTTGGCTTGACCGAGCTTCCCAGCCATGTCCCTTATCCAGACCTTATTACCAGGCTGGTATCGGGGTGGCTCCACCCGGCCGGCGTCACACCGACTCTTCTGTCTTCTTTGAGCGGCCGCCAAATTTTGACGAGCACGCTCCTCCACGGCTTGCTGGTCGGGCAAGTCACGGACCGGACCGTTAGGAAGGAGATTGTCAATCCCCAACCTAGGCTCACGACCAAACAACAATTGGTACGGAGACACTTCCGTGCTCTCCTGCACCGCAGTGTTGTAGGCCCACACGGCGGGCCACAATTTCTCCCACCAATCACGTTGGTCCTTGAGGGGATCAAGGTAACGCTTGATGGTTTCCATCACGGTCTTGTTCGTACGCTCCGTAAGCCCATTAGCTTGCGGATGGTACGCCGTCGTGAAGTGCTGCGCTATATTATAGCGTTCCCGGAACTTTCGCAAAATTTTGCTACAGAACTGGGATCCACGATCCGAGATGAGAGTAGTCGGAGTGCCATACACCGACAAGATCTCATCTTTCAGAAACTTGACAACACAAGCGGCCGTAGCCCTTCGTACTGCCTTTGCCACGCCGTACCGGGTGAAGTAGTCCACCATAATCAATACATATGTGACTCCACCCACGGACGTGGGAAAAGGCCCAACGAAGTCCATTCCCCAGGCATGAACCGGGTACTCAGGAACTATGGGTTGCAAGAATCCTTGAGCTCTTGCGAACTGTCGTACTCTCTGACACACTAAGCATGACTTAACATACTCCACCGTGTCACGTTTCATACCTAACCAGTAGAAACGAGTACGTAACCGTTGGTAGGTCTTGTACACTCCGAAGTGACCAGCTTCGGAGCTATCGTGCAACTTCCGCAAGCAGAAGGCTTGACACGACCTTGGCACAACCAACACAGTTCTAGTGCGATCCTGAATGGATTTGATGGCATACAACAACTTGTCTGCCACCACGAACTTGAACCTTAAGTTCGAGTCGGGGTCGGTGGAGAGCTCACGCTTCACCTTGGAGCACCAACTATCGTTGGCCTGCTCCATTACCCAATCCACCTCAGACCGGATCCGGTAAATCACCTCACCCACGTCGGCTTCGACGTGTTCAGGCAAAGAAGGATCAACAACTTCATTCACCGGATACCGACTCAGACAGTCAGCATCCTCGTGACGTTTCCCCTTCTTGAACTGAATCTTATACCGGTACTCCTGCAACTGCATTTGCCAACGCCCCAACCTGCCTTGCAGGTTTTTGGCAGTCTGCAAATGACAGAGCGCATGGTGATCTGTGACGATCACAAAGTCCCGGTTAAAGATGTAAGGTCGGAATTTACCCACGGCAAACATGATCGCCAAGCATTCCTGCTCGGTGACACTATACCGTGTTTCCGGTCCCTTCATGAGACGGCTAGCGTAGGCCAGAACCCGAGGAGCCTTGTCCTCAGGTAACTTCTGGTATACTACGACACCTAGACCGTACCCACTAGCATCGGTGTGAATTAACACCTCACCACGTGGATCATACATGGTGAGCACCGGTGCCTCGGTTAAAAATGCCTTTAACCGTTCGAAAGCTAGACCACACTGTTCCGACCAATCAAAGGACGCATCCTTCCTGGTCAGATCATGCAGTAATCTTGCGATCTTGGCAAAGTCCTTGATGAACCTACGGTAGTAGCCGACCAGTCCAAGAAAACTTCGGACGGCGGTCACCGTTGTAGGGACATCGAACTCCTCGACTGCTCTTACGAGTCCCGGGTCCGGAGCAACTCCCTCGGCACTCACAATGTGACCGAGATATTTGACTTTGTCAAAACCGAAGAAACATTTCTTCGGCTGGAGTTTCAGCTCCGCCCCTCGTAAGAGTCTCAGGACAGTACTCAAGCGTTCGAGAAACTGCTCAAAGGTGCTCCCAAAGACGATAATATCGTCTAGGTACACCAAGCAGCTCTCCCACTTGTGTCCCGCCAACAAGAGGTCTAACGCTCTTTGCATAGTGGCAGGAGCATTGCAGAGTCCGAAAGGCATTTTTCGAAACTCAAATAGACCTTGAGAGCAAATGAATGCTGTCTTCTCAATGTCTTGCTCCGCCATCCTGACCTGCCAGTAACCACTAGCAAGGTCTAGGGTTGCGAAATACTTCGCTCCAGCAAGTGAATCGAGGGCATCATCGATGCGAGGTAACGGGTACTGATCCGCCTTAGTTTGGGCATTCAGTCGCCGATAGTCCACGCAAAAACGAAAGCCACCATCCTTCTTGCAAACAAGCAAGATAGGGCTCGCGTAAGGTCTATGCGAAGGTTGGATTACCCCTGCATCCAACATCTTCGCTACCTCTTCTCTCTCGATTGCACGAGCCGCCGGAGCGGTTCTTCGCAAACCTTCACGCACAGGAGGTAGCCCACCGGTATCAATAGTGTGCTCGACGAGCGGGGTTTCCCCCAGCTCTGTATAATCGAACGCAAAATGATCACGGCGTTCTAGCAGGAACTCCCGAAGCTGTGCCGCCTCATCAGGCTTCAGACTAGGTCCGATTTTAAGGCACTCTTCGAGAGTGGGCTTGACTTCCGCATTGAGGATCCGGCGACCTTTCTTGGTTGCCCCTCTCAACTTAGGCGGAAGCCCCCCTGGTCGACCATCTCCATGAGTGGGGTCTCCCCCTCTCAACTTAGATGGAACGTCCAGTCCCACCACTAGGGCTGCCTCCACAGCTTGAGCTGTCGCCACACCCTCCCCTGTTTCCAGGGCAATGGGTACGTCGGCGACGTTCTCAAGCCAAATGTCGTAAGAGCCTTCCTCTGTGGCTTCGGCAATTCCTGCCACTGCCAACAGACCACGGCCACCTAAGGCTTTACGATGGGGCTCAACGAGAAGCAGCTGTCCAGGGCCAGCATGCTCTATCAAGCTCACGGAAACTATCTTCCGCTCATGAGCTGATAACCATACGTTCTGCAACAGTCGCAGGGAACAAACTTCCCCGCTCCTAATTGGAGAACTGGTCTCGGCAAGCGTAGGTGACACAATGTCAACCCACCCATCCACCTTTTCAGGCTCTGCAGGCATACCTTCCGGGAACCCGAAAGGAGGAAGTAGCACCGGCTCCACAGAATCGTGAAGCCTCGCCAACGCCTCCAATACGGAGCTCGGAAGTTGTACCGAAGTACCCTGCGCAGCCTGGACGGCCAGTGCGGCATGACGATCATCTGGATGTGCATTCCAGATGTCTTCCCGGAAATAAACTTTCCGGCTCACGACGTCCAACATTAACCCAAACCGGGAAGCCAGGTCAACACCTATTACGGCTTCCCCTTCACCCTCAATGAGGAGAAGATGGGTATGTATGGACCGTCCGTGGATTGACATGTCCACGTACATGACTCCTTCTATCTTGATGGAGTACCCGCTCATGCCCGTCAGGAATGAGGGGAGGCTAACCTCCTGCACCGGTAACTCCATCTCCCGTGCCACCGACATGCTCATTACCGATACTTCGGCACCGGTGTCGACGATCGACTCAACCAGCCGACCATCCATCGACACCAGAACACGCGGTGCCCCACGCAAGTAAGCACGGCTCTGTAATTCCGGAATGGGCAACCGTCGTTGCCCGACATTACTTTTCTGAGCCTCATCCGGTCGTACCGGATGCTCAGGGGCCTGGCTTCCAGTCTCCACACCAGGAGACCCACCAGGCCTGGGCGACAGCATGGGCGCACCAACGCTCGAAGCCCTCGTAATGCCTGTACCATTCGGACCTTCCTCCCCCTCATCAGGGAAGAAAGGTGCCACCCAGCTCTCCAGCCGGGCAAGCGCAGCTTCCAGTGTGGGGCTTGTCTCCTGAAATACCCACTGGGTAATTTCTGGGTCCGCAGACCTAGCCAGAGGCACCCCTGCGTCATGCAGGATACCCACATATCTGGAGACTGCCCGAAGGTACGCTCCTTCTTTTCTTCGCCGGCTTTGCCGGACACCTGAGTTTCCAAGCATTACCGGTCGACTGCAGCTCAGTTCTGCAGGGACCGGCGCCGGTTTAACGAGGGCGGGCCCTCGTTTCTGGCGACAGGTAGATAGAACATCTGTCCATCAATGACGGTGGACAGATACTCCCGGCCCTGCAGTACCACGGGTGCTAGACCCGGCAGGTACTGCACCACTGGGCTTTTGCCCGGTGGTACTCGAGCAACCTGTCCTTGGGCAACTGCCCTCGGACAGTCCTTCCTAAGGTGACCCATTTGGTTACACCGAAAGCATGGACCTGGTTGCCTACGAGTAGGACCTCCACCTCCAGCCGTTTGGCTGGAACTTGACGGGGCTGCTGTGGACTTATTTCCACCCTGGCTCTGCCGCTTCGTCTTTCTTCCCTTCTGCCCTCCGGTCTTGGCGGTAGCTCCGTCCGATTTGGACGGTGCCGCTGCCTTCGCACCCGAAGAGGTAGAAGTAGACGTAGCAGAGCTCTTGGGCTTTGCCACAGCACCGGAGACCTTGGCCGCAGCCTGGGTCCCTGGTACCGTCAAGGTACGGGCAGGTAACGCTCCCGCCGTAAGCATGTCGGCCTCGACCAACATTGCCTCGGTGGTAGTGTCCCTGACCGTCTCAGCTTTTGATCCCCAGAGAGGTCTGAGAATCTCCGGCTGCAGTTTCTTCTTATACCGGAGGAGTCGACAAGACTCGTCCTCACCAGGAGAAACTCGTTCTGCTAGCTCAACAAAGCGCCAGTAGAACGCCTGGAGTGATTCCGCAGGCCCTTGCTTCATGGCCTCGAAACGGTCGAAACAGGCCTGAGCCTGATTCCTCGTCCCAAAGCGGTGAAGCATAGCCTGCCTCAACTCCGGCCAGGTCAGGTTCGGCTTGAACTCCACCAAACAGGCGTAATGTTCTTCAGCCGGACCATCGAGCAGGTACGTAAAGAAACTGCACCTGGCCTCATCCGTCCAGCGCTGAGCCCGAGCTTTGGCTTCGAACTGCCGGAGAAAAGGCGTAATGTCCTCTCGTCCATCATACCGTATGAACGAGTGAACTGGGTTGAAAAACCCAAACGCCTGGATCTCCGACGGGACAGCCGGTGCAGGCGTCCACGGCGCGGTACTTACCCGCCGTGGTGCCCTGCTCCAGTTCCCCGAAGTCTCAGCATCGGGTTCAGCATCCTCGGGTTCCACCAAGTGGACCCGTGGTCGCTGAACGGGCGGAGGAACTCCCCGACCGCCTCCCGTAGGAGCGGTCCGAGTTCCTCCACCTGGAGGCACCCGCCTGGCCGGAGCCGGCGGCACCTCCTTACGGGCGACGGTGTGAACCGAGGTTGCGACCGATGGAGCCGCCCGATCCCTGGGGAAAGATGACCCTGCCATCGCAGTTCATCAATCCCCCTGGCAACCTCTCGGAGCTCCTCCTCAGTCATCGATGCCAACCATGACGTCGTATTCACTCAGGGTGGCCCCGGGGTCCCTACCACCTCTCCCGCTAAGGGATTACCCCCCCGTCCAACCGGACGGGAGGCGGTGGAGGTTAACAGGCCGGCCACAGGCCGTACGCCTGTCCCAGTTGGGGTCGGTGACCTTCCATCACCACCGTCTCCCGGTGCTCCACCGGAGGCAGTGTCCCGACGGTGCGTCCGCACCGTCACAAAGCCTCCCGCCGGAGGTTGGTCCGTAGAGACAATTTCTACGACACCTTCCTCCGTGGAGTCACCGGGTACGTTCCCGCCAACAGCACCCTCAACAGGGTGCCGCCCCTCCGGCCGCCTACCACGGCCGAAGGTGCGGGAACGCAACTCCAACTCTTCCAACAAACTGCTTCCCCGACCAGACATCGGGAAAACAGGGTCTTGGCCGATTTCGTCCGTGCGAAGACGGGCAAAACTGGCCACCACCTGTCGGAAGAAACTCTACCGTAAAATACGGTGAATTTACGGACCAAAGTCCGCAAAACACCGACAATTAACGGTAGAACCGTAAACTACCGCAGTTTCACGGACAAAGTCCGTGTCCCACGGTTAGATTTACGGTGGAGTACCTTCTTACCGTTTTCGACCGGTGATATACGGACAACCGTCCGTTATTCACCGTCTAATCGCGGTAAAAAGCTCTTTCACCGTCCTAGAACGGAGATACACGGACAACGGTCCGTAATCTACCGTCCACCAACGGTGAAACTGTCTTCTTACCGTGTTCGAACGGTGATTCACGGACAAAAGTCCGTAATCCACCGTCTACTTATGGTAAAACTTGACCGTAACCCGGTTTTACCACGGTATCACGGACAAAAGTCCGTGTCCCACGGTATCACCGGTAAACCTGGCCGTAGACTGGTTTCCGCCGCAGTTCCACGGACAAAAGTCCGTGCCCTACGGTGTACTACCTGTCTACCGGGCAAGCTACGGTAAAGTTACCCTTTTCACCGGGTTCTACCGGTCCTGCACGGTAAATCACCGTGCTACCAGTATACTGACGGTGAAAATGACCGTTATCCCGCGTTCGGACGGTCCTGCACGGTCAACCACCGTGCCCACCGTCCTACTTACGGATAACCTAGGGCTTTCCCCGGTGACCACCGCGGTATCACGGACAACCGTCCGCGTCCCACGGTCCTTCACCGGACCACTACGCCCTAAGCTGCGATCGGCTGTAGTTCCGTGGACAAATGTCCACGCCCTACCGGCACCACACGACTCCGGTCGAACCGACCGCACAAGAGAGGCTGGTGGTAGCGCTACCCGGCGCCTCCACCAATTGTAACGACCCGACTTGGTTGCTACAATACCTACGGCAAATTCTGAAACAACTTACCGTCGCTTGACCTCCTTGGGACGGGTCGAAGCGCTGGCCAGCCCTCCTCTTGTACCCATCCGTGTCCACGGGTAGCGCCGGACGGAGGTCGTCTTCCTCGCCGCACGTCGACGGACGAAAGACCGCCGAACAAGACGAGGAACCCACGGTAGATCCCCGATGGATCCTACCGCGGAACCGCGCGCGAAGCACCGGCCGACATGCCGGAAAACATGACGAACCAGGACGGTGATGGTGACGGCGTTTCCCCACACCGGAACCCCCACCCTCCCGCGGTAACTTCCCCAGTAATTATGTATAGTAACAAATGACACGGACACCAGTGGAGAGTGAAAATAAACAATATATATTTATTCAATGGAATAAATGAACAATAAAACACTCACTTATAAATAGGCAATATCTGCTGGTAAGTTCTACCAGCAGAGAGCCAAAACAAGAGATGCAAATAGATGATAAAAGATGAAACTCCTGGCTAATCCCAGCCAGGAGAAGAGGTTAACAACCTCCACACTCCAAGGAAACAAGGAGATGAATGGCGGCCATCTTGGCCACCTGTTGACTGATGAGAGCTCACACACATCCACCAACATCAAGGGTTTCACTTCCACTGTCCAGTATACAATGGCCACCGCCATTATATACACCCCCAGGCTGCTCCACCTGGGGGAGGACAGGGACCCTTGCTGGCCATTTTGTCGTCTGCTTGGCAATGAATTTGACAAGTGCCTAGCAGATGACATGGGTTTTAGTTCTGCACCAAAAGGAGCAGAACTGGGTCGTCACAGAGTTAACTTAATACATGAATTAGAAATGGTACAGCGCAGGGCTGCAAGATTTGTTAAAGGTAAATACGTGTATTCTGACAGTGTAAAACTCTTGCTTGTCCATCCTCTCTTCTACTATTACTATTTCCCCCCCCCCCCCACCATTTTTGTTTACTCATTTTCTCTTTTTTACTTCTCTTTTATTTTTTTCTCTTTATAGCTCTGCCTCTTTTCCCTTTTTAACTTTATTCATTTTTCATTCAATAAATTTTGCTCCTCTCATATTATTGTTAGGTGTTGTTTTTTAATCACTTTTTCAACACCAAACAATTACATGATAACTCCACCAATTGTAACAACCTGCTATGGGCTGCCAAAATAAAGCAGCAAGATTTTCCTAAACTTACCAGCCAAACTCTGTTTAGGAGATGGGATCGCAGTTGTGAATGCCTCATTGCACGCCATTAGGTGATGCCAGCCAACCCAGAGTTTCACTCGTAGAAGTTGCGAGAAACCATGGAGAAATGCATGGTTCCACCATAAACTGGCATGAGAAACTGACCAACAGATGCCGGACACATGACAATGACATTTTCCTTCAGACCCCAACCCTTTCAAAAGAACACAACACAGGACACAGATGTACAATTAAAATATAACAATCGATTTATTGACACTTAGTGGCAGTATTTCCAAACACTGCTGACCAACTTGGCAAGCAGAAACCCATTATATAAACACAATGAAATAAACAATGATGACACTCGTGGTCATTCCCCTGGAGGCCAGTATGGCCTCCAGTAGTAAGGTGTTGTCTGGTGTCAAATCCATTGTATGTTGTTTAGAATAATGGTCAGCTTCCTAAATCGCTGGTTAACCTAACATGGGGTGGACAGTGACACCATCTGACCTCTCACCCATTGACTCCAATGAAGAGAGGTTTGCTGGCCAATATTGTATCCACCTGGCTGTCTACTGCAGCTGCCTGGCAGACCACCATCAGGAGTTTCATCTGCCCTTTCAAATACATGAATGTCAAGGAATCCTTATGTATCACATTGTAGCATTGTAACAACCCGACTCGCCGTTACAATGCCCACGGTAAATTTTGCTGAACTTACCGTCGCCTGACTCCCTTGGGACGGGATCCTAGCACGGACCAGCCCTCCTCTTGCACCCGTCCGTGCCACGGGTAACGCCGAGCGGAAGTCTTCCCCGACGATCGACGGTCCAATGGCTGCCGAACACGACGGAGAACCCACAGTGAACCCCCGGTGGATCTCACTGTGGGTGACGACGCAAAGCTCCGGCCGACAGGTCGAAATACATGCCGAATTGGGACGGTGGTGGGCGGCAAAACCCCTGCCGACAACCCCCACCCTCCCCGCGGTACTTCCCCAGAGATTATTAAAGATAATAATGAAGACACGGACACCAGTTTGGAGTGAAAATAAACAGATAATATTTATTCACAAAAATAAACAATAAAAACACTCACTATAAGTGAAGAAGGCAATATCTGCTGGTAAAGTCTACCAGCAGAGAGCCACAAATAGAGATGCAAATGAAGCAATCAATCTCCTGGCTACTGCAGCCAGGAGCTAAGGTGCAACACACCTTTTCAGCACAAAAGATGATGTTAAATGGTGGCCATCTTGGCCACCTGATGAGAGCACTAAAACACACCATGCACACAGCATCAAGGGTTTCACTTCACTGCCCAGATATAATGGCCGCCGCCATATATATCACCCCCAGGCTGCTCCACCTGGGGGAGGACAGTGACCCTTGCTGGCCATTTTGTCGTCTGCCTGGCAACCAATTTGAGGTGCCGAGCAGACGACAATGGGAATTTAGTTGTTGCTCCACAAAGGAGCAAAACTGGGTCGTCACAGCATTTCACTTAAAAATGGAAGAAAACTTCATATTTTCATTATATCACCCACCATTAAATGATGAGGAGGAATTACTCAAATTTAGAAAATGCCTCGACCTCTTAATTTGTGCACACAAATATGCATCAGTTTTCATCAATGGAAATTTTTACCTTCTTAGAATAAATTGGAAAAATTGTGCCTTAGATTCTCAGTGTCCTTGCCACAAATTAATAGATATACATGTACTGCTTGATTTTATAGACACGTATTCTCTAGACCATGCAGCTAGTGCAAACCCCAACATGCCTCACCAACGATGAGTTGGTGAGCCGTGTTGGGGTTTTCTAAACTCATTTACTTGGAATTAATTACCCAAGTTGCAAAAAATCCAATCAAGTGCAATATCCAATACCTCAGTACAATAAAGCCGATTGAGCTAATTTTAAAATTCTTGTAGCAAATGAATTGAATATTGAAAGTATTGAATTAAATGACATAAACCAACAATTGGCCACATTAGTTAGAGTAATTTATACTGTAATCGTGTCAAGAAATTCTTTCCTCATGAAAATGTTAAATCAAGCTCGAAACCAATCTTGTACACTACTGAGATAAGACGTGCTCTTCACAAGCAATGCAAAGTTCTATCTGAAGGTAAAAATAATATGACTGGAGCTATTTAATTACAATTCAGCACTACGTAGCGACTACTTGAGTGAACTTTTCCAAGATTTCCTTTGAAGTGGTAGTTTGCACTTAGGAGTTTTTAAAATGGCAGATAAACAGTGCCCAAAATAACTATAGACAAATTGCTTTAACATCCATTGTTTGTGCAATCCTTGAACATATAATTTCTTCTTCCACAATTATACATTTAAAAACCAATAAGTTCATTCATGATAATCAGCATAGTTTTCAGAATGGCAGATCTTGTGATATCCACTTGGCACTATTCATACAAGTCATGCATTCTATTTTGGGTTCTAAAAATGTTTCAGTTAATATTTTTGGATTTTGCAAAACAATTCGACACTGTAAAATACTAATAATTAGAAAAATGATAACTTTCAATATAAATAACCGAGTATTTTCATGTATGTCATCTTTCTTAGTCAATAGACAACAGTGTGTTAAAAATGATGGTGTTGTTTCAGCCTGGGTAGTAGTAATGTATGGTGCATCTCAGGGTAACGTTCTTTTAGGAACTGAAATGAGAATCACTAGCAAGAAAAATGATTTTCTTCATACTAAGTTAGAATGAATGATTTACTATGATGTGTTAGCTCCATGGTAGGTATGCCTAAGCTAAAGCTTCTCCACTAGCATATTCCTTTTCTGAAATTTGGTTTTGAAACTGTGCTCTGGGATTTGGGTAGTGGCATTCTTCACACACCCCCAGATTTTGCCTGCAGCATGGGTGCACTCACCTTCTGCAAAATAAAGATATTCAAGCTTTAGAATCTATAGCAACAACTTGATAAACTTAGTCCAACAAGAAGGTTAATTTTTGGTTTAAATTTGAAACCTTTTTTAAAGAATCACCTTCATAGGGAGAGGTCTGCTGGCTCCAATATGTTCATCTGCCTGGCTGCCAACTCTATTTCGCCACACACTCATGTTTTTGAGTGAAGCTGAGGTTTGGGCTAGAACTGCAGTGGGGTGGCTTATTAGCCATCATTTTCAGACCCAGAACTACATTTACACCGTGAGTCAGGAAATCTGGCATTCTTTTTAAACATTTAATAACTCGGTCATGAAATTTGGCACAACTAGATGAAACGTTAACTAACATTTTGCCTATTTCAATTTTTGTTCAAAATGTCCACCGCCAGCTGCAACACATGTGTTTAGTCGTTCTGCTTATTGGTTGGTCGAGCAACAGTAAAAACTTTTTCTTCTGTGTAAAATATGAAGCTTACTTTGTGTTCTGGGAAACGACGCAAAAGTTGTTTGCAACGTGAAAGACGAGAGACTTTGTTACTTTCAGTTAATTCCATTGCCCGATATTTTTTGAAACATTTTAAGTTCAGTTCCTTTTGGATTATTCTGGACACAGAACTTTGCGAAACACCTGTCAGACGAGCAATTTCACGTTGGGAGCGATGTGTTTGCGGGTTTAGGTTGTTCTTCCTGACTCAAAATTAACTCATTAACGGCATTGATGTTATCGTCAATGAGCGCAGTCCGGTTTACCCCGCTGCCTTTCCGATGCAGAACACTGCCGGTTTCGTTTATCTTTTGAAGAACGTGGTTCAGTCCGCGTAAACTCCATCCTTTGTTTGGAAATTCTTTAAGAATTCGTTTAGCACCATAATTTTTGTTTTTACGAAGAAATTTGATGGCAATTTTGTCTTCTTCAGTGAACAGCATTTTCAAGCTAGCAGACGAACCAATTGGTAATCTCGCCACTGTGCTACAGCACCCTCTGCAGACCAAAAAAACTCTGTGGTGAGAAATTAAAGGCACGCTTATTTAAATTCTAAAAGAAGGCATTCTCATTTACAGCTGTGCCAAATTTTATAATAGTCGGATGATTTTTATTAAATGTTTAAAAAGGGTGCCAGATTTCATGACTCACTGTGTATATTTTAAGTTTCATGTTAGAACTAAGACATTATATTCTTTATTGATTAAATTTATATTTTATAATTTAAAACACGATACCCATCACATTACTCTTCTATGCAAAACAAACAATGTTGTTATTTTCAAACTATTATGAAGTTTATTTATAAAATAACAATATAAAAAAATGTCCATATTTTACAATTTTTTAAAACACATTTTGAAAATCTTTGAGTGGTTTTTATGCAAAAAACTGTTGTAATTATTTTTCTACATTGATTAACCTTCGAATGGCCATGATAAAAAATAAATTCAATTGTTGCTTAATTTACATCAAAACATCTGCTTGTTCTATCATAAATGAAATTATCATTTGTATGATGTTGAGATTTTGATCAAAAGAAGCAATTCTTGTAGAATTAAGCTTGAGTAAAAATGTCTTTAAGTAAAGTGGTACTGCTTTTTTCATTGCAAGCAAATGCCAGCACTGTTAGATACAGTACACACATTATTTGGAGTACATGTATTGTAAACTGTTTCAGGCCACAAATGTTATAAATAATTTCAGTTATTTAAATCTTTGGACTGTCATAAGGTATCGGTGTCCACAGTCAATATGCATGAAGTGCTGAGTTATAGTACACTACAGTGTGTTATTGTTGTGGCCAGTGCATTAACTTAATGTACACGCTTAAGAGTATAACATTATAAAAATGTAATATCTTAAGTACTGTTTGTACTAATGTCTCCTTTTATTCCCTGGACCTCATTCCAAACTGGATAGGGATGGGCAAATGATGATGATGATGATGTTGAAAGATGCAACATGCATCGGATTTGGCAGAATGTGTTTTACAACTTTCTGTCTAATACTAATTTTGCATTGACTGAAAAATTATGAAACACAAATGCAACAATCCCTAAGTCAGGATTTGAAGCAAGACCCTAATCATGATAAGGTGAAACTATCTCCACTCAGCCACTATTGCTGTAATAAAGGAAACAAAATGTTTTTATCTACAATGTATCTAAATACATACAACAAAATACACCATTTTAAAATAATGTGAGCTTTTGACATCGACCATTTTATCTTACCAACCTGTAGATGACATTTTCTGTACCTCGGTTCTTCTCTGTATCATGCGGTGCCCGTGCAGAGAAGTTCTGAGCTGCAGAGAGAGTTGGATGGAGACGGATTGTGGGGGTGAAATGGGGGTAAAATCTATGCAGCAGAGTGGCGGCCATCCCTGTCTCTTCCGGTCGATGCTGATATACATCTTCCCCTTTCGGTACACCGACAGGAAAAGATGTTGTAGCTGCTTAGGAATTGTATACCTCCTGCCTTATCTAGTCTCCGGCCTCTGAAGAAAAGTTGATTGTTCAAACATAAAGACCACGCTGTTTCTTGTTATAACGCTTTTATTCATCACTCGTATAGAAACACAGAATACAAGGATGAATTATGAATACTTACGGTGCGCCCTGATGCCCATATTGTGGTACGGATAAAATCTACGTAATACAAAGGAAAAGACAAGAACTAACTACAAAAAGGAGCATGGCCCTTTTATACCTTGGACCTGTGTACACCTGCAAGGTGTAACCAGGTCCAAGTGACCATGGTACTATGTGTATCAATTAGCCACTTGAGTATGAGTCAGAAGAGTGAATCAGAGAGGAGGGAGGGACGGTTTAGAGTTGTTTACCCCGGGCTATGGTTTTTGCGAGATCACGAATTACAGGGTATTATAATAAAGTTCTCAAAAGAATTAATTATATTTCAAAATGTGGATGTTCCAGCCTAATCATGTATCCCATGAAATATGTTCATTAGCATGTCATGCATATTTCAAGACAATGTGCACATTATTTGGAGTTTTACTTCCAAATATATTGAGAAAAATTAGCGATTTTAGCATTTTGGCCGAGATAATGACAGGTAGCCTATACCCAAATTAGATAAATTAAAATTAAAATTCCCATTGTCAAGCGAATTCGGATCTCAACATATTGATAGTTACAAAAAATGTTCCAGTTCAAAAATGTTTCTTGTTTCCATGTCAATTTCATCATCATCAGATTCATCAAACTGCCTTTTACTTTTCACTTTTTTTTTATGTCAACTTTCTGACTTGTAGTTAGTTTTTCCACATAGTTTAACACCTGCAGCTTCATAGAAATCGAAATTATTACGTACAGATTCCAAGTAACCATCTAAAGAAGAATACAATTTAACAACGGTATCTAGTTCAATGTTTGGCATTTGAAGTTTTTTGCTAGTTTCTTTATGTAACAGACAGATTCTTCAACACTAAGGAATGATCTTTTTGATTTGAGAGCAAAATATTCTATCGATGTGTATACATTAAAATAATCAAAAAGTTGTTGCAAATATCCAAAAAATGATACAGCATCTCTGCAACATTCAACAGCAGCAATTCCAACTAAATTTAGTGAGTGAGCAGCACATGGTATATATATTGCCAGTGGATTTATATTTTTAATTTTTTCTTGAAGCCTTGAGTATTTCCCTGACATATTGCTTGCATTGTCATAGCTTTGTCCACAACAATTATATATATATTTTGCCAGGTCTGTCTGTGTGTGTGTGTGTGGAATATTATCGGAATTTATATAAATTTGAATAAATAAAGAAATGAACAGCTTTTTTTCTTTCAAGGTCAACTACTGTATATGTTGCACACTCCCCATCCAAGAATCCTATGATATTAAATTGGAGAGGGGAAAAGGTTTGGAAAGTGTAGAGTGGGGAGAGAGAAAGAGAGAGAGAAAGAGAGAGAGAGAAAGAGAGAGAGAGAGAAAGAAAGAAAGAAAGAGAGAGAGAGAAAGAAAGAGAGAGAGAGAAAGAGAAAGAGAAAGAAAGAAAGAAAGAGAGAAAGAAAGAGAGAGAGAGAAAGAAAGAGAGAGAGAGAGAAAGAAAGAGAGAGAGAGAGAAAGAAAGAGAGAGAGAAAGAGAGAGAGAGAGAGAGAAAGAGAGAGAGAAAGAGAGAAATAGAGAGAAAGAGAGAGAAAGAGAGAGAGAAAGAGAGAGAGAGAAAGATAGAAAGAGAGAGAGACAGAGAGAGAGAGAAAGAGACAGAGAAAGAGAGAGAGAAAGAGAAAAAGAGAAAGAGAGAGAGAAAGAGAAAAAGAGAAAGAGAGAGAGAAAGAGAGAGAGAAAGAGAGAGGGAGAAAGAGAGAGAGAGAAAGAGAGAGAGAAAAAAGAGAGAGAGAAATGTGGAGGGGGAAAAGTGGGAGGGAGTGACTGAAATTGAAATGAAAGGAGTAAAAAAAGGAAAAAATGATGCACATGCACACAATTGCCTGTAATTTTGCTCCCGTCATTTATGACGGGTTACCCCACTAGTCATTTATATCAACTTTAAATTTTTGCAACATGTGAAGATCTGTCTCTGCTAAGTTTTCAGCCTTATGGCCTTGTTAGGAATAAAAGCAATACATTTTTCAACTGGTGTATCATCCTGAATATTTGGAAAAACGAATGTTAATTGGTCTGTATATGAGTTATGTCAGGTGTTGAGTCGACACTAATGGAAAAATATTTAGCAACTTTTAGCTGGGATGTTATTACATTTGTAATTTCACAACTCATTTGTACAATGAGTTCATCAACCACAGTTGAAGATAAATAAGATGGCATTCCCTTTTCTGCATTTCCAAATCGAGCAATGTTATCTGCCATAAATAGATCGAATTTTGCCGGAAGCTACAAGGTACCCATAAAATTCCCATTAGAACAAGAACCAAATGTTTCTTCATGTCCTCGTAATGGTAAACCTCTTGAAGTTAGAAATTTTATAGTTTCAACTACTTTTGATAAATCTCTTCATTCATTTGCTGAACCAACTTTCTGTCTACTCTCTTTATAAGTTTCATTCTTGACATTAAAGATAATTCAGCCTGGCGATGTTCAGCTGATCCTTCATGTTCAGAAACTCTTTTGTGTCCATTTCTCCTATGTTTAAATCCATGATTGACAAATGATAACTTGGCCATCCCAAAAAGTCTGCATGGGGCACAAAACACTACTTCAGTTGAAGGAGAATAGACTTTTTGATTTTGATTTTGAAAAATTACTCTGCAAGCAGCCGTAAAGGCCTATGGCAGAGGGACAAGAGTCCAAATGCAGCATAGAAAATGCATTGTCAAAACCAGAAAATATAAAACCCCATTGATATAAACCCAACAACAATTTCAATATTTTTTAATACTGTAAATATATGCATTGTCAAAAAAACAAAATTATGACTCCCATAAAATACGTTTTCCCTGCACAAAATCTCCGGCAAGCGAGTTCCATTGTCGAATCGCCCTAGGAACAATTGACCAGTAATAAAAATCTGTTCGTGCAAATTTCTGCTCAACTTTGTTAGAGTGGTCACCCCTACCCAAATATAATGCCCTGCAAAGTTTACTTGCAGTAGGTTTAAGGCAAGAGCCATCTAGCATTTGATTAAAGATATTAAGACTAAAATCTGAACATCTTGCAAGTAAACTATCCCAACCAAGCTCTGAATGCATTTTAGTTACACTGTCATATATCCATATCCATATTTACCACAAACATACCTAGCAGCCCTGTGTTGGACCATTTCTATGGAGTGAGCTAAGTCTGCAGTGTGGGGATTCCACACAGTGCTGCAGTATTCTATATGGGGACATACTCTAATGATTGATTTGCTATACATTTTAACTCCCTGGGACACCTTCTTAGAACCTGTTGACTAAACCTTAGCATCTGCATAGACTTGGAAATAATCTGTTCGACATGCAGCTTCCAAGAAAGTTTAGCTGTAATCTTTACCTCCAAATATTTATAAGAATCTATGTTATTAAGTGGAATGGCTGCTATTCTTGATGGAAATATTATTGGATTTCTTCCCCTAGCTACACTCATTACACAACATGTTTTCTTATTAAGTTGAAATTGCCATTTAGAACACCATGCCTCTATTGCTTTCAAGTCACTATCAATAGTATGGCAATCATTGTCAGAGGTAACCTCACAATAATTTATTTTATCATCTGCAAATAGCCGGCAATTGCTGCTAACTTGACTGCTGAGGTCATTGATATATAAAAAAACAGAAGTGGACCCATTTATACACCTGTTCACGCAATCCACACCCACTAATTTTTGTCATTAATTTTGAGTGAGAAATTGTGTCAAATGCCTTGCAGAGATCAAGAAAAAACAAATCTATCTGACTGCCTTTGTCTAAATTTTTCTGAATTTCATCAACTAAAAAAATAAGCTGGGTTTGACATGAACCTGGTCAGTTTAGTTACAACCTGTTCCATAGAATAAGTATTCATACTACATGTATATAAAAATGAAACTACTAATGGCCCATCACCAATGGTCACCATATGTATTTCCCAGTTGATGATTGGAAAATTTACATCACCTCCTAATATAATGGTTGGTCTATGGTATTTACGATGAAGAGTGTCCAAAGAAGTTCTTACACTATTGATATGTGCTATGGAGAATACGGGTGGACGATAGAAAGAATATAAAAACACATTTTTACCATTCTTTAGACTTAAACTACAACATACTATTTCACAGTGTTTTAAAACTTGTTTCCCTGTAACTATGAAAAATTTGTGAAATAGCTATGTAAACCCCATCCCCAGAACGACTAACCCTGTCTCTATGGTACACTGTGAAACCATCTGTAAATATTTTCCCATTATTAACAGTATCATCAAGCCATGACTCTGTACAAAGAATTATATTGCAACCAGTCTCCTCAACTGCTGCAATGAACTCAGGAACTTTGTTTCTTAGACTCCTACAGTTAACCACAATGACCTTTACATGTGAAGGTATAGCTGAAGTGGATTTTCCTAAAAGATTTCCTTCCTGGAAAGTGTTTGAAGAAATGATACCTGAAATAAAAGAACTATCGCTCCCAGCAACAAGCTGTGGAGCATTCATATTAGTATCAACCCCCTAAAGCATTTGCACCTAAACCCCAAAACCTTACCCTCAAAAATCACTTATCTTTTACCCACAATCCTACGAGCTCTGTAATAAAATGAACCCCATCCCTGCTCCAGGAACCCCCAAAAGTGAGCATAGCTGCCCTGCAGTCTATTACATAGGCCCCACCTTACTACATGTTTCAATTAATCTATTATTTACATAACGAGCCTTCAAGTAACTATATCTCCCCTATCCCACCTCTCAGGATTAGCACTAACTTTGACATTAACTCCAGCCCTACAACATAAAGTATGCTTTGTGAAGTCAGCGAGCCCATCTAAAACTTCCCTCAAAACTGTCTACACACATCATTAGCCCCCACTTGCAGAACAACTAAGACCTCCTCTGCTTTTTCTCCACATACCATTTTCTTGATACGTTCGTTAACATCTTTAATCTGAGCCCCTAGTAAACAAGCTACATGTACACCAGGGGTTTACGGTCCCCTGTCGTAACTCCATCAATGATGGGAAAATCATACCTGTACTCTCGGTGTTAGGCTTATTTGACTTGGAACTTTTTTCTTGCTACTCCATGGTTCGGAAAAGCATGCCTGTTTTCTCGGTGTTAGGCTTAATTGACTTTGAACTTATTTTTTTTGCTACTCCACGGTCATGCAATAGCACGATGCCATGAGTAGCATGCGGTTATCGAGGACCCAAATACCACATTATGCTGTATTGGTCAGTACAACATTTATTTTGGACTTAGTTTATTTTAATCCTGCTACTTCACGGTTGTGCAATAGCACGATGAGAGTAGTAGCGTGGCGGTTTATGAATATACCCAATAACTGCCACATATGAATTGTATCTCTCTTAGCGGCCTTTATATAAAACAGGCTCAAGCCTCTTCACTAGGACAAGGTGGAGATACATCAACAAGGGACAGGACAGGACATCACAGGAAAAAACAAGGGGATTTCGAAGACCCAAGAACCGCATAAGAACCGCACTTTGCTGTATTCGATCATTACAGCTTTTTTTTCGGACTTAAGAGTATTTTTGTCCTGCTACTTCACTATCGTGCCATAGCACAATGCAATGAGTAGCATGCGGTAGAGTATTTTTGTCCTGCTACTTCATAGTTGTGCAATAGCACGATGCATGCAGTAGCATGTGGTAGAGTCTTTTTGTCCTACTACTTCACAGTCGTGCAATAGCACGATAAAATGAGTAGCATGCAGTTTTCGAAGACCCTAGATCCTCATAATAACCGCATTTTGCTGTATTGGTCACTACAGCCACATATGAATTGTATCTCTCTTAGCGGCCTTTATATAAAACAGGCTCAAGCCTCTTCACCACAACAAGGTGGAGATACATCGAAGAGGGACAGGACAGGACATCACAGGACATCACAGGAAAAACATGCACGCAGGCACACACGCAAACACACCAAAATACCCCCCAGTCTTGCGTCCCAGAACACTGATGCACAAACACAAGCACTCATGAAGAGCCGTAACGTATTGTTTGTAAGGAAAACCGCAAAAGCGACTATGACGATCGTGAAAAGTTTGTTTCCGAGAGCTCCTCGCATTGTGGGTAGACGGACTGCTATCATCGTCACTGTCTGGGTAGACAACGAAAAGCCTGAACGATCCCTCTCCGCTAGGATGTGTAATGCCCGACGACATGCATGGTTGAGCATCTTCGATAATTGTGTTTTGCGCGCTCTCACGGAATGTGGAGATGAGTTCGCGAATGAGAGCAGAGTCTTGTGCGGTCTGTTCCACATTCGGTTGGCAGTACGAACGTTCTGCAGTGAGGTCTCGATGTTTCAGAGCTCTGCAGATCTTCTCCCATTTTTGTTTAGACTTCCCTGCAATGGAAGTCTTGAAAGAGCGCCGCATACGGGTGACAGTGAACGGCACACAGTACTTTGCTGACATCCGCGAAAATTCTCGAGAAGGACTGTTCCACGATGTTCCCACAAAATTGAGAAAGAAATTTTCGGTCTTCAGGACATCAACCGTTGGTCTGAGGAGATTGTAATATACCTCAAACATTGACGTCTGGTCTGATGCCCTGAGGACCCGTGGCAGACATCTTAAGGTAGCGCACGAAGAACACATAGTCTCCTGATGCTGCTTCCCTGCGATCTAATTATTCGCATAGGCTAAGATTAATTATGGCCGATTGCCGAATTCCGTACGATGCGATGATGAGCATTAAATAGCGTGTGACCACGCAGTATTCGATAGCATTAAACCCGTTATCAAGAAGGCACATACGTGAGTAGTATACGTCCTCCAGGAGTGCAGGGTCGCTTACTAACGACATAGACACTGCCACGGTTTGTTCGGTGAAGGCGTCTTTCACCGCATCTTTGCTCTTTTTCACACGGCTTTTGGCTTATTGTTCTTTCTTGGCCCGTACCATGAATCGCTTGATTACTTCTACGACATTCGCCAAGTCGACGTACAAGAGGCTATCTCTGACCCTCAAATCGGTTGCAGTCGTCAGGTACCGAAGTTAAATTAGTAAGTTGCAGTAAAGGCTTACGATGGTGCTTGCTTTTGTGCCAACACGTGTGAGCCATAGCGCGTAATTTTGTACATAGTTGGTATGTATCATAAAGCTCGGCACCGGTGTTTTGTGTTTGCCGCCTGTTGAGATGTTAACATGATACAACACCCTTGAAACCGGTCTTGCGTACATGAGCCGATGCGCACGGGCTCGATAGATCTTTTCTGTCTCTATGTGATTAATAAAATCTGTAATGATCGACAGGTTGTAGCGCATGGTTAGATTTTCCGCTTGCATCTTGGCAAGAACAAATCCCGCACGATAGATCTTGCGAGGAAACACATCCGGCGAAGCACCATCGTCATCGTCTTCCATACCGAATTCATCTTTGTCTATGGGCTCTTCGTCAACGATGTTTGGGTTGTCACCCAACGTGCCCTGCTCCCACACAGAAGGAAGGTTTTCGAAGCATGAATCAACGTGATATATGCATCACATAAGTCCTTGGGTGGTCCATGCATCACATAAGTCCATGGGTTGGCCCAAACCACTGTTTCACGAGTTCCCAATCGAGATGTGGTGGACCGTTTTTAAATTTGTCTTTCGTCCTTTTGTTAATGTCTTGACGCTCTTCTTCTGTCTTTTCTTCGTGGTGGTCACGTAAGTGCCTTATGAGACGGCCATGGGTAGGGACAGGGCAGAGCGGACAATTTAAATTTCTTCGATTCGTGGTATTTTCTTCTCCTGTGGGTCACAGGGCACATTAGGCAATGTCTTTCCTTCGTCAATTTTTTCATGCACATATCCACGAATATTCGTTTTGCCGTTTGTGTCTGTGTCTGTGTCTTTGATATCGTTATTTATAGTCGCCTTCCTCGATTTGTTGCGTCGACCCATTTTAATATATGATTCGTATTAGTGGGTCACTGAAACGACAAAAGCAACACACATTTTTAGAAGCGATTTGGTACATTCAGCATTGACTGCAGAACGCCCAAATGAATCTATTATTATTCACACATGAACGCCACAAAAAGCAAACGACCTTATATAGGATAGGAAAGAATAAGGCCTTGGAAGAAAAAGATTGTATCCACAAGTTTAGGGAAATGTCTATATGTTCGCTGAAACAATAACATCTCAGTGACAAACAAGAGATTTCTCAACAAGCCCACATGCCACGTCAAGGCTGGATACACGAGTGCATGGAAGGAAATAGAAGGTAGGATGAGGGTCAGTGAGCACAAAAAAAGCCCACGGTTCCTCAGATAACGCTACTAATTTTTTTTTTTTTTGCTTACACAGAAACATTGATTGGCTCCAACAATCGGTCCCATCGTAAGCTGCTCGGTTTCCATAAGTCACACTTTGGAAGAGCATGCATCGGAAGATGACATAAAAGCCCGAAAACTTATATGTTCACAATCGAAAAATTATACATGGAAATGGCGATTGGCCCCAACAATCGGTCTCCATGTAACGAGTACGTTTTAGTTATCCTTGCTTGAATTTGCCGCAAATTTTGCAAGAAGGTGGAAAAAGCGCCCATATGCGGCACTTCTTTGCAACGTTTTCGTTTAGTTATCCCTGTTTTAATTGCCACTTACAATGAAAAAAGGCGGAAAATGCACCCATAGGCGGCAAATATTTGCAACATTTTCATTCAGTTATCCCTGTTTGAATTGCCTGCTCCTTTTAAAAATAAAGGCGGCAAATGTACACATGCACATTTAAGCAACATCAGCTTAGTGCACTCAAAGCATGGTGGTGGCTCCTCTCGTGGTGTTGTGTGTAACTACGCGAGATAAGCTTGGCCAAAAGTGGGTCTACGTTCCATGTTAAACGTAAAACCCACACGGGACTAAGTCGATAGGCTTTAAGCCTAACATTTTTTGACAACAAAGTCTTTTCCGACTTGTGCCCCAAAAATTTTTTGAAGTAACTCCATAATATGACGAGAGTAACTCCTTACCAAGACAGGCGCCTGGTCACATTTGACCAAAGTCGGCCCACTTGTGACTACGGCTGGTCAAAGATGGTCACGACCCTCGAATATTTTTGGCCGACAATGCGACGTAAACAGGCGGCAGGCGAACCTTCCAAGGCAATTAAGCTACACTTACTTTTTGTCTATCTTCACCAACCACCGACTTAACAAGCCTTTTGACATTACTATCACCTACAAAAATTACTGATCTGCTCTGCACCCCTTCAAAAATAACCCCACCCTCATTTCTTTCCTCAGCCCTACTAACATTCTTCTTACCCTGTCTAGTATCATTCTACTTACCCTTACTAAGACCCTTCTTACTCTTGCTAACACCCTCCTGAGCTGCATTTACATTCTCTACACTTGCTTTCTTAGACAAACCAATCACGTTGTGCATTTTCACTATTCAAAAGTTTTCGAGAAAACAATGCCTTTGTGAGATATGTTTGTCATTGTAAATGACAATTGATTTTGAAAAATCAACTTTGTTGTTTTGCTTCAAACCATTTTTCCCAATAAAATCATGATGGTTATCATCGTTTAGCCACTGCTGGATCGTCACTTTCTATTGTGGAGTTCATGGAAAAGTGAATCTAATAATAAGTTGTATCTATTCTTTCTGTGATTGTATGGCTTAATGCAGGAACTGACAAGTCTTTTACATCACTATGATCACTGACATAATTACTTGTAGAAGCACTTAGTTCAGATTGTTCAATAGGACTTGTAGATTCAGTTCATTTAAAAAACAAATGAAGTTTAGGAATTTCCTTTAAAAGTTCTTCATGTTGTACACATTTTTCTTTTGAACGTTTTTTGAACTCAGCACCAATTGGTTTTTTCCCTGAATCACACATGATGCTCTTAATAAGTGTTACAAAGGACCTATAAAACTTAAGATTGCCTCTACAAACTGAAATGTTTTTGGGAGACAAGCTAGTGTACAGGGTGTCCATACTGTCTTCTTGCCTACTTTGCATCATGTGTGCTTGTAACACTAATTGGTCCTACAAAAGATATCTTAATTGTCGTTTTGAGTACATGAACATCCTATAACACGTGCAATAAAATATAAATATAAATTTGTAAAATATAAATTTGTAATTTTACATTGTTTTAATGAAGATATCTAAAACTTTTCAAGGCAGTTTAAAAATTATTAATTTTTTGGCACCTTCTGCAAACTGCTATACATTTTTTTATTAAAAAGTTGCAAAAAACTTAGCACTTAACATTTTAGATTCTAAAACAATCTCTCATCATTCTCATGAAAAGAAAATTTGAGAAGAAAATGAAGAATAAGGTATAGCATGTGTTTTTGCAGGGGAAAAGACACTGTGGCCACTCTGTAGAATAAAAAGGGGAAAATGTAATAAAGCCTAAAATAAAAACAAGACCTGAGGTCAATAAAATTTTGTATCTTATCCTAATTTATAACATATTTAAATTTCCCTACAATTTTACATTGGTCTCTTAACTTAAATTTTGAAGGATGCCAATGTACTAAGCCTTTTTTAAAATTGAATTTTTTTAAATTGTATACTTTAAAAGTATCAAATTTTTTAAAAACTTTAATTTTTTAAAGACTCAGTGCATTGTCACCCTTCAAAAGTTGGCACCCTAAGCCTGGGCTTATACAGCTTATGCATTAAACTGCCCCTTGGCTCAGCATTGTTATGGAAAACAACAACTGGTCAGTGGTCCAAAACCTGAATAATTACTGCAGTCCAGGGCCAGTCCAATCGAGGACGGAGTCTGTCTTCCCTAACTCCATCATCGCTGTGGAAAAAGCCTAAGTATTTGAAGACGTTTCTTCCCATATCAAGTCGCTTCTTCAGCAATTATTGAGGGGGTGATGGTGAGATACCTTCGGAATTGCTCCCATGACTGGTCCAGGTGTTGTTGAGCTTGGGTGGCCACATTCTCCCGTGAAAATCACATCATGTCTTTGTCTCCTTCTGTCCTTGGCACCTTGTCCCTTCTGGTCTTGTGGATGACAATGTTGCTGGAACTGCAACGAAGGATCCCTTGCCGGCCCATTGTAGACAGTATCTGGCTCCAGATTGATGCTTCTGCAGGGCTCAGGAGGGGTATGAATCAAGGGTATCAAATTAGTTGCTTCACCCTCTGGCTTCTTTTTTTTCTTTATAGTAGATCCTGAATTTTTTCCATTTGGGAACGATGAAAGCTCGGCATTGCTGCCAGATGGAATTTCCGCAACAATGGCTTCGTTGTTGTCTTCCTCACAAACAGCATTCTCAACCATTCAGGGGCCATCTCATCGGCTTCTTGAACTTGCTCAGCTTCAGTCTTCTTTTCATCACTGGAATTTGTCATCCTCTTTTCAAAACTTCTCAGTTTGCACGTTGACACTTTTTTTAATAAAACTCGAAATGCGACTATTCTTTGCAGAATTTGAATTGGAAGTGGCATCCAAAATGGTGGTTAACTTCTCACGTGATCCTGTGCGGTTCTCAATTTCAATTACCAGCTGGAAGTGGGAGGCGCTTTTTTCTTTAGAAAATTCTTTCTCATGTTGTCTCCTACCAAGCGGTGCTCCGTATATCGGCAAATATGAATTTTTGCCATTTCTACGTCTAATTCAGATGATATTTCATCTTTTAAAATGGTTTTAATGCCACATTTTTCTCTCCCCACTCCTGAGTGATGTCTTTTATCATCCATTTTAGATCCCAAAAGTGTTTGCACATGCAGGGCTGTAGATGTCTTTTTCTTAGAGACATTTTTGGCTATCCCGTGTGTTTTCTCTTTTTTTCTCTCATTGAAGTTTTTTTTGGAAGTTCACTAGATGGCTTGTCGACAACAATCCCATCTTGGCATAGGTCTACAAATTTTTTGGACGTCTCTAGTTGTCGTACTCTATGACACAGACCTTTGGACTCCACCTTGTAATGTGGCCCACCTCTCCACATTGGTAACAGGTGAGTGGCCCTTGGTGTTGGCTTTTCCTAGGAGCTTTCTGCTTGTTCTGATGTTGACTCGTTTGTTTCTGGTTGAGGGTCAGCCTTTTCAGGTGGGTTTGACTTTTTTTCTTGTCTGCTTGAAGTTGTTGGTTGACTCTGCTGGTTTGGTTGACTCCTTTTATTCAGCTGGCTTGTGTCCATTTTGGTTGTAGTCCCAGCTGATGTCTTGTAAACTAGATCTCTCTCATCTACAAGTTCTCCTTCAGTTTGTGTGCTCAAGCAAACAAACTCATGGAAATAATCTTTCGGTACCCATAAATTACCTTTGAAAATAGTGTTCAAATACTCAACTGACTTATTGTTGCAGGTTTGCACCAGATTGCTGCTTGTAGTATCAATTTATGTGTAGAGCTGCAAAAGGATGATGAATGCACAGTCGCACAAATTATAATCCAATTAATAAAAATCACAAACTGCAAAAATAAAATTTGGTTTGATTACACAACAATTAACATATTAACATATCAACATTAACATATCATTAACATATCAAAATTAATGTGAGAAACCTAGCTAAAATAGGGCATAGGTTTGTTAGTTTAAGAGTCTCTTTTTATACCCTGAAAACACCTAAGTCAGATTCTCAGGACACTTTTCTTTGATTGGATAAAATACTCACAGTCTTGAGGATCTTTTGTTTTCATACTTTATTGGTCTTTCATCTGTAAATTACTCTTGAAAAGTAGTGTGAAAATACTTAACTGACTCCATTGCAGGTTTGCACCTGTTGGATGGCTTGGCATATCCATTAGATGTGGAGCTACAACAGAATGATAAATGCACAGATGCGAAGTAATTAAATTAAGAATCGTAAAATAATCGAAATCACCACTGGTTAGTTTAAATAAAAAATAGGAAATTATTCCAAATAGAAAAATCAAAATAACTTGGTAAGAATACACATAATAAATTGAATGTGAAAACCTAGTCAACTTTGGGCATAGGTTCGTTCTTTAAGAACAAAAATGGCTCTTTATATATCCTGAGAATCCACAAGTCGGTTTCTCAGGATACTTTTCTCTGATTAGCTAATTAACAAGTTTGGGTCTAAATGGACCAATCAAAAAATTGTTCTACATGACCAAACTCCTGTCTCAGCATCTCTTCTAACAGTAAGTGAGAAGAAAAATAAATCATCATCATCATCATCATTTCCTGTACCTTATCCCGCAAGCAGCAGGGTCGGCCTTGCTGGTTCTAACTCTCCACTCGTTCCGATTTTGCACCAAGCCCCCAGTGACCCCACATGCCACCATATCCCGTTTTACTACCACATCCCAGGTTTGCTTGGGTCTTCCTCTACCCCGTTTTATTCCCATGTCTAAGTTCATTGCCTGTCTCAGCAGCCCATCTTCTCCACTCCTGAGGACATGCCCAAACCACCGCAGCCTATTTTCCTGCATCTTTTCTACTATATTTGTTACCCCTACACTACCCCTAATAAAATCATTTCTGATCCTATCCCTTCTGGTCACCCCACTCATAAACCTTAGCATTCTCATCTCAGCTACCTGCATTCTATCCTCATGCACCTTCTTGATTGCCCAACATTCTGACCCATACAACATAGCTGGTCTGACTACTGTTCTATAAAACTTTCCCTTCAATTTTATAGGTAACTTCCTGTCACATAAAATCCCACTAGCCTGCCTCCACCTATGCCAACCTGCTTTTATCCGGTTTGTGATGTCTAAGTCTAAGCTCCCATCATCTTGCAGCACAGATCCTAATTATTTGAAGTCATGCACCTGCTGCATTAAACTGTCCCCAAGTCTAATCCTCTCATTCAACTGTTCTTTCCCATCCCACTGAAATTTCATGTACTCCGTTTTTGCCCTACTTATTTTCAACCCCTTTGATTCCAAGGCATTCCTAGTCTCCTCTAACCTTATCTCGAGTTCCAATTTGGATTCCCCAACTAAGACTGTCATCTGCAAACAGCATACACCAGGGGACCTACTGCCGCACCCCTGCCAGTAACTCATCCAGGACCAAAATAAATAGATATGGACTAAGTGCTGAGCCCTGGTGCACACCAATCCTAACACGAAAACTGTCAGAGAACCCCCAGGCAGTCTTAACGCTTGTCCGTGCATTCCTATACATGTCCCTCACCATATCTATATAACTCTCACCCACCCCCTTCTTCTGTAAGACCTCCCACAATAACATCCGTGTTACTCTGTCATAGGCTTTCTCTAGATCTATAAATAACATGTGTAACTCTTTCTTGGCAGCCCGAAACTTCTCAATAACTTGCCTTACAGCAAATATAGGGTGCATTGTGGATTTTCCTGGCATAAACCCAAACTGACTTCCCCCAATTGCAGTTTTACCCCGTAGTCGAGCTTCAATTACTCTCTCCCAAAGCTTCATCGTATGACTCATCAATTTAATACCTCTATAGTTCCAACATTCCTGAACATCACCCTTCCTTTTGAAAATAGGCACTAACCAGCTGTCCCGCCATGCACCTGGCATTCTATCCCCCATAGCCAATCTATTGAATAACTTTGTGAGCCAGGAAATGGCAACATTCCCTAAGACCTTCCACATCTCTACAGGTAGGTATCACTGCTAGAAATAATCTGCAGAAATTCTATAAAAAAATGTGCAGAATGTCTGCAGACACATCTGCAGATATTCTGCAAGAATTTGGCACCTCTATTCTACAGTTTTTCTGTAGAATACATCTGCAGTTTTTCTGTGGAATACTTCTGCAGTTTATCTGTGGAATACATATATGGTATTTTCGTATGAATGTATGTTTCTAGGTATGCATGTATTCCATTTGTTTGAAATAAACATTCATAAAGTTCAAAGCTAATTTTAATCAAAAAATAGTTTAATCAAAAACTGAAATCATACAAATGAACACATTAAAATGACTTAAATTTACTGTAATTCTAAATCAAAACAATCAATCATATTGATATTTTTGCGTCATTATACACTTTTCAAGGCCAGCTTACTTTCAGTATTCAGTTTGGAACGAATGGCTGCTCTTACAATTTGTCGGGTAATATGAAACTTTTGACTGACATGGCTTTCAATATCTTCAATCATTTGTGGATTCAACACTCTTTTTTTGCTTGACTTTCCTTTGATACCTTTAATCAATCCTGTCGCTAACTGTTCCCTTCCAAATACAACTACTAACAGATCCCCAACATATTTGGAGTAGTCACTGGTACGGCATAAACTCAGTTTATTTTGGGAAACTTTAGCAAGATTACCAATGGCGATGCTCTGTTCTTCATTAGCATTGTCACTGCATTCTTCTGTAACTTTGAGCTTTTTCTTCATTTCGATTCGTTTATTTTTTTCTTTACGATATTTTTCTTTGATGTTCATCAATTTCATTTCAAATTTATGAAGTTGTTTTTGTAAATCTTCAATTTCGATCTTTTGTACTATAATCTTCTTGCAAACTGCTCGACAATCATCACATGGAATCGAACTTCTAGCAGCTGGACCGTTTGTAATTTCTGCCAAAAGCCCCGTTAGATCCTTTTTAGGAACTGTATTGGATTTCTTCATTGCTTTTTCTACACCGGAATTTTTACCTGTAAACCTTGCAGGCAGTTACAAAAATAATCTTAATATAGTTTGTTTCAAAATAAATGTTTATCAGTTTTTAAACTTCATTAGATGTATTGAAGTTAAGTTTTGTAAAATGTACCTAGCTCTTGAACCATACTTCTTTCGTTTCATAGAACTGTCAGCAGACAAAACAATAGGAATGTTATTATTCACTTCTTTTTCATTATCTGTGATATCAGTAAGGGTCTTGTTGAGACCCTTCTTGCTGTCTGTAAATAACAAAAAGTATATATGTATTTTATTAATATGTCACATTGTACATTCCCTAATATTTGTCCATCTCTTCGTAGATGTTATAATATTATATATAGCATTTTATTATAGGATCATAGAAATTAATCAAAGTATAAGAATTAAAGTTAAATTAGATACTATAATCAAAAACAAAAATTAAAGCTAAATAAATTATTTATGAGAACAATGATAGAATGAGTATATTGAATTAAATTTTAACTTTACTTTATTCAGTTTAATTTATTATTTTAAATTTATGTTTAATATTTAATTTATTAATTATTCCATATTATTAATTCTTATTTGTATTGATTATTTAATATATTGAAATGAATAAATTTATTTTAAGACTAAATTTTTTTCAAATAAACTTTATTTAAACAATCAAGAATTAGTAAAAACAATAGTTAATATTTGACTTATTTCTTATTTGAATGTATTTTGCTTATATATATATATATATATATATATATATATATATATATATGTGAGGTCATGATTTGACTTTGTCATGTGTCATGAATAACTATGACATAATCAAATTCCAGTGAGGTAATAATAATTTAATTTGTAACCTTTGAATATTTTACTTTTGTAATGTTTTTTCTGTTGGTCACATGGTAACATTCTTGGTTAGTTCCAGTGTATATAAAGAGCTGGGATTTTCTTCTTGTTACTCATTCTTGCTTCTGGAAGTCTGTGCATGAGGGTGCCAGTTAAATAGTGGGCCAGATTCATCTTTTTAAAACCATCAGTGCAGGAACTATTTACTGCTTTTGTTTCATCATGGTGTACATCATTACATCATCATTATTGTGTAGCCTCTTGTGCTTTATAATAGTCATCAGTGTGTGAACTTCAATTTTCAACTGTGCATCTATGTCAGCATAGTATGAACAATTTTCAACCATCTTTCATCCTAAGCAGCATCTTATAACATAACTTCATATCATCTGGTTTTGCATGAAATCCACTCCAGCAAGAAACAGTACTGGTTTGCATGAACATTATCTTCATGTTTGATGCCATTTTCTGGCTTAAGTCTTGTAGAGTTGAAGTTGTACTTCCTCTAGACTCAGAGGCATTGACGTCTTATATTTATTATATATTTTGGCTATTTAATTATATCTTGATGCCATTATTGTTTATATGTATTTGTATTTGTGATCTATACAGCTGTTGTTATTAATTTATTTAAGTTTGCCTATTTATATTAAATTATATTTAAATCATAGTTATTATCTCACTGGAGTTTTCTTAGGTAAGGGAATTAATTAATTATACAAACATCAACTAACCCTTACATATGGTAGCAGAGCGTGGTTCGTTTTTGTTTTCCCAATCCTTTTCTTTAAGTAGTATTTTGCTGTTTTTTTTTTAAAAAAAAATGGCCGTTAGTCAGCCACCTAAATTGATGCCAAAAATCACTCATCCTACCAAGTTTTCGGATTCCCAATCGATGCAGCCGGATAGGTGGCTGTTTACTTTCGAATCTATTGGTAAGGCTGCTCGGTGGACTGAGTTGGATCTTCTTCGTTATTTTCCCTTATATTTGACAGGTACTGCTGCAGCTTGGTTCAGCTCAGTGGTACATATAACCGATTGGAAGCTATTGAAAAGTCGATTTTTACTAATTTTTCAAACAGTCACAGACAAAGAATTTCCTGAGCTAGCATTACATGAAAGAGTTTATCTCATTACTAAAGAAACTGTTCAAAATTATTTTTTCGATAAAATTCGTTTATGTACAAATCTTGATCCTAATATGTCTTTAGAAAAAAGGATTAAGTACATTATAAAAGGTTTGCCCACTCATTGGCAATCATCTTTATTAGCAGCACAATTTTCCACTTTGGAGGCTTTATTGGATTATTTAGTTAAATTTCAAGATAACGAAGATAGAAATACTCCAGTTACTGGTATGGTTACAGTGGAAAAAATTAGGGAAGTAATTCAGGAGGAGTTGTTGAAATTTAGCCAACCTTCTTCAACTGTAACAGCTGCTGTAACTACATCTGTTGATCAAAGACAGAGAGTAACATGTCAGTATTGTGGTAAGATTGGTCATTCAGCTAGAACTTGTTTTCAGATTTCTAGACCACAAGCTAATAGATTTAATAATAATTCACGTACATTTCATAATGGGAGTAACAATTCAAGAGCTCGTTCATTTGCTCCACGATCCAATAGGGGTTTCAATTCACAATGGTATAATCAAGTGGGACCATCTACTAGGAGTCTCAGTAATCAAAATGGTTTAATCATTCTGATGAAGGGGGTCACTTTAATTATTCGGGAAACTAAATATGGGAGTCATAAAAGAAGGTACTGTCTCTCAAAATTATAATCCTTCTATATTAAATCAGTTTATAAAAAAGAGACTCTTGGTTCCAGTAGTTCTTTCAGGTAATGTTATTGTAAAAGCTTTGATTGACTCAGGTAGTGATATTTCTATCATTAATTCAAAGTTTTCATCAATGTTGACGGGAGTTACTAATTCCTGTTTACAACCTAAATTTTTGGATGGTAGCAACTTTCAAATTAGGGGTATCGGTACCCTTCAAGCTAAATTAGCTGAATTACCTTTTTCTTGGAATTTCTTTATAGTGGATTCAGGCTCTATAGATTTACTTTTAGGTTTGGATTTCATCCACAGTTTTTTTTTCTAAACTGGATCTCATTTCAGGAGTATTTGAACTCAAAATTCAATTAAACCATTTAAATAATATTTCTGAGACTAGAGTTCCTATGGTTAGTAATGTCTTAGGTGTGTATTTCCTAGGTATAACTCAACCTAAGATTGTTTCTTGTAAGGGTAAGCTTTTAGCTAACACACTCTCGAATGTAGATGTTACTCTGGATGATCCTGAGTTAAATTTTGTCCAGATCACTTTAGATAAGGAACACCTATATCCTCAACTAAAGTTAGTCAATGATTATGTTGAAGGTATAGATCATTCATTACACTTTCATAATTTTTCTGAATATCAGTTTGAGCTTCTACCTGATGACTTACAAGTTAACAATGTAGACATAGAAGATATTCCCATTAGGCCTGACAGGTATATTCCCTTAAATTGGTTAAAAGATAGTATATACCCTACAGAATTTTTTCCTTGTCTATCAACTTACAGAGATATCATTAATTCAAAACATTATGATATTAAGTTGCCTGAAGTTGTAATTGACACAGGAGATTCTAGTCCTGTGTGGTCACCTCCTTATAATGTGAGTGAGCAAAAAAGATTAATTCTAAGGAAGCAATGTCAAGACTGTTTAGAGAAGGGTATAATATCCCATTCTAACTCACCTTGGGCTAGTCCGGTAGTTATTGTAACCCGAACTCAACCTGATGGAACTTTAAAGAATAGAGTTTGTGGGGCTTACCAAAAATTAAATACTTGTATCACACGTCAAAATTTTCCTCTTCCAAGACCTGAAGATCTTTTCCAGGAGATGAAAAATTCAAAGGTCTTTACTACTCTTGACTTGGAAACAGCATATCTTCAGTTACCTCTTAGAGAGATTGATAAACCAAAAACTGCATTTGTTACTCCTGAAGGGCAATATTCATTTAATTTTTTACCATTTGGCTTATCTATAGATGCTCAATCTATGCAATGAGCTATGCATTTTCTATTTTCAGATTTATGTGGAAAAGGTCTTGTGGTATTTCAAGATGATTTGGCTATTTATTCTGAATCATTTGAACAACATATTAGAGATGTTTCTCTTGTAATTGATCGCTTAGCTCGGGCTGGGTTAGTAATTTCCATCAAAAAGTCTAAATTTTTCCAGCAATCTATAACTTATTTAGGCCGCATTATATCAGGGAGTCATATTACCCCTTGTTCTAAAAACATTGAAGCTGTTTCTGCTTGGAATTCTCCCAAAAATGTTAGAGAAATAAGACAATTCCTTGGAGTTGCATCATATTATAGGCGTTTTATCCAGGCATTTGCTGAGCGTACCACGCATTTAAGGTGCCTAACAAAGAAAGAAATTAAGTGGAATTATACTGAGTTGCATGAAAAAGAATTTCAAGATATCAAGTCAGCTTTAGTTTCTTATCCGGTCTTAGTGCATTTTAACCCTGATTTGCCTACTATATTAAAAACTGATAGCAGTTCTGTGGCAGTTGGTGCTATCCTTTGTCAACTACATGGGAAACATGAGCGGGTGGTAGCATATGCATCTACTGCTTTGCAGTCACAGCAACAAAAATGGTCTACAACAGACAGAGAATGTTACGCTATCTATTGGGCTGTTTTGCATTTTCGGAATTTTCTTGAGGGAATTCAATTTACTGTGTACACTGATCACCATGCCTTATGCTATTTATTTAAAATGAAGGATCCTCATAATCGTTTAGCTCGTTGGGCTGTTTTCTTACAAAATTTTCAATTAACTGTTAAGTATAAGCAAGGAAAATGTCAGCAAGATGTCGATTGTTTATCTCGTTACAATTTTGAATTACCTACTATTAGTACCAACTTTGTGGAAATTAGTCTCCTTAAACAAGAGCAAAATAATGAACTTCGGGAAAATAAAATGTTGCCTAATGTTCGCAAATTATTGGATTATGGTTCTAATTCATTATTGTTTAAATTAGGTAATAATGGTTTGAGTAATCGAGTATATGTACCAGTGGATCTCAGACATCAGTTATTAGCTACTGCTCATGGTGATCCTTTAGCAGGGCATATTGGTTCTAAGAAGGTGTATCACAAAATACGACATCTTTATTTTTGGCCAGGGATGATGGCTGATATCCAAAAATATGTAAACTCCTGTGATGCTTGTCAATATAGATCCAAGGGTAATCAGAAAATGTCTGGTTTATTGCAACCATTACCTGTAGTATCTATATTTCACACTATAGCAATCGATTTTGTTGGCAGTTATACACCTGCTGCCTTAGGATATAATTGTGTGTTGATTGCAATTGACAAATTTAGTAAATTTGTTATAGCTAGGGCATGTAAAAACCAATCTGCATCTACAGTTGCAAATTTTTTACTGTATGATGTTGGTTTGCAGTATGGATTTCCTGAATGCTTACTCTCTGATAGGGGCACTTCATTTTTGAATGCTGTAGTTGCAGAATTATTACAATTAATGGGGACAAAGAAAATTAATACTTCAGCTTACAATCCTCAATGTGATGGTCAGGCTGAGAATGCTGTGAAAACCATATCACAACTCTTAGCCAAGCTTGTTAGAGGCTTTTCTCATAAATGGCCAGAATACCTTCCTTTTGCTGTGTATGAGTATAATACAGCAGTTCATAGTTCCTTACAAATTTCACCTTATGCAGTAGTGTATGGTGGGGAACCTAGACCTATAGGTATTTCCTTGCAGTTTGATGCTACTGATTCATTTCCAGTGTCAGCTACTGATCACTTCAAATTTGGATTTACCAAAATTAGAGAGTGGGTCACGGAAAATTTATTGAAAGCTCAGGAAGACCAAAAGTATAATTATGATCTTCGTCATAAAGAGAAGCATTTTAGTGAAGGTGCTTTGGTTTTAGTAAAAGATTCTAGAATTCCACTGAAAAATTCTAAACCCGAATGATCGTTTTACAGGCCCTTATACTGTACTTCGAAATATTAATCCAGTCTCTTATATGCTAATTGATGGTCATGGGAAAACCTTTTCATGTCACATTTCCAAAATGAAGGAGCATTTTTCTCCTATCAAGGGTCCACTGGGAAGTGGAACTGGTAGTTCTTCCAGTGATTCCAATTTAAAGCCGCAGGAACAAATTGGTTCGGAATCTGATCTTGGTGATTCTTTGGATGAAGACTGGTGTATTGTTCCTGATAATTTACAAGTTGATCCACATATTGTTTCGGTGCACCCAGAGCCTGTTAGTTCACAGTTGCCTATGGCTGTTGGTGGTTTGGCTGAGTTTGAGAATGATGGGGGAAGTGTTGATGGTGGTGTTATGGTTGCTTCTAAAGTTCGTGGGGTTAAAGGAACTCGAGTCGCAATATCCTCCCGTAGTCCATATATAACACGGTCTCGAGTGAATAGTTAATGATGTTATTGATGGGGTCATCAATAAATAACATGGGGGTATTTGTGAGGTTATGATTTGACTTTGTCATGTGTCATGAATAACTATGACATAATCAAATTCCAGTGAGGTAATAATAATTTAATTTGTAACCTTTGAATATTTTACTTTTGTAATGTTTTTTCTGTTGGTCACATGGTAACATTCTTGGTTAGTTCCAGTGTATATAAAGAGCTGGGATTTTCTTCTTGTTACTCATTCTTGCTTCTGGAAGTCTGTGCATGAGGGTGCCAGTTAAATAGTGGGCCAGATTCATCTTTTTAAAACCATCAGTGCAGGAACTATTTACTGCTTTTGTTTCATCATGGTGTACATCATTACATCATCATTATTGTGTAGCCTCTTGTGCTTTATAATAGTCATCAGTGTGTGAACTTCAATTTTCAACTGTGCATCTATGTCAGCATAGTATGAACAATTTTCAACCATCTTTCATCCTAAGCAGCATCTTATAACATAACTTCATATCATCTGGTTTTGCATGAAATCCACTCCAGCAAGAAACAGTACTGGTTTGCATGAACATTATCTTCATGTTTGATGCCATTTTCTGGCTTAAGTCTTGTAGAGTTGAAGTTGTACTTCCTCTAGACTCAGAGGCATTGAAGTCTTATATTTATTATATATTTTGGCTATTTAATTATATCTTGATGCCATTATTGTTTATGTGTATTTGTATTTGTGATCTATACAGCTGTTGTTATTAATTTATTTAAGTTTGCCTATTTATATTAAATTATATTTAAATCATAGTTATTATCTCACTGGAGTTTTCTTAGGTAAGGGAATTAATTAATTATACAAACATCAACTAACCCTTACATATATATATATATATATATATATACCTCCAAACTGTATTATTTTCCCAGGATAAGTGCTCTTATCCCAGTTTATTTCTACTTGTTCTTCTCTGTTCCAGTTTTCAAAACCAACTGCTTTCACTCTCTTTAGTGAATTGGCCACTAAATTAGTTGACTGTACTAATGAAAACTTGTTTTCACAAAAAAAATGAACTAAAAGGTAGAAGTTTCCTGCCATTTTTATCAAAAATAAAACAAAAGACTGAAGAAAGAAAAATGGCCAGATGGTATGTATGATACAAAAAAGAAGCAGTGTGACCAAATAATAATCAACTAAAACTCCATGCTTTCATAAAAATATATATTGTACTCTAGGTATGGTTGTTTGTTTATTAGAAGCTGGCAGCACTGTATGATAATTGAAAAGGGAAAACCCCTACTCTCGTTGTATTTACAAATGGCCTCACTTGTTGCTCTTATAGAAAGTTATATGCTAGTATCCAAAAAATGGCTGAACAAAGGAATAGTGGCAAATACAACAGATTTTTGGTACAAAATGAACCTGTTCCAAAAAGGTCTCAAATAAGAAGAACTAAGAGTAAAAAAACAGAGAAAAATTGTATGTAATTTATATTGAGATGTTTATTTCTATTTTTTTAAAGCAAGCATGTAATATTTATTTATATTATTAAGTTTTACATATTTATAAATTAATTAAATAAATATTTAATTATGAATATTTAATAAATTTTGTATTAGATAATTATATATATACATATATATATATATATATATATATATATATATATATATATATACACACTGTGAACGGAAAAAAAAGAACCTCTATAATAGATAGAAAAATTTATTCTAGGTTCGTTTTTTTTCCGTTCACAGTGTATATATATTTTTTTATATATTGACTATACATGTGTAACAATTAAAAGATCTTAATATTAATTAAAATAAATGAACATAAAAAATAATTCAAAGTAACATTTCATTTTTGTAAAGTATACCAGTATTTTGTTGTGCACTTCCAATAAATTTTCTCAAGGCACTGATAAAGTCAATTATCCTGAAAGTGTTGAAACTGTATGCGAAAGTTTTGATGCACATGGATTCAAATGCACTTCACACGAAACTAACCGTATAACATCACAGCAGATTGAAACAAATGGTAAACATAGCTGCAGTATTGTAATTAAATTACTTTACTTATTTATCTTTGACAAGAACTTTTATTTTCGAATCAATTAGACTATATGGATTGTGAAAACCAGGATATTATTGATGAAGAAATGAATAACGACAGTATGGAGTTTTCTCCTACCTCATCAAACACAAGTGGTAATTATTTTGAATATCCAAGTATATATTTCAAATTGTAATACAAACATCCATGTTTAATAAAGGTAACTCAGCCATTGACTCTGAGGATGACAACATAAAATATTCTGACACATTTAAAGGAAATGAGAAACTTTATCTGGGATCAAGCATAACAAGCCAAGAAGCATTTATATGCATACTCTCTTTTGTATTGAGGTTTGACCTGTCACATACTTGCATCTAATCTCTTCTTGAACTCTTTCAGCTTCTTTAGCCAAACAGCAATATCCCTGGGACTGATTTTTTTTTAAACAATTATCTAAGTTTTTTAAAAATATTTGTGAAGTCCACTTTTACTGTCGTGACTGTAGGGAATATCTTGGAATTTGTCCACAGGAGAAATGTCCACGTTGTGGACATGCAATTATCAAAGAAGAAAATCTAAAACAAGGATATTTTTTTCTTTATGTTCCTCTTGAACATCAACTATGTCAAAAATTCGAAAAAGAAGATTGTTTTGAAAAAATTAAAAAATATAAAATGTCAGATATAAATGAAGGGACAGAAATAAAAGATATTTCTAGTGGTATTAAGTATAAAAGTTTATTTGCACTGCAAGATTTCCAAAATATTTCACTTTTGTGGAACACAGATGGGTTACCATTGTTTCGCAGTGCTCGTTATGATATTTGGCCAATTCAATGTGCAATTAATGAGCTGCCACCAAAAGAAAGAAAGTGTAACGTTATGGTTACAGGGCTATGGTTTGGGAATGCAAAACCGGAAATGACTGAATGTTTTCTTAAGCCATTTGTTGATGAATGTAAGAAACTAGCAAAAAATGGCTTTCATTGGAAAGACAAGCACTCAAATACTGTCTTGCACACAAAAGTGTTCAATATATTGTGCACAGCTGATTCACCTGCTAGAGCTCTTGTTCAAAATTTTGTACAATTTAATGGAAAATTTAGATGTTCATTTTGTTTGCATAAGGGGCAGCATATTCAGCATGGGCGTGGCTTTGCTAGAGTTTATCCATTATATATTCCCATTTCTGCTAAACGAACAGCAGAAGCTTCTCTTATGCATGCAACTGAGGCCTTTCAAACAAGCACAACTGTATTTGGTATTAAAGGCCCATCTAGTTTATCAAGATTAGCTGACTTTGATATAATTGACAGCTTCTCTCCAGATTATATGCATTGTGTACTTTTAGGTGTTTGTAGGCACTTTGTCTTTCTATGGTTCGACAAAACACAAGAAGAGTATTATCTTGGAAAGTCAATCAAAAAAATAGATTTGAGACTTAAGAACACAAAAGTGACTAAAGAAATCACCAGAACACCTAGGTCAGTAAAGGAGCGAGCATATTGGAAAGCTAGTGAGTGGAGAACATTTTTGTTAATTTCACCAGTTTTGCTTTTGAACTTAATGCCGAGAAAGTTTTTCAAACATTGGCTTCTATTTGTACATGCCATTGTAATATTGCTAGGCGAAAGCATAAACAGAGAAGAATTATCAATTGCCAAAGCATCACTTACAAAATTTGTTATTTCTATTACTGATTTATATGGCATTGGTGAGCAAACATTTAATGCACATCTGTTGTTACATTTACCATATGCTGTTTATTTATGGGGACCATTGTGGGTGCAATCTTGTTTTATGTTTGAAGCAAATCTTGGTAAATTAAAGAAACTTTTTCATGGAACAAAAGGTGTGCCAAAACAGATTTTGTCTACATATGTCTATCATTCACTGTTACAGACAGCAATTACAAGTAATACAATTCAAGAAAAATATGGGAAATTCTGTTCAGTAATGGTACAAGGTTTCAAACTAACCAAAAAATGTATAAATGTGAATAACTTTGAAATGTTGCGTGTTGGAATTGTTGTGCATCTATCACAAATTGAAGCAACTGAAGTTCAAAAAGTGTTTCCAAATTTTAGTATTTTGTCAAAATGTTATTTGTATAAGCGAATGGTAAACAATGACAACCTTTTAACAACAACAAATTACTCGGCTGATTTCAGGAAAGTTGACTGTTTTGTTAATGCTTCTGGTAAATTTGTTGAAATTACAAAATTACTAATTATTTTTAATGAGGTAATTATAATTGGGAAAGTGCTTAAGGTGTCAGAATACAAAAAAAAAGATAAAGACATAGGAAAATTGTGTTCTGGTATTATTATTGTTGAAAACAGCTTTATTAATGATATCGTTGCCTTCCGTGCCTCTAAAATTACAAAAAAATATATATCTACCAAAATTTCTGAACAGTTGTATTTAATTCCATTACCAAACAAATATGAAAGTGATTAATTGTTACCATTTACATTTTAAAAAAATACCACTTACATGTATGTAATCATAATTCACTATTAAATAAATTTTGTAATACTGGAATTGAAGTGAACAAGTTTTTTGGTAAACTGAGGCATTTGTATATAAATGTGCATACATGTAATCATAGTACATCTTACAGATAAAGAAAATAATCAGTTCCTAAATTATTTCACTTATAAGTTACAAGTGACTGCTTTCTGCAGTATTCTTCAGAAACTCTGCAAACAAACTGCAGATAAAAATAAATCTAAATTAATGATAATGTCTAACTGCAGTTACCCTGCAGAATTTCTGCAGAAGTTTGTAGACTGCTCCTGAAAAAATGCAGAATCCTGTAGAAATTCTGCAGCCGATTTCTAGCAGGGATCTCATCTGGCCCTAAAGCCTTCCCTAGCTTCATTTTTTGCAATGCCTGAACAATTTCCTCATCCCTAACCTGCTCCACTTCTTCTCTATCATTATTTCTTCCAGTGAAAGGCTCCTGCTCTACCCCCTCATTCATAAGCTTACTAAAATATTCCCCCCACCTGTTCCGTACTGGCTCCCTACCCCACAATACTTTGCCCCCATTATCCTTAACACTCACCACCTTTTCAATATCTATGCTTTTATTCTCCCGAGCCCAAGCTATTCTATATACTGCCATTTCTCCTGCTCTGGTACCTAACTTGGCATACATGTCCGCATATTTCTTATGCTTTGCTAAGGCTACCTGCTGTTTGGCCTCTATCTTGGCACGCTTGTATTCTATCTGGGCCTCCCTGCTTCCATCATGCCACCAATTCTTGAAAGCATCTTTCTTCTTTTTAACTGCCATCTGTACCTCCTCATCCCACCACCAAGTTTCTCTGTCTAATCGAGACCCCCCTACTCGTACTGTCTCTAGTACCTCGTTTCCACAATCACGGATCTGTTGTGCTACCCTTGTCCACAGCTCTCCTGCAGTGCCATCTAAATCCCATGCTATCTTACCTGCCATTTTCTTAAACTCTTCCACCTTGTCTGGTAATGCCCACCACCTAATTGCTGTCTCTCCTCTATGTAGGACCACCTGTTTCGCACCCCTAGGTTTTAGGTCTAACACTACTAGCCTATGTTGTCCCGCTAAGTTTTCACTCGGTATCACTTTACAATCCTTGCACTCGTTTCTATCTTCACTCCAAATCATGAAGAGATCAATCTAGGATTCTCCTGCCCTGCTCTTAAAAGTAATCAAGAAAAATAAATAACTTAATTGATGATGGTTCCACAGCAAGTGTAAGTTGCTGCAAACTCGGGAAAGGTGAAATGCAGCGGTTTTCCCCCTTGCCTTCTGCATATGAAGACGAAGATGAAGACACACACAAACAGCCATGCCCATACCAGGATTCGAATGCAGGACCCCCAACACTGCAATCAGAGATCATCCTATTGCGCCACAAAGGCATCGGCAAACAACTTCATTGAAAGCACATAAAAATCCAATTATGTGGAATGATAACATATTAGGCATGAGGTGAGCATGATAAGGTCAACATACAAATAGAATCTGGGTCAGTCGGTACCTTATGTATGGATTGGCCCAGAAGCTACGTTGAAATACAAAGTGTAAACAAAGTTTGAACCCAAAAAAATAAAATTAAAAAAATAAAGTGGTAGGCCCAAATTATTAAACTGGCCAACAATTTTTCACTTTTTTTCTGCTGACTAAGATCTGACACTTGTTTTTAAGTAATTTTGGGGTGCTGATTTCAAAAATAAAATCAGTTATTACATAGCACGTCCCGTTTTTGTTCTATGGCATGTTTTATTTTTCAGGTTTTTGTTCATCAACTGTTCCCAGCTGGAAATGATCTGCAGAAATTTTACATAAAAATATATGCAGTTTTTTTGTGAGAAAACTACAAACATAAACTGCGGTTTTCTGCAGAAATTCTGTGCAAAATTGGCACCTCCTCTTTGCAAAAAAACTGCAAAATTTCTGCAGATGTAAACTGCAGTTTATTGTCTGCAGTTTTCTCACAGAAAAACTGCAGATAATTTTGTAAACATTTTGCAGATTACTTCCAGCTGAAATATAAAAACCATATAATAATTATTAATACAAAAAATGAATTGATATTTATTTAAAAAACGACAGCAGTATTACAAATGTGTTTTAATCTCCAACTTTGATTATTAATGATCAAATAATAGTAATTAATTACAAGTTATATTATATAATTGCAAACAGGTGATATTTTAAATAAGCATTATAATTGCAGACAGGTTAATCAGTAATAGTCACAAATATGTAATATATATATGTATATGTATATATAAATATGTGTGTGTATATATATATATATATATATATATATATATATATATATATATATATATATATATATATAGCATCCACTTGGTGTAATGCTACATTTCACAAATTTGTAGTTTATTTCTTGTAATGGGTATTACACTAAAAGGATGTGACACACACACACACACCCATATATATATAAACATATATATATATATATATATATATATATATATATATATATATATATATATATATATATATATATATATATATATATATGAGACGTTTGGGCCCGCCGCTTATTTTTGCTTATTAGCGTTTTCATTTTTTGTGGGTTTTTTCAACGTCACCCTGTATTTTATTTAGCTTCTGGGCCACTCGGTACTATTGGTACCAAGTGACCCAGATTTGATATCATATGTTTGATCTTGACCTTTTCGTTTCCCCTCATTTTTACTTCCACATGAGTGGATTTATTTGTTTTTAATTCGATTTTGTTTTCGTTTTTCCCTGTTATCACTTACGTGTGATAACAGGGAATGAATCATGATTTTGGTCAAATAGATCAATCTGTTGATTGGTCTATTTTGGCCAAAATATTATTTTAACCAATTGTATGTGCCCTGAGAATCCGACTTCTGGATTCTCAGGGTATATAAAGAGTTAATTTTTGATGTTTGAGAGAGATTGTAAAAAGACCGAATCTATGCCCAATTTATGGCGGATTCGTAGATAATTATTTTCAAAGTTACTATTTTTATGTGTTGTGTATCACCAGTTCGCTTTTATTTTATACCTTGATCTACGAAATAAACGATTTTATAGTTAACTTAACCAGTGGTGTTGTTAATTGTAACATTAACTTCATGGTTGTGAATTTCATCATTGCTGCTCTTCACCCTTCTTGGATACTTCGAGGTCCCAACAGGTGCAAACCTGCAATGCAAGAGAATAAGTATATTTTGCACGATTCTTAGGGCAGATTTACGGATGAAAGTCCGAGAGATACAGAGACTAAAGATTCTCAAGACTGTGAAGTCTTTTGCCAGAGACTAGTGAGGACATAAAATAGACGTTATATTGGTCTAGTCCTCCCGGGCCAGTAGAATTAGTGACCTAGCCACTCACTATCAATACGAGTGTAAACTCGCTCATATAAATGTAAAAGAGCAGATTCTACTAACAAAAAAAGGTCCGTCACAATATATGGTGGAGGTGCGGGGTAGTTTATAAAACTTGCTACCTCGTTTTGCCCTGAGAAACGTGTTGAAAAACATGAAATTGTATTGTAGTTCAATCGTGCAAACAATTTTGAAACAAAACAAAATTTTTCGAAACACGTTTTTATTATCACAAATTACGATACACAATGATGAATACCAACGGAATAACCGCAAGGTTTTCCCAGCAACTCCAATACAGACGCCGACGTGAACAGCTTGTAAAAGAACGAGCGAAAGCTCGGGAAACACGCCGTGTTGCCTGAGAAACATGAAAGCAAAAGAAGGTGGACAAGCGGAGGGCCCTTGCTGAAGAAAAGCGACTCCAGGAGGAAGAGAAGCATGCTGAAGACGAAGAACAACAAGCCGATGCCCGACTTAAGACTGAAGGAACATCTTCTGAGGCCTCTCAACGAAGCAACGAGCAGAAGATGGTCGACCGGTTTGCCGAAATGATGAAAGACACCACTCCTGAGAGCAGAGAAGAATTGGTGAGACGGTTATGTGGAGAGTCGACTCCACACCGCCTCAAACACACACATGAGAGAAATCTCAGACAACGAAGCAAATCACCAACGGAATCCGGGCGAAAGCTCAGGCCTGAAGCACCTGAATGGACTCCAAACCTGAGACCCATGCCGTATTCTGAAAAGAATTCGCTACATCCGCTACAAGGGTTTCCCAACTATACTGGTTCCGAAAATATACTTTTTAACATTGAAGAGCTTGAGGACATTGCAATTGCACACCAGTGGAACTCCCTGCAGCGATGCAGCCACTTTACTGGTTTCCTTCGTAAAAGAGCAATCAAATGGCTTGCTCATTTCCGCTTGGAATATGGCGAGATCAATTGGATCATGATGAGAAACGGAATTATTAATGAATTCCTGTTGCCAGACCAAAAAGTGCGAATGAAAAACAAGCTGTCCGCAAGGACCCAGAAGGACAAGGAAACCTTCAAAGTCTACGCGGAAGAGTATACAGAGATGTATCGAAGAATACATCTCAATTATACATCTCAAGCCTGAGGAAGAGCCTGCTACCATCTCTCAAACAGTATCTATTTGGGGCACCTAAAGATAACCTTTATGATTTTGTGAAGTTTGCCGCCCAAACAGAAGGAGAACTGATCGCGGAGAAGATGAAAGTCTACAGGACGTCTACTGGTAACCAGCCGGCCCAGCAGCAGAAGTCTCAGTAGCAGAAACAACAGCAACAGCAACAACAGAAGAAGCAGATGTGGACTCCCAAGAATCCGGCCACGTCGGAAAAGACGCAGGATTCAAAGGCAAATCAAGATGGTGGATCGAGATTCCCCCAAGAAGGAAGTCTACGGAACCACTCATCTGCTACCAGTGTCAGGAGCCTGGACATTGAGCGTTCCAGTGCACCAACGAACTGAAACCAAAGAAGGAGGAGAAGAAGACGACTCCACCAACTCCAGTTAATAGAGTTGATGAACCGTCGGAAACGACGACGCCGAAAGTCATCTGCACCGACGAAATTCACGTTCTACCCAACGGAATGAAGATGGTACCTGTCTTAATCAATAATAAGACGCATTATTTTCATTTTGACAATCATCAGAAAGCTTTAAACTACTAAGGGCACCACTCGCACCCAAAGTAGTGACGCCCGAAAAAGAAGATGTCAAAGAGAGCCAAAAAGAAGAGGAGTCAACGAAACCTGCAAAGGTTGACGTCACGGTCCGACAGGATCAAATAACGAGAGAATCTATTGGGGTGGCTGCAGTCAACCATGCTGGGATGCCTCCAGGTCTGGGTAGCCTGTGCCAAAACGCCGACAGAGAAGAGAGATCAATGACTTCAAAGCAGAGCTGTGCTGCGGTACAGTTAGAGGACTCTCCCAGACATAAAGCAAACTTTGGAGATGGGATCCACATCCATACCATTCACGAAGATGGGAGCCGGCGGAAACCACTGCAAAGTGGGGCCTCTACGTCATTTGTGTGACGACCCAGTTTTGCTCCTTTGTGGAGCAACAACTAAATTCCCAATGTCGTTTGCTAGGCACCTCAAATTGGTTGCCAGGCAGACGACAAAATGGCCAGCAAGGGTCACTGTCCTCCCCCAGGTGGAGCAGCCTGGGGGTGATATATATGGTGGCGGCCATTATATCTGGGCAGTGGAAAGTTCACCCTTATGCTGTGTGCAGGTGTTTGTGATTGCTCTCATCAATATCAACAGGTGGCCAAGATGGCCACCATTCATCTTTTGTTTCTATTGTGTGTGGAGGTCAATGACCTCTTCTCCTGGCTTTATCAGCCAGGAGATGCATCTATTTAAGCAGTGAGTGTTTTATATATTCTTGTGTGAATAAATAACATTATTGTGCATTGTTATTTTCACTCTCAACATTGTGTCCGTGTCTCTTATTTATTTTATCTATAATACCTGGGGAAGTTACCGCGAGGAGGGTGGGGGGTTACCAGTAGGGTGCACCGGTACTTCACCGTCCTGTGTCCGGCAAGTTTATTGTCGTGTTGGCCGGAGCTTTGCGCGCGGTTCCACGGTAAGATCCATCGGGAATTTACCGTGGATTCCTCATCCCGTCCGGCGGTCTTTCGTCTGTCGACTGGCGGCGAGGGAAGGGACCTCCAACCGGCACTACCCATGGCATGGACGGGTGCAAGAGGAGGGCTGGCCAGTGCTTCGACCCATTCCAAGGAGGTCAGCGACGGTAAGTTTAGGGAAATTTGCCGGGGTCATTGTCAACGGCCCAGTCGGGTTGTTACAATTTGTTGGAGGCGCCGGGTAGCGCTACCACCAGCCTCTTTTGTGCGGTCGGTAAGACCGGAGTCATGTGTGTGTGCCGGTAGGGCGTGGACATTTGTCCACGAAACTACGGCCGAACGCGGCTTAGGGCATAGTAGTTCGGTGAAGGACCGTGGGACACGGACGGTTGTCCGTGATACCGCGGTGGTCACCGGGGAAAGCCCTAGGTTATCCGTAAGTAGGACGGTAGGCAGGACCGTCCGAACGCGGAATAACGGTTATTTTTACCGTTAGTATACCGGTAGCACGGTGATTTACCGTGCAGGACTGGTAGAACCCAGTAAAACGGTAACTTAACCATAGCTTGTCTGGTGGACAGGAAGTACACCGTAAGGCATGGACTTTTGTACGTGGAACTACAGCGGAAACCCGTCTACGGCCAGGTTTACCGGTGACATACCGTGGGACACAGACCGTTGTTCGTGATACCGTGGTAAAACCGGGGTACGGTCAAGTTTTACCGTAAGTAGACGGTGGATTTCGGACCTTTGTTCATGAATCACCGTTCAAACACGGTAAGAAGACAGGTTCACCATTGGTGGACGGTAGATTACAGACCGTTGTCCGTGTATCTCCGTTCTAGGATGGTGAAAGAGCTTTTTACCGCAATTGAACGGTGAATAGCGGACGGTTGTCCGTATATCACTTGTCGAAAACGGTAGAAAGGAACTCCACCGTAAATCTGACCGTGTGACACGGACTTTTGTTCGTGAAACTGCGGTAGTTTACGGTTCTACCGTTAATTGTCGGTGTTTTGTGGACTGTTGTCCATAATTTCACCGTATTTTACGGTAGGGTTCCTTCTGACAAGTGGTGGCCAGGTTTGCCCGTGTTTGCACGGAAGAAATCGGCCAAGACCATGTTTTCCCGATGTCTGGTCGGGGAAGCAGTTTGTTGGAAGGATTGGAATTATGTTCCCGCACCGTCGGCCGTGGTAGGCGGCCAGAGGGGCAGCACCCTGTTGGGGGTGCTGTTGGCGGGAACGTACCCGGTGATTCCATGGAGGAAGGGGCCGTAGGGGATGTCCCTACAGACCGACCTCCAACCGGAGACTTTGTCACGGTGCGACCGCACCGTAGGGGCACTGTCTCCGGTGGAGCACCGGTAGACGGTGGTGATGGAGGGTTACCGACCCCGACTGGGACAGGCGGACAGCCTACGGCCGGCCTGTTAACCTCCACCGCCTCCCGTTTGGTTGGACGTGGAGGTCATCCTTTACCGGGAGAGGTGGTAGGGACCCCGGAGCCATCCTCGGTGGACATGGCGTCATGGTTGGCGTCGTTGACCGAGGAGCAGCTCTGTGAGGTTGCCAGGGGGATTGATGAACTGCGGTGGCAGGGTCATCTTTCCCCAGAGGGCCGGAGGCTCCATGGGGAGCATCCGCAATTCACACCATTGCCCGTGCACCTGGGAGGTGCATGGAAAGAGGCGCCGCCGGCTCCGGCCGGGCGGATGCCTCCGGGAGGAGGAACTCGGACCCCTCCTGCGGGAGGTGGTCAGAAAGTTCCTCCGCCCGTTCAGCGACCGCGGGTCCACCTGGTGGATCCTGTGGATGCTGAACCTGATGCTGAGACTTCGGGGAACCGGAGCAGGGTACCACAGTGGGTAAGTACCGCACCGTGGACGCCTGCACCGGCTGTCCCGTCGGAGATCCAGGCGTTTGGGTTTTTCAACCCAGTTCACTTGTTCATCCGGTATGATGGACGAGAGGACATAACGCCTTTTCTCCGGCAGTTTGAAGCCAAAGCTAGGGTTCAGCGCTGGACGGATGAGGCCAGGTGCAGTTTCTTTACGTACCTGCTCGATGGTCCGGCTGAGGAACATTACGCCTGTTTGGTGGAGTTCCATCCGAACCTGACCTGGCCGGAGTTGAGGGAGGCTATGCTTCACCGCTTCGTAACCAAAAATCAGGCTCAGGCCTGTTTCGACCGTTTCGAGACCATGAAGCAAGGGCCTGCAGAATCACTCCAGGCATTCTACTGTCGCTTTGTTGAGCTGGCAGAACGAGTTTCTCCTGGTGAGGATGAGTCTTGTCAACTCCTCCGATACAAGAAGAAACTGCAGCCGGAGATTCTCAGACCTCTCTGGGGATCGAAAGCTGAGACTGTCAGGGACTTTACCACCAAGGCAATGTTGGTCGAGGCCGACATGCTAACGGCGGGAGCGTTACCTGTCCGTACCTTGACGGTACCAGGGACCCAGGCTGCGGCCAAGGCCTCTGGTGCTGTGGCAAAGCCCAAGAGCTCAGCTACGTCTACTTCTACCTCTTCAGGTGCGAAGGCAGCGGCACCATCCAAATCGGACAAAGCTATTACCAAGACCGGAGGGCAGAATGGAAGAAAGACGAAGCGGCGGAGTCAGGGTGGAAATAAGTCTACAGCAGCCACGTCAGGGTCTGGCCATACTGCTGGAGGTGGAGGTCCTACTCGTAGGCAACCAGGTCTATGCTTTCGGTGTAACCAAATGGGTCACCTTAAGAAGGACTGTCCAAAGGCAGTTGCCCAAGGACAGGTTGCTCGAGTACCACCGGGTGATAGCCCAGTGGTGTGGTACACACCGGGTCTAGCACCCGTAGTACTGCAGGGCCGGGAGTATCTGTCCACCGTAATTGACGGACAGATGTTCTATCTGCCTGTCGCCAGAGACGAGGGTCCACCCTCGTTGAACCGGCACCGGTCACTGCAGAACTGAGCTGCAGTCGACCTGTACTGCTTGAAAGTTCAGGTGCCCGGCAAAACCGGCGAAGTAAAGAAGGAGCGTATCTTCGGGCAGTCTCCAGATATTTGGGTATCCTGCATGAAACAGGGGTGCCTCTGGCCAGGTTTGCGGACCCAGAAATTACCCAGTGGGTATTTCAGGAGCAAAGCCACTCATTGGAAGCTGCGCTTGCCTGGCTGAAGAGCTGGGTGGCACCTTTCTTCCCTGATGGTGGGGAGGAAGGTTCGAATGGTGCGGGCATTACGAGGGCTTCGAGCATTGGTGCACCCATGCTGTCGCCCAGGCCTGGTGAGTCTCCTGGAGTGGAGACTGGAAGCGAGGCCCCTGAGCATCCGGTACGACCGTTCCCTGTGGACGGGAATTCGGATGAGGCTCAGAAAAGTAATGTCGGGCAACGACGGTTGCCCATTTCAGAATTACAGAGCCGTGCATACTTGCGTGGGGCACCACGTGTTCTGGTGCCGATGGATGGTCAGCTGGATGAGTCGATCGTCGACACCAGGGCCGAAGTATCGGTCGTGAGCATGTCGGTGGCACGGGAGATGGAGCTACCGGTGCAGGAAGTTAACCTCCCCTCATTCCTGACTGGCATGAGCGTGTCCTCCATCAAGATAGAAGGAGTCATGTACGTGGACATGTCAATCCATGGACGGTCCATACATACCCATCTTCTCCTCATTGAGGGTGAAGGGGAAGCCGTAATAGGCGTTGATCTGGCTTCCCGGTTTGGGTTGATGTTGGATGTCGTGAGCCGGAAAGTCTATTTCCGGGAAGACATCTGGAATGCACATCCAGATGCTCTTCATGCCGCACTTGCCGTTCAGGCTTTGCAGGGTACTTCGGTACAACTTCCTAACTCGTTGTTGGAGGCGTTGGCGAAGCTTCACGATTCTGTGGAGCCTCTGCTACTCCCTCCGTACGGGTTACCGGAAGGTATGCCTGAGGAGCCTGAAAAGGTGGATGTGTGGGTTGACATTATGTCACCCACGCTCGCCGAGACCAGTTCTCCAATTAGGAACGGGGAAGTTTGTTCCCTGCGACTGTTGGAGAACGTATGGCTGTCAGCTCATGAGCTGAAGGTGGTTTCCGTGAGCTTGATAGAGCATGCTGGCCCTGGACAGCTGCTTCTCGTTGAGCCCCACCGTAAAGCCTTAGGTGTCCGTGGTCTGTTGGCGGTGGCAGGAATTGCCGAAGCCACAGAAGAAGGCTCTTACAACATATGGCTTGAGAACGTTGCCGAAGTACCCATTGCCCTAGAGACAGGGGAGGGTGTGGGGACAGCTCACGCTGTGGAGGCAGCTCTAGTTTTGGGACTGGACGATCCATCTAAGTTGAGAGGAGGAGACCCAACTCATGGAGATGGTCGACCAGGGGCTTCCGACTAAGTTGAGAGGTGCGACCAAGAAAGGTCGCCGAGTCCTCAATGCGAATATGTTACTGTTAGTTCCTGCGTTATTGTTAGTTCCATCACACCCTGCCGCTATTATTGTAGATGTATCGATTGCTTTCTTTTGCAAGAATTCAATAATTCTGTTTATATTTCAAGCGAGATTGAGGGGGTAAGTGTCCCAAAAATCTTGAGCCTGGCTCTTCCACCACAGTTATGTGTTCTTCAACAATGGATCCTCTGATGTTTTTAGCACCTTGTTTGTTGGACAATCGTTCTATCTTTTCTTCCATCAAAATATGAACCCCTGAAAATGCTATCCCCACACTGAACCAACTCCTTGTTACTTTTGTTCGTGACTCTCTCACGATTTTTCTGCCTTTGTCGTCTTTCTTTCGGTCCACTACTTTGCTAGTGTCAGTTGTTTTTATAAGACCCACGTCGTGAAGCACTGCACTTGCAATAATAGCTGATTTACAATATGAAATGCCGGTCCTATCATAAACTGATGCTAATGTAGGTAACTTCACTCGCATTTGTGACTGAGAGGTTGCCGGCTAGGAAAACGTTGATTGGCCACTTGACAACAATGGTTTTCCCTTTTCATCTGATTGGCTTATAGCTTCCTCTTCACTAAGAACTCGAATCTACACTGTTTTCACTCATAGTTTTGGAACTTTCCGAAAGTTGTCCCAATTCATTTTTATTCGTTTCTGAACCCTGGTACTTGGCATTTTCAAGTCTTTTCTTTACTTTCTGGTTTCTAATCGCACGCTTGAGCAATTGTTCAGTCGTTTTTTTTATCAACCCCACCAATTTTCATTTGTTTCAATGTTCTTTGATTTTGCAAAAAAGACTTTCATTTTCGGGACTTATTTGGTTTTTTACATTAGCAAGATGAAAATTTCGCGCATTTGCAAGCAGCCACATCAAAACGTTTTTCTGAATCCTTTTTGAAAGCATATAAAGTTAATTCAAATGTTTAACTTCCTTTTTGGCCTATACTTCTGAGAAAGTTCTAATACTTTCCATGATATGTTTCTATCATTTTCAAGATTCGGTTTCTTGACACACTGGGAATAGAAGCTGTAACCCATATTTCTTCAATTTTTGCGGCCAAGATAGTGCTTTACGTAAATGAAGGTAGCATCTCATCACATCACCGTAACTTGGCAGAACTTGTTTATTCAACTGAGAAGGGAAACCAAAAACAATACACTCATCCACACCATGAGTTACTACGCTACTTGCTTTAGCTGTCATTGTTTAAATGTTTAGTCTTTACAAAACACCAAACGATATGTCTCGTTCCTTCTTTACTAGCAGACTGAAAAATTTAAATAGGATTCCAGTGTTTGTTTATACTTGTCAATTCCAGGAATAATGAAACATGGAACTCCCATCTCGTGCCCCGTCCTTACGAACGGGAACAGCTGCAATTGAGGATTACTAAGAATTTTCTCTCCTCATACTATCATGTCAACGCTCGAACGGTCTGCAACGATTCACGTCTCTTGCAAATATTAATATTTTTTTCACTTTTTATATTTTCTGGTTTTGACAATGCATTTTCTATGCTGCACTTGGACTCGTGTCCCTCTGACATAGGCCTTTATGGCTGCTTGCAGAGTAATTTTTCAAACTGAAATTCAAATACTGGCAACCCTCCATTCCCGGCTGGTCCTGCCAAAGACCCAGTCGGTTATTCAGATACACCTCTGCATCTGAATACAGGGGCAAAGCGCCAATACGCCATCCCTCAGCCTCAGGCCTAGGGGAGGTTGACGTTTCTGGTCCTAGGGTATCAAATACCCCACCGCTATGAACCGGAGAGAAAGGAGTACCCCCACTGGGGGTCACGGGGTCACGTCTTGGGGGAACACTGACTCCTACCACCGAGGTTCCTTCGCCCTTAGGTGAGGGCAAAGTCACACGGTGTAGGGTTCCCACCGCTCGAGCCTGCAGGCTCGAGACCGCATCCACCTTTGGGGAGGATGGATGCGTGCCTACCAAAACGTCGTGCATCGACCTACCATCCATCCGTGCCGCCTTAACGGGATGGGTATGGATCGGCTGACTCCCGGCGCCAGGGAGCCGAAACTGGAGGCATTGTGGCGGAAAAGGAGGAGTTCCGGTGTGCTCAGGCAGGCACGCCAGGAATCCTCCTTCTCCACCACAATGCCTTCAGTTTTGGCTCCCTGGCGCCTACTACTGGAGGGTGTCGGTCTCCTCTTCCTCTCACGCTTGCACCTTTTACGGTCCTTTTTCTTTTTCTTCCCGTGAGAGGAAGGTTGACCATGCGTCGTGTCAGACTTAACTGACCCCGACAACTTACTGGGCCGGTCAGGAGTCGGTGGGTGGTTAGCTTCTTACTTCTTGAGCTTTCGGCAACTGGTGGGGTGTAAGGGCGGGACCTTTTTTGTCCCTTGCCACCACCACCACTCACAGATTTCCCCGTTTTACTGGGAGTGGGTACTGGAGGCTGAGCCGCCTTTTTTCCGCTCGCCGGTCCCTCTTCGGATTGTCCGACTGCCAGCCTGAGCTGCCAGCTACTGCCTCGGGCGGACCCGATACAACAACCGGCTTCTCCGGCCAAGCAGCCCCTGGACAACCATCAGGGCGGGCGAGAATTTCAGCACGAAGCCCTAGAGCAGGCGTGAACTTCTTCAATGCCTCCTCCTGAGCCTTGAGCTTAGCCTCTCTCTCTGCGAGAGCCTTGGCCCTAGCAGTGATTCGTGCATCTCCGGACTTCTTCTTGGGCTTCTTTGTGCCGTCCTTCTTCAACTGCATGGTGGGAATCTCCCTGATGAAGAATCGACGGTCCCCGACCAGGAAGCCACCTTCCTGGACCATGTCCCGTCTAGCTTCATCTAACCGATCCAAGCGGCCTTCTTCTTCGGCCAAGGACGCAACCACGACCTCCAAAAACATTGGTTCCGGAAGGCTCCAGTGGCGTCACAGATGGGGAAGGAGACGTAGAGAGGCTAGTCATCAGGGTCGCTGGAGAGTTCAAAGGTGGCTGTGATGGTGTGGCTGACAATGGAGCTTGTGCGGCCTCTTGGAGTTGGGCCTCGATTCGTAGGAGCTCCTCCTTCGGGAGTTGTGCAGTACAAGGCAGACCCAGCTCGGCTAGGCGGACGCAAACTGTGCGGAGGTACGCCAAGTTGGCCTCCCCTTCCATCTTGTCTTTGTTTCCTGGCGAAGAGCAGCCTCCCTTTGTAGTTCCAACTGGAGGTCTTCGAGAGGGGAAGGCACAGATCCGCCTCCACCACCCTTCCCTCTTGCTGCAGCTCCATCTGGGATGGGTTGGCCAGGCACGAGGCTATCGCGAAATGCCTGGTTAAGCCCCATGCCATCGTGTTAATATCAATGTGGTCTTCCCGCTCCTCCCAGTAGTGTTTCGATGTTGTAACGTCGAAAGACACGATGCTACTTGGAGCAGCAGGTTTTCCTTCATGTCCGACATTTGCAGGTCGCTTGAAGTTTGCTTTTAGGTGCTTCTCCCGGCGCCGGTGAAAATTCTCTGGTTCGGAGGAGGTGCAACGCCTGGCTGTAACATTTGGCGACTCTCTCCTTGTTTTGGGCGCACTGGCGGTGCCTGCTTTTCGTAGCTGGCAGGTAGATTGAGAAAGGGGTTCAGCGGTCCCCGCCGTTCCACTCTCTGTCTCATCTTCACTAGAAGAGGCAAACATCATTCTGCCTCTTCTCCATGAGCCTGTACCTGGCATATTTTAAGAGTTTAAAAAGTTTTTACTTTCCAAAAAGTCCCGCTTCTGGTGTTCACTTCCAAATAATAACAGAAATCGGTCCCCGATTAAGTGGTCGAAAAAGGTCTGAAGGTCTGATGTGCTGCACGAGAGTTCGAAGGCTTGAAGGTGGCACTCAAGCTTTGGATGAACAACGAAAAACTGAAGAAGTCCGGAATTAAACTTGACTTGGCACCAGAATAAATTGAAGGTTCGAAGATTGGAAGATACGAAGTGAAGAGATCGAGTGATTTCTTGATAAGAGCAAATCAAATAGTAATTGACCAGGTTTGGTCACTTGTATATATTTCTATTTAATTTTTAAAAGTTATAAGGCCCGGCCCATTTTAGAATAAAACACCTTACTCTAATTGGTTTCTTCACGACTTTATTTATTGGGGGTGGGGTTGTCCCACCGATACTAGATGTGAGAGGTGTTGATCTAATTTTTATCAGAGGCAGGTCCTGTTTATTATTTTTGGATAAACAAAAGGACTAAGGAATCTCGAGGGAGAGGGGCCGTTATTTATTTTCACACTGATGTGTGAAGTTGCCCATTAACTTTCTCCCCTTCCTTTCCCTAATGTCTTTTGAAAAGGTGATGTAGATGGGTCAGCAAGGTTACTAATGTACCTTGCTGTCTGTTATTGTTTCTTGGGGTGGTGAGAAGGGAGTTGGTGTCCCAGAAATTCGATTTTAATTGAGAGGGTGACAGGTGCTTCAATTTTATTATTTAATTGAAAGTGTCCGCTCTCACAAAACTGTTTTTTTTCTTCTTCTATCCGTTTATGTCCTGCAGTTTTTTCATTGTTTGTTTTTCTTTGAAGTCTCAGTGTATTGATCTGGCCCCCAGAGCAATTGTCACTTTGAAGTTTTTCTGTCTTTCTACTGTCAACAGCATGGTCAATGATGTCCAGCCATAATAAAGGGGAGCACGGTGTTTTCTTCTTGGTGTTTTCTTCTCGGTGTTTTTCATTTTTTTATTTTTTCTGAACGTTCTTGACCGAACTCAACGCCGTTCTCAGTGATGATATCTGTTTCCGGCACCTCTCCTTCGGTGTCATAGTCGGTAACCGGCTCTCCAAACTGCTTGATAGCGACCTTCTTTTTCGGTTGCCGACACTCACGGAGGAAATGCCCCAACTTCCCACAATTATAGCACGTTGACTTGCTCTTGTCGAACGTGCGAGGTGTGTCTGGTTGGGGGTCCGTTGCAGAGTGTCGGTTCGAATTGTTGGCAGCAGTTTGACTAGGCTTTTTATTGTGCCTAGACCGTTTTGTCTTTAGGGCTGGCGGCTGCCGCCGGCTCCTGGTCGGTCTTCGATGCTCCTTTACTTGACTGTGAATCAGCTGCGGGTTTTGGTTCCGTCAGCCATTTATTCAAGGAAAGCAGAACCACCTCCATATTTAGGACGGTGTTTGCAAAGTCCTTGAACGACGTCGTAGATGCATGGTGCACAGCACTCTGGATGATTGGATGTAGAGCACGGCGCAACTGACTTATATGCAGCTGATCGTTTAGTTGTGGGTAAATTCGGTTGCCGAGTATTATTAAACTTCCAGATGAAAGCTTGTGTACTCTCGCCTTCTTTCTGGAGCATCTCTGCATACTGTTTCTCCAAGATGGCTAGCTCATTCGGCTTTCCGAACGTGTCCACCATCTGTACTCTCAGGGCTGGCCAAGGAATGTCCTGAAGCTCATACCTCAGCTTGCTCAACCATGTGCGGGTAGCCCCAGTGAAACACCCTGTGATGTATTCCTCCTTATGGTGGACTTTCCAGCCGTACAGGTGGGCCACTTCCTCGAATTCTTCCAGGAAGGGACAGAAACCTGTCAATCCGGCAAATTTTTGGATTGAGTCAGCAGGGTGGCGACCACTATACTTCTTATTGAAGTCATCCACAGAGGGTTCTCTGGGGGCTGGTCGATAGATGCCATTCTGGACGTTTGGCATTCCAGCGGGCATCAGACCTACCCCTTGGAGTGGAAAACGTGGCGCATAAACTGAAGTGCCTTGTGTCGCTCCTTGGTGAGGCTGTTGTTCCGGGGGTGCCGAGTGGCGACCACTTCGTGCAACCCAGACAAGCGAGTGAGGAGAATCAGTGGGTGTCATTATCAGTATCTCCGCACTCCCATCTCTGTGTTGCGGATTATCTGACTGCTCTTGGTGTTCGATAGCTTGTTGCCAGTCAGGGTGGCGCAGTAGATGACGTGTGTGCGGTGTGTAGTGTCTGTCGTAACGATCGTGATGCTCTCTATAGCCAACATAGGGGGCTGAAGAGGCATCCGAGTCATCGTCGCGACGTCGGTATGTGCGTGTTGTCCGCCGTGGTGTAGTCGGTCGATTCGGCGTGAATCGGTCGTCTATGAGCTGGGACATGCGAGTCGATAGTGCGACCATTTGTTGTGATAGGTGTTCAAACTCGGCCCCAGTCGGCCGTGGCGGTGGTGTCGCATCAGTGATGGGTGCATCCAACAGATCCTCGTGCAAACCCTGGTGATCAGGCAGGGAATCCGTAGGGTCATATGAAGCAGCCATGTTTGATGATGCGGCTTGTGTAATGTGGATGTGCGGTGACGAACGAGTCCGACGAAGTCCAAGTCGGTGTGTGCAGCTCTGACGGTTCTCGAGTACACTCTGAACTACACTTAAGGAGTTCTGGTATGATAATATTCGTTCAGTTCGTGAAGTTGTATGTCGGTGACGTCACTGTGCACCGGTAATTTGGTGCTTGTCGGTAACCGACACTATCGTACCCTTATACACTGAGTAATGATAGTTTACCTATGCTTGTGACGTGTATAACGAAGTGGCCGTTCACTCCGTTAGTGTGGTGATCGTTGTATCGTATTGGTTGTGTCCTCATTTGGGCGTGTGGCGATTTTTGGTTCCAAACTGATGTAGAGTGTCGTGAGTTCTTTATTGAGTCAGATAGTCAGCAATACGAAGAGAAAAGCTAGAGCACGGTGCCCGCACTTTTAGGTTTACTGGAAAAGCAAGAATTAAGAATGTGTGTGTAGAGAACACAAAAAAAAACGAAAGTTCAAGATGGCTGAACTTTCTGAAGAGGAACAAACAAGGGAGAAGTTCAAGATGGCTGAACTTTCCTGAAAGCAAGAGAAGAAAGCTGATTTACTTGAAAGTATAAAACTTAGGTGCGGCTACCGCACATCAAAAGTTTCAATTTAGATTTATTAAAAAAAAGAAAATCAGTGCAGAAATGGAAGATTGTTCAACAAGCTAAGTGCTTGGTGAACCAGAAGAAATGTTCAAACTGTTGAAATTTTGTGTCCTCACTGCTGGATGTCTCTGGATAGAAAGACAGAGTCAGTGCCCAGTGAGGGACTATGTTGAGTAGAATGAAGAAGTCCATAGGTGGTGCCGGTGTGGCGACTTCCGGTTTATTGCAATGTCCAAAAATGATGACTTGAAGAATTCCTCCAGGCACATTTTTATGGTGGCCAGGAGGAAGAACACAAAAAGAGAGAAAATTCAGAGAAAAAGAGAAGTTTTCTCTGACAAGAGAAACTCCACCAGGGGGTGCGTATGTGCAACCCTCTGGAAGAGAAGAGAGAAGAAGAGAACACAAAAAGATGAAAAAATTACAACAATGAGCTCACAAGGAGGGAAAAACCGCTCCGTTGGCGCTTTTTGAAGAGTGTCCTGTCGATCCAAGATGGCGGCCGGGCTTCAATGCTGTCCAATGGAGAAAGTTCATATGAGGCTGCATTGAGGTGATGATGAGAAAGAAATTGAAGATCATGACTTGGGACATAGAGGGTCCCAAGGGAAACAAAATGTGAAAACAAGGAACAAAGAGAAAGGGGGACAAAAAAGTCCCACGTGGCTAGATAAAGTGTTTTCAAGCTTGTAAGCCCCTAACAATGATATGGAGTTAGGACAAAAACTCACTTGAAAATTAAAAATGAAGAGTGAAGATAATAGGGCATTTTAAAAGACACACATGTCCTTTAAAAGCCTATTAATAGGTGGAAAGATAAGTAGCTGAGATTTATTGGCTCACCTCACAATGATACGGAGTTTCGGCTGAGCAAACTCCTCTCGGAAAGTAAAAAGAATTTGTTTGAAGTGTTGCCCACACACCAACCAATGATACGGAGGAGGGTTGAGTGGGTTTCACTTCGAAAATTAAAGAAGAGTGAAGATAACAGTGGGTGATGATGATGGAAACATAAAACACAAAAACGTGGAGGGAAACACGTGTGTCCACAACGATTGTCCCCTTGGTTCCCGAGTGCTAAGCGGTTGGCAGACAAAAGTTCTTTTCCCACGTGTCTCTAAGAACAGGACACAGAATCGCACGGTCGACACGTGGTGTGTGTAGCCACAAGTATCTTTTGCGATTCCACAAAAAAAAACGGCGCCACGCAGTTGGCTTTGACGTGATCGAGGGTCTCCATACGTGGTTCCAACATAAAAAGGACGGACGAAGCCTTGTGAGGCACAATCCTGAGACTTAGGACAAAGGTTGTTGATAGGTCGGAGAAGGCAAATGGAGCTATACCCCGCACCTCCACCAAATGTGAGCTTTTGACATTGACCATTTTATTTTACCAACCTTTAGATGACATGTTCTCCGTGCGGTGCCCGTATGGAGAAGATTCGAGCTGCAAAGAAAGGTGGATAGAGATGGATTGTGGTCACCCTTCTGCATGAAGGTGAAATCTATGCAGCAGAGTGGCGGCCATCCCTCTCTCTTCCGGTCGATGCTGATATACTGAAACATCTTCTCCTTTTGGTACACCGACAAGAGAAGATGTTGTACCGGCTAAGGAATCGTATACCTCCTGCCTTATGTAGTCTCAGGCCTCTGAAGAGAAGTTGATTACAGAAACATAAAGACCACGCTGTTTCTTATTATAACGCTTTTATTCATCATTTGTATAGAAACACAGAATACAAAGATGAATACATTATACTAATGGTGTGTCCTCATGCACATACTGTGGTACGGATAAAATCTACGTAATACAAAGGCAAGGACAAGAACTAATTACAAAGAGGAGCACGGCCCTTATATACCTTGTACCTGTGTACACCTGTGAGGTGTAACCAGGTCCAAGTGACCATGGTCCTATGTATATTAATCCGCCACCTGGGTATGAGTCAGAAAGGTGAGTCAGAGGAGAGGGAGGGATGGTTGAGAGTTGTTTACCCCCGGGCTATGGTTTTGGCGCGATCACGAATTACAGGGTGTTACACCTTGGAGCACCAGCCATCGGCCTCTTGCTCCTTGTCCCAATCCATCTTGGAACGGACATGGTAAATTACCTCACCTACGTCAGCTTTGACGTATTCAGGCAAGGAAAGGTCCGCCACATCACGAACAGGATACCGACTCAAAGCGTTGGCATCCACGTGCGGTGTTCTCTTCCTATACTGAAACTTAAACCAGTACTCTTGTAGCTGCATCTGTCAACGCCCCAACCTGCCTTGCAGGTTCTTGGCTGTCTGCAGATAGCAAAGAGCGTGGTGATCAGTTATGATCACGAAATCCCAGTTTAAGGTAAGGACGAAATTTACCCACGGCAAACTTGACCGCCAAGCAATCCTGCTTGGTGACCGAATACCGTGTTTCCGCTCCTTTCATGAGCCGGCTTGTGTAGGCCAGAACCCGGAGACACTGTCCTCCGGTAACTTCTGGTAGACTACGACTCCTAAGCCGTACCCACTAGCGTCGTTATGTATCATTATCTCATTACGAGGATCGTACATGGTGAGTACCGGCACTTCGGTTAAAAATGCCTTTAACCGACCACTCGAAGGATGCATTCTTCTTTGTCAGATCATGCAAAGGCCTGCCACCTTGGCGAAGTCCTTGACGAACCTTCAATAGTAACCGGCAAGTCCGAGAAAACTGCGGACGCCTGTCACCGTCGTCGGGACATCAAACTCCTGGACTGCTCTCACGAGATCCGGGTCCGGAGCAACTCCCTCGGCACTCACTACGTGACCGAGATAACGAACTTTGTCAAAGCCAAAGAAACACTTCTTCGGCTGGAGTTTTAGCTCGTTCCCTCGTAACAGTCCAAGGACAGTGGAGTCTCTCGAGAAACTGCTCGAAAGTGTTCGCAAAGACGATAATATTGTCCAGGTACACCAAACAAGTCTCCCACTTATGACCTGCCAATAAGAGGTCTAGCGCTCACTGCATGGTGGCTTCAGCATTACAGAGTCTGAAAGGCATTTTCCGGAACTCAAACAGACCTTGAGAGCAAATGAATGCCGTTTTCTCAATGTTTGGCTCAGCCATCCGAACCTGCCAGTAACCACTAGCCAGGTCCAAGGTAGCAAAGAACTTCGCACCGGCCAATGAATCGAGTGCATCATCAATGTGAGGCAACGGATACTGATCCAGCTTTGTCTGGGCATTCAGTTTCCAGTAGTCCACACAAAAATGAAAGCCACCATTCTTCTTGCGAACAAGCAAGATAGGGCTCGCATAGGGACTACGCAAAGGTTGGATAACCCCTGCATCCAACATCTTCGCCACCTCTTCTTTCTCGACTTCTCTGGCCTCTGGAGCGGTTTGACGCAATCCTTCCCGCACTGGAGGTTGCCCACCGGTATCGATCGTATGTTCGACCAGAGAGGTTTCACCCAACTTCGTAAAGTCGAACGCGAAATGATCCCAGCGTGCCAGCAAGAACTCCTGAAGCTGTCTCGAATCTTCAGGCTTCAGATTGGGTCCAATCTTAAGACACTCTTCGAGAGTGGAAGCCGTCGTCACATTGAGCACTTGGCGTCCGTCTCCGGACGCTCCTCTCAACTTAGACGAGGCCTCCCCTGGTTGAACCGTCACCTGAGTATGGTCTCCCCTTCTCAACTTAGACGGCTCTTCCAGCCCTATTACAAGGGCAGCCTCCACTGCTTGAGCTTTGGCTACACAATCTCCTGTTTCCAGGGCAATAGGTGCATTCCCCACGTTCTCAAGCCAGATATCGTACATGCCAAGCCGGTTAGCTGCAGCGATACCTGCCACTGCCAACACACCACATCCACCTAAGGCTTTCCTGTGCGGCTCCACGAGAAGCAGCTGGCCTGGGCCGGCATGCTCTAAAACGTCACAGATACGACACGTTGTACGTGGGCTGGCAGCCAGACATTCTCCCTCAGTCGCAGAGAATAAACTTCTCCATGCCCGATAGAGGTTCTGGTCTCGGGCAGCTCTGGTTAAACAATGTTCACCCACCCGTCAACTTTCTCGAGTGCAGGCGGAACCACTTATAGTTGTTATCCCGGAGGCAACGCCCCTGGTATCGGCAGTGGAATTGCTTCCACCTCTCTAGGTTCCCTAAGCGCTTGATCGGTGAATGCAGCTTGGAGGGCATCTTGATGTGCAGTCCAGACATCCTCCTGGAAGTAAACCTTCCGGTACACGATATCTACCATCAAGCCAAAGCGTGAGGCGTGATCAACGCCCAACAATGCTTCGCCCTCTCCTTTCACCAAAAAGAAAGGCACCTTGATGGTTTTCTTGTGGATAGTCAATTCCACGTTTGCGACCCCTACTACCTCGATGGAGTGCCCAACCATTCCAAGAAGGAATGAAGGAACTGCCAGTTACTCTATAGGCAACTCCATCACTCGTGCCACCGCAATGCTTAGGACCGACACATCAGCCCCGGTGTCTACGATCATCTCCAAGAGACGGTCGCCTATTGACACCCACACCCGTGGTGAACATATGTCATAGACCTGGGTGCTTCCCCCGGAGGTACCAGCCTGGCTTGCACCAGCGGTTCCTCCCTCTGTGCACCTTCACACACAGGCGACAGTGAGAACCGAGGATCCACCCTCGGCTCAATCGCCGACCGGGACAGCCGTCCTTCTAACCAAAGGACATCTATCCCATAGGCAATCTCTATGAGTTGCTGCCTCAAAATGAAAAAAAAAATGAATAATTTTTATTCATTTAAAATTATTTATTTATTGATATATTACCTAACCTCCCATGCAGTCTCATGCGGGATTTCCACCATGTCCCGAAGGAGGTGACCGCCACATCCAACCGGACATGCGGCGGTGGAAACTTGGACATTCGGCCGTGGCCGATCGCCCTCCCCAATGAGATCACCGTCGGATCCACTGTCTTCCAACAGGTATTTTCCCGGAAGAATGTCACTGCGGCGTTTCCGCACCGTGACCCATTCATCCAGGAAATCCCTGTCTACGCTACTGCCTTGTTCATCTGTCTCCAAGGGAACTCCGCCTTCTGCCCCCAAGGGGACGGTCGACTACGCGGCTGCATAACTCTAAACCCGCATCTGCTCCGATTTCCCGACCTTCTATCGGTACTTTCGGGGTTGGCTCCATTTTTCACCGTAAATAAACGGTAACATCTGGACAAAATCACCAGACAGCGGATTTCCACCGTCGAAAACGGTAAATTCACGGACAAAAGTTTCTAAAATACCGTTTCAAACGGATAGAACCGTGCGAAACCGCGGTATTTTGCGGGTTCAATTCGCCTCAAAATGGCGTCTTAACTGCCAATCTATTTTTTATAGATCGTTGGTCTCTTAAGCAACGATCTATAAAGAATAGATTGGCAGTTAAGACGCCATTTTGAGGCGAATTGAACACTACGGCGGCCATGACAGTAAAAGGCAAAAAGCTCTTAATTGCCTATGGGCTGCTCATAGCAAACTCATATATTCTTAGTTTTTTTCAGAAAAGGAACTGCACATTCAATGTATTTGTTCATTATTTATGTAACCTACTCATAAAATTATACTGAATACAATACAATAAATTTAATCATTTATTTCACATAAATACCAAAATACACATATTTAACATGAATAATAAAATATGTACATAAACATAATTTATTCAATGGCCTTTGAAAATAATTAATTTGGTTACCTGTTAGTTAGCTGTTGCTGTTACAGCTAACAGCTACAGCTTTTTCACTGTTCGCAGGTAGTACCCCAAATACCCTCGATTACCCTCACCTATCCAAAAATATTGCGATCTCCCCAGAAATAACGAAATTCTGCCCATTCTGCCCTATACAAAAAATTTCAAAATTTCTTTAAAATTCCGGAAATGTTTTTTTCCGGGCAGGTAACGGTTAAGTTTAGTAGGTAGTACCCCCACCTACCCTTGATTACCCTCACCTGCATAAAAATATCGCGACCTGCCCAGAAATAACGTAATTCTGCCTTTTCTGCCCGTCCTGTGCCATGACCCCTAATGTATTTGACTGCTGATCACTATCTTTTCTGCCTATAACTGTCATGGCGGTGCGTATCTGCAGTAGCCTCAGTTTGGGGGCGCTGATGTCTATGAAATTGCCAATCTATTCTTTATAGATCGTTGCTCTTAAGGTATGTACCACCTTTTCGTTTCAACCCTAGCCTGTTCTTTTCATTAAGAGGGTTACAGAGCGCCACGGACGTTTTTTTGACAGACGACATTATGATTGCAGTGTCTGACATCAGAGGCGCCACTTGTATTGAATTAGCATAGACATAATGCTAATTTAAATTTCAAACATACAGTTAGGTTTGGTAGTCATTATCTGGAGACATATAAGTTTTTAAAATGTGATTAAAACTGTAATAAATATTAGATTGTTTAATGAAACAGATTAAAAAATTTTCAGACTTTAAATCTGCCTCTAAATATTTTTAATTAAATATTTAAAAAGGTGTTTTTTTTTTCTATGCAAAATCTCATAGAAGAAAAAAAGCTACATATTTGGTATCCATTATCTTTGTTTTACAAAAGAGATAATAGTAAAATAAAAAAATGTGGTGGTAGATTTATTTCTTTTCTATAAGAACAATTAAATTTCATTACCTAATTGCATGTGTATATTTTTATATTGAAGTAAAAGTCGTAATGGGCGAATTTTTTCAGATCAATAAAAATCTGATTGAGTCAAGGCCTGGTTAGAGAGTACATGACGTCACATTACACATAATATTCTATTATGTAAACTATGTGTATGTTTTGTTTTAGATAGAAAATGTTGACCGCCATGATTGTTTTTGCTGGGTGTAAGTGATGTCTAAAAATTCATTTACTCTACTTACATGCATGCTAGAAGAAATTTGATGAATTCCTCTAAAAGATCTGGTGGAGTTTTATAAACATATAAAATTTCATGCAGAAATATGTATTTATAACCTTAGATGATTACCTTGAAGTTCATGAAAAACCCCATCGGCATCAAATAATTACAGCTATGTCCTGTACTATAGAGCATAGCAAGAGCACCCAATTTCAAATTGTACAGTTACTATAGAGTTATTATGGAGTCTATAGTATCTCAATGGCAACTGTCAAATTTGAAATGGGCGTGCTCATTCTTCTAAAAGGTGGGATGGGTAAATTTAAAAATAAGAAAACAAGAGCAAGAAAAGAAGACATGGCATAAAATTTTAGATTGTGTTCCTCTCAACCAAAGCCTCTATGGCACCTTATAGAAGGTTATGTCTAACCTAGGTTTATAGGTTGCCATGGAAACAGACAGCCTATATTTTATAAAAAAAAGGCATTACAACAAAAAAAAATAATGTATTTTCTATATATATATATATATATATATATATATATATATATATATATATATATATATATATATATATATATATATATGTACACTTTACCACCTATGTATAAAATGCCTAGGCAATATGCAAATCCACACTTTTTTTGCTAGTAAATATGCAAAATTCAGCAATTTAGGTCATGGACAAACAGAAATGTTTCAGGCAATTTTCAAAATCACTAACATTTCAGGCAATTTGCAAAATCACTATCATTTCAGGCAATTTGCAAAATCACTAACATTTCAGGCAATTTGCAAAATAACTAATGTTCTATGCAGTGCCAATTTTTTTAACTTTAAGGCAATGTGTTAAATACTCAGGCAATAGACAAAATTTAGGGCGTTTTAGGCAATGTGCAAAATTCGTAACTTATTTCAGAGAATATCTAAAATCACAAACTTTCCAGGCAACACACAAAATGACAACTTTTCAGGAAATTTGCAAATGATTTGCAAACCTTCGCGGGACAGATTTGCGAACCTTCGCGGGACGGATTTGCGAACGCGCGCGGGACGGATTTGCGAACGCGCGCGGGACGGATTTGCGAACGCGCGCGGGACGGATTTGCGAACGCGCGCGGGACGGATTTGCGAACGCGCGCGGGACGGATTTGCGAACGCGCGCGGGACGGATTTGCGAACGCGCGTGGGACGGATTTGCGAACGCGCGCGGGACGGATTTGCGAACGCGCGCGGGACGGATTTGCGAACGCGCGCGGGACGGATTTGCGAACGCGCGCGGGACGGATTTGCGAACGCGCGCGGGACGGATTTGCGAACGCGCGCGGGACGGATTTGCGAACGCGCGCGGGACGGATTTGCGAACGCGCGCGGGACGGATTTGCGAACGCGCGCGGGACGGATTTGCGAAGCGCGCGGGACGGATTTGCGAAGCGCGCGGGACGGATTTGCGAAGCGTGCGGGACGGCTTGCGAAGCGTGCAAAAAGGCTTGCAAACTACAGAAAGGCTCTATAAGGTTCGCAAATCCGTCCCGCAAAGGTTCGCAAATCCGTCCCGCAAAGGTTCGCAAATCCGTCCCGCAAAGGTTCGCAAATCCGTCCCGCAAAGGTTCGCAAATCCGTCCCGCAAAGGTTCGCAAATCCGTCCCGCAAAGGTTCGCAAATCCGTCCCGCAAAGGTTCGCAAATCCGTCCCGCAAAGGTTCGCAAATCCGTCCCGCAAAGGTTCGCAAATCCGTCCCGCAAAGGTTCGCAAATCCGTCCCGCAAAGGTTCGCAAATCCGTCCCGCAAAGGTTCGCAAATCCGTCCCGCAAAGGTTCGCAAATCCGTCCCGCAAAGGTTCGCAAATCCGTCCCGCAAAGGTTCGCAAATCCGTCCCGCAAAGGTTCGCAAATCCGTCCCGCAAAGGTTCGCAAATCCGTCCCGTAAGGTTCGCAAACAATTTGCAAATTGCCTGAAGTAAGAATTTTGCACATTGCCTAAAACACTGAATTTTTTCTATTGTCTGAGAAATTCTGGATTTAACACATTGCCTGAAAAGTTAAAAAAAATTGACACACTGCCTAGAAAATTAATTATTTTGCACATTGCCTGAAAAGTTAGGAATTTTAAAGATTGCCTGGAAAGTTTGTGATTTTACACATTTTATGAAAAGTCGATAATTTTGCACATTGCCTGAAGTTAGGAATTTTGCACAATGCCTAAAACTCTGAATTTTGTCTATTGCCTGAGAAATTCTGGATTTAACACATTGCCTGAAAAGTTAAAAAAAATTGGCACACTGTCTAGAAAATTAATTATTTTGCACATTGCCTGAAAAGGTAGTCATTTTAAAGATTGCCTGAAAAGTTTGTGATTTTACACATTTTATGAAAAGTCGATAATTTTGCACATTGCCTGAAGTTAGGAATTTTGCACATTGCCTAAAACTCTGAATTTTGTCTATTGCCTGGGAAATTCCGGATTTAACACATTGCCTGATGATTAGTATGCACATGACCTAAATTGCTGAATTTTGATTATTTACTAGCAAAAGAGTGATTTTGCAGATTGCCTAGGCATTTTATACATTGGCCGTAACATACATATTTATTCATATATACACACACAGATACATATAAATAATAGTGAATATGACATCATGTTCAAAAATAGCATTTGAATGTGACACTACATACATCCTTGGATAGATTAGATGGCTTGATGTTTCTCTATATAGAAAATACATTATTATTCTTTTTGTAATGGCTCCCTTGTTTATAAAATGTAGGCTGTCTGTTTCCATGGCAACCTACCAACTATGTTGAGACATAGCCTCCTATCAGGAGTTATGAGAGGCTATAGTTGAGAGGAATACAATCGAAATTTTATGCTGTCTCTTCTTTTCCTTCTTGCTGTTTTCTAATTTTTAAATTTACCCATCCCACCTTTTAGCAGAAACATGGCTCCAATTTTAAATTTGACAGTTACTATTGCATACTATAGACTATAGTAACTCTATAGCAAATGCCTACAACTTGAAATTTGATGCCAACGGTTTTTTTCATGAACTTGAAGGTAAGTTTCTAAGGTTATATATGAATATTTCAGCATAAAATTTTAGATATTTATAAAACCCCACCAGATCTTTTAGTTGGATTGAACAGATTTTTTCTAGCATGCATGGAAATAGAGAAAATTAAGTTTTTGTCAGCACTTAAACCCACCAAAAACAAATATGGCGGGTCAACATTTTTCAGGTAAAACATACAGTTTTCATAACAAAATATAATAAGAGAATATACATCCATTGTAGCCTCTAATGCATCCCCCACAAAAATTTACCATTTATACATAAGCTGCATATCATATTAGAGAATAACCATAACGTCCTATATACATAATAAACGATGCGAGCACCCTCTATGAATATTTTTCAGAAATTCACCTACTTCACAACCCTCTTAAGCACGGGCCCTCCAACAATTTCCGCCTATAACGGAAATGATGCAGAAAGTAAACCCAATGATAACTTTTAACTGTGCGACCCCCACTTGCCTTGCCTGTTTTCTAGCCGTTGGTAGCAGTAACTTGTTCAACTGGTCCGTCATTTTGGGGCTTTGAGCAACTGGGAAAGTGTAAAATGCCGGACTTAAAGATTTATTCTTCCCTTTGCCTGTGTCTCTTGTCGCTTGACTTCGAAATAGCAGGTAATTTATAATTAAATAAATCATTCAACCATTTGTTCAATCAGCACCTCCAGTAGCATAAGAGAATAGGCGTGGCGTGTTTACAGCTGAAGGATGAATCACAGAATAGTGAGATACACAGTAATATACAATGTAAGCGGAAGTGAAATAAGGGGTTCAACGAATCTTATAGATGCTTGTTGTGATGAGTTGGTTATAATTTTAATTAATAAGATTTCAAAGAGCATTTACACTTCAAAACCATGTTAACATTTTGTCTATAAAAATTTATTTCGAAAGATAGGTACATGAAAATAACCTTCAGTGCTTAAGCTACGTTTCTTTTTTTACGCTTTTGCAAAATAAGTTGTGCGAAAATCAGCTGTTCGAAAGTCATCCTTTTTAATAGCCACAGTCACATAATAGCTCAGAATACGAAGAACAGAAAGGAAACACCTGTGTGCGGCACGTTTGTTGTTCGTGTGACGGAAATCCATGACCTTCGAATCGGTTACTCAAGCCCCTTCTAAGGAGCTGGCATTTTGAAAAGGATTACATCGTCATTTTGAAAAGGATTAGAAAAGAAATTTTATCATTAAACTTGTGCACATGTGCAAAAAATCCTATTGAAAGTTAATGGACCAGTTTCCTTAAAGCCTAGCACACACCGGATTCTTTGTTGCGATACATTGTTGCAGGGCTGCTCCGATTCAATGTTGCGGGGCAGAATCGCAACTGACGCGATTCAGACCTGCAACATTATTCCATGTCCACATCTACAATCAGTGTTTCTTCCTCCTTCTTGCTTTCACCATGTAAATATCACCAGTGGAAGTGGCCCTTGCAATATGCACCTATGCGGTGATTCATATAGGGGACATTCCATGTCAAATCAACACACTTTTGGGTCATTTTCAAATTTTACATTTTGGATTTTTATAAAACTTTGCACTCTTGCATATACATATGAAAAAAAAAAATTCTTGCAAATTTAGAGCTCCCAGCACCAAAGGGTTAAAGAGTTATAGGTCATCAAAGATCGCCAAAATATGCATTTTGTCCTCATTTGCATATTCTTTGAGTTGCAATAACTTCTTAACGAGTTAACCTAGGAAAATGACCCAGAGCTCGTTGCAACAATCTTTTTATCGCCTTCAATGTGATATAGAAAACAATTGGGGACAAATTAAATAAAGGTCAAAGGTCACTAAATCTAAACTTTGACCTTTAATATCTCAAAAAATGTATTTTTTAAAATTCTGATTTTTTAGTATATTATTTGTTAACTATTTATGAATGTATCTGCCAAATATTACATTGGGATACTTTGGGGTTTAAAAGTTACAGCCTTTTCTGATGGGCCAACCTCTCAATATAAAAACAAGAAAATTTTTCTCAACCAGTGCCTTCATAAAAGTGACTGGTGTAAGTGCAGAATGGCATTTTTTTGCAACAAAACATGGAAAAGTGCTTGTGATGGGATAGGAGGTACGGTCAAGCATCTGGCAGCTCGAGCAAGTTTGCACCGTGCCTACTCTGATCAAATTATGACCCCTCACCAGCTGTACGAACTGCCAACATATCCAGAATAAGTTTTACTTATGTTACTACCGAGGAATACCAAGAAGAGTGATATACATTACACACTCGTTTCTTGAAAGTATGTACTATTCCTGGAACCCAGAAACTGCAGTTTTGTACCACTTTCACAGACCAAATTAAGATTTCAAAGGTGTATTAAGGTAATTCAGCAGAGTGTACTGAAGAGCACATTACACTTAACTAAGAAGATGGAGTTGCAAAACATTACTGGATTTGTCACATGTGTGTATGATGGAATGTGGTGGTTGGCATGTGTACTAAACACATGAATAAACAGAAGTGAAGGTATGCTTCCTTCACCCAAGTGGACCATCACCACCTTACACATACGCCCAACGATAAGACGTACTCAACGTACCAAAATCGGAGGTCCTAACGAAAGTTGACCCATTCGCTGTCACAGGTCACACGTACATCTTGACTCAGAAAGAGATTGATAATGCAAGTGAAAAAATAAACATCCACAAAACTAGTATACAATACTAGTTTTCCATTTTAAATTTCACCATTAAATGCCTGCTTTCCCTTATTTGTTTTGCCATAACTTTTAAACCCCATGGTATCCCAACGTGATATTTGGCAGATACATTCATAAATAGTTAACAAATAACATGCTACAAAATCAGAATTTTAAAAAATATATTTTTTGAGATATTAAAGGTCAAAGTTTAGATTTAGTGACCTTTGACATTTATTTAATTTTTTTCCAAATTGTTTTCTATATTATATTGAAGGCAATAAAAAGATGGTTGCAATGAGCTCCTGATCATTTTCCTAGGTTAATTGGTTAAGAAGTTATTGCAAATCAAAAGATATGCAAATGAGGACAAAATGCAAATTTTGGCGATCTTTGATGACCTATAACTCTAACCGTTTGGCGCTGGGAGCTCTTAAATTTGCAAGAATTTTTTTTTATGGGTCTATAAGTGTATAAAATTTCATTTAAATCAAAAATGATAAATTTGAGAGCTGTGTTGATTTCACATGGAATGACCCAAAGAGGGGCAAATAAAGCAGAAGTGGTGGGGGCACACAAGCTCTTCTCAGCTGAGAGCACATTCGGTTTAAGCCTTTTGGACACCCTGAAATTTGAAGATGAGGCAGGATTTCTAAATTTCATTTCTTTTATTTGCCTTTGTAGTCAGAAGACCATAACTAATCACAAACACAAAAGGTCCTCAATTAGTTTAAAAACATTTTCAGTGGTCCACATCTTTTTTATGTCTACTGTAGTACTAGACTTAAAAAATGACGTGGACCACTGAAAAAGGCTCAAACGGCTCAGCGTGCTTTTAATTATTAAAAACGTCTTTTATAATTAAAAGCAAGCTGAGCTCTTTGAGTTTTTGTTCATGGTTCAGTCCCGAAACATTTCAACATTGTTGTGGGACAGAATCGCAACATACGAGATTCAGCCGCGATTCAGCCCCGCAACAATGTATCGCAACAACCCCTTAATGTTTATTTCTATATTTTGTGATAATTGTATAAGTCTAGATCCATAGTCTCCTATAGAAACAGGCTTGCCGGCTTTCCATTGACTATGGGGCATTAAAATGGTGCCGGTTACACATCTAAATAACACTTAGGGTACTTTGAGTCGATGCTGAAAACTAAGGTTTGTGCATATCCTCCTATACGAACCGAAAAGAAAAATCACACAAAGAACATGTTAATCGTAATTATTTTCTGTTAATTTATTTGGTATAATTTAATATATATATATATATATATATATATATATATTTATATATTATATATTATATATTATATATATTTATATATTATATATTATATATATTTATATATATATATATATATATATATATATATATATATATATATATACAGTGCGTTTCATATATATAGACGCACCCCAAAAATTGGTTATAACTCGAGTTATAGTCAATGGATTCACCTGAAATTTTCAGCATAAAGAGATCATCTTATATTCTAAACTTTCTGCTAGGCAGAAATTTTTTTCTTTAAAAGGTAAAAATTAAAAAAATTAAAAACTGGAAAATGACCGTTTCATAATTATAGACGCACTAATGAACTTTTCACTTTTATTAATTACTGTGACAAAATAACATGCTGAATCATTAAAAATAGTAAGGTATACGACTGTTATGATGTTTCAAAACTTAAAACATTCTTTTTTACAGAATTAAACAATATTTATAAGCAAATTTACCGAAATTCTACTGAAAAGGAGCTAAAATGGCAATTTTCAGCTTTGATATTGTATTATCATGATGGCAATCTGCTTAATCATCATGTACAATGATGTCCCAAACGTTTTCATCAGGATTTAAGTCCGGGAGACACGCCGGCCATTCGAGAGTGGTGATATTTTGGTTCCGTAACCATTCCTTCGTTAGGTTATTGGAGGAAACTGGGCCATTTTCTTGCTGGGATACTAAGCAAATGCTATAGAAGCGATGTAATAGGGCAGGACATACCCTTGTAACATTGTCTGATAATCACTGATATTTATTTGGGTTGAAATAAATGCTAAGCTCGCGTTTCAAAAACTAAGCTGCTCGTTTGAAAGGCACTAAATGTTCCCCATAATATTAGGCTCCCCCACTGCCGAAATTTTGTTTAGGAAAATATTGTGCTTTTCTCGTAACATCCTTCCAATATGAAGAAAGAAAAAAAAACCGTCAGAATCATCGAGATTGAATTTTTTCACGCACTCAGATATGTCGGTGGTGGTGGCCTAACAATATGCGAAGTATTTAGCGCATTTGAACCAACCAAAAAATAATGTTTATTATCAGACAATATTATGATAGCGTTTACTGACCTGCCAAAGTCGATTTCCTAGCGTTAGCTTAGCATTCGAGCAAGAAAATGCACCAGTTCGCTCCAGTAATCTAAGGTATCAATGGTTACGAAACCAGAATATCACCACTCTCGAATGGCCAGGGTGTCCCCGGACTTAAATCTTACAGAGAACTTTCGGGACAACATCATACAATAATGATTTACAGATTGCTATGATTATACTACAATAGCAGAGTTGAAAAGTCCCATTTTAGCTGTTTCGGGGTAGAATTTCTGCAAATTTGCTTATAAATATTGTTTAATTCTGTAAAAAAGAATGTTTTAAGTTTTGAAACATCATAACAGTTGTATACCTTACTATTTTTAATGATTCAGCATGTTATTTTGTCACAATAATTAATAAAAGTGAAAAGTTCATTAGTGCGTCTATAATTATGAAACGGTCATTTTCCAGTTTTTAATTTTTTTAATTTTTACCTTTTAAAGAAAAAAAATTCTGCCTAGCAGAAAGTTTAGAATATAAGATGATCTCTTTATGCTGAAAATTTCAGGTGAATCCATTGACTATAACTCGAGTTATAACCAATTTTTGGGGTGCGTCTATATATATGAAATGCACTGTATGTGTATGTATATATATATGTGTATGTATATATATATATATTGTAACGAACCACCTTGTGGTGGATAAAATATACCAAAAAGCCTTCCTATTCCTCACAAGTTCTTCCTGGTTGAACTTTTACAGTAAAATGGATCTTTTAGCTGTCTGCTACCCCTCGGGCTTTCGCCCGTTAAAAGCTAGTTGATCGTGCTGTCCCTTGAAGTTGCATCTAGAAGTGTTGATCCGGGTTTTCACCCGGATTGGTAATTCAAGATGAAGATGATTTTAGAACTTTCGTTCTCCCCAATATGTATAAAAAATAAGACTTGGCAATTTTAAAGTATAATAACCATTTATTTACAATCCTTTCCATTGAGGTCTATCCCAAATTGGGCATAGATTCTCTGTTTTCATAATCTCCTCGTACACAAAAATACACGGCCTTTTATATCCAAAAAGAGGATACTGAGAACCATTTCTCAGTATTATTTGATTGGGTAAAATCGAAATAAAAAACCAAACTGGCCAATCAATTTGATTGACCAGTGGTCAACAAAATATAGAAAGATGATTCATTCTATTAAAACGACAATTTTCCAAGAAAAATGCAACCCCATTGACTTAATGCTACTGCTTATCAGCATGATCTTTTTGTATTAAGGGGTGGGACTGGGAGAGAAAGAGACCCAAGAGGTGACCCAAGACAGGATATTGGTGTTGTCAGCTGAGAGAACTAGGTCAATCCTCTGTACATCAGTACAGAGGGTTGACAAAGTTCCAGGCCAATCTAAAAACAAAAACAAACGATCCACAAAAAACTAAGTGAGCCAGGAGCGCTCCTTGACTGATCGTTTCAATATATATATATGTATGTATACATATATATATATATATATATATATATATATATATATATATATATATATATATATATATGTAACACCCAGCAACTCCCGTTCCCACCAAAAGCATAGCCTAGGGTAAACAACTTCCGCTTGTCTCTCCGTCCTTTCTGACTCACACTTCTGACGTGCATCGAAGTGGCGGTGTGATACACTTAGGACCATGGTCACTTTTACCTTGTTACACCTCGTAGGTGTACACGGGTCCAAGGTATAAAAGGACCGTGTTCCTCTTTGTTACTTCTCCTTGTCTTTGCTCTAAATTTGTATTATGTTGAATCTTTCCATACCACATCATGGGCATGAGGACGCACCTTTAATAATGAACATTCATCCTTGTAAAATAAAGATGGCAAATGTACACATGCACCCTTAAGCAACAGCAGCTTAGTGCACTCAAAGCACGATGGTGGCTCCTCTCATGGTGTTGTGTGTAACTATATGAGATAAGCTTGGCCAAAAGTGGGTCTACGTTCCGTGTTAAACGTAAAACCCACACGGGACTAAGTCCATAGGCTTTAAGCCTAACATTTTTTGACAACGAAGTCTTTTTCGACTTGTGCTCCAAAAATGGTTGAAGTAACTCTGTAATATGATGAGGGTAACTTTATACCAAGACAGGTAGGTGCCTGATCACAGTTGACCAAAGTCGGCCCTCATTTGACCACGGCTGGTCAAAAGTGGTCCCGCCTTTCGTATAGTTTTGGCCAAAAATGCGACATGCGGCAGGAGTAACTTCCGAGGCAATTAAGTTGGAGTTAATAACACATTAAAATCCACTCATGTGGAAGTAGAGAACAATGGCCATGAGGGGAGAATGATAATGTCAACATAAAAATAGAATCTGGGTCAATCCTTACCTTAAGTACCGAGTGGCCCAGAAGCTACAAACAAAATACACAACGTAAATAAAGTTAGAACCCAAAATCAAACCGCACTAAATAGTAATAAAACAGTGGCGGGCCAAAACGTCTCACCATGAGCGTTCAGAACGGAAAGGTCTTAATTTCTTTTGTGATAAAAAGAAGGCTTGTAGAAGGATAATGCTAGGGGAATGCTTCCATGTTGGTTTTTAAAATTGATTTTTTTAATTACTTAGTACAACTTAATTGAATTATTTTTGCTCTAGTTTTTGCTTCATCATTGTCAACCTTTTTCAATTAGAAAGGATTAAACTGAATTTAGAAAATAACTGTAGGTTGTATTTCAATGTTTGAGAATTTAAGAGTTTTAAGAGAAGTTAATAGTTTTAAGATCTAAAAGTTATTAAGAATGGTATGCATAACAGGTTTAACTTTCATTTTACTTTTAGTTCAAATTTTTTACGTAACCTAGTTTTATGAGTTACATTTTTATGACAATTAATAGTTGAGGTTTTTTAAGAAAACAGAAAAACATAATCTTTTCTGAAGAAAAAAGACGAAATTTCTTTCAGTAGGATGCAGTAGCTTGTATAGAAAGGTATAGTATGATGTTTTGATGAAAACTTAGTGTCTTCAGGAGCAGAGGCAGGCTGGCCAAAGGGCAGCTGGGACAAATGTCAGAAGGGCCCATAGTTATTTGTGCCGGTTGAGCTTTTTCAAAAAAATATTGCCAGTCAAGTATAAAATAAAAAAACAGGGAGTTGTAATTTTTACCAAACAGCCAGCTACATACAGTTGTATGACACAACTGTATGCAGCTGTGTGTTTGTTGCTTATGAGTTTTCAAATAGTATAATGGTTTCTCCTGCACTTATGAATCTAGGAATATGACCAGCTAGAAGATTTTATGATTTTGCTTAATAATCAAATGTCAATAATTGAATGCTGATTTTTCTTTGATCAGTTCAAGAAAACTTCGACCAGCTGAAAAAAATAAAAATTTACCTTCATCTGAATTGACTACATTGCATGAGTGCTTATTGCCATTTGATGAACGTGCTTTGCCACAAAACTTATGAAGTGAGCTTATTTGTTTTGCCTTAAATCGGGATAAGATTAAAATCTGTTTATTGAAACAGTTGACAATAGTGAAGCTAGTAAAGCTCTAACTCATAAATACTGTGTATCATGTAAAGTAGTATTTGCTGTTATATGGTGTTGAAACAGTACAATTTGATTTCAGATGTTTTTGCAACAGCTTACAAATATATTTTGACCTTGAATCATCATCATCATTTCCTGTACCTTATCCCGCAAGCAGCAGGGTCGACCCTGCTGGTTCTAACTCTCCACTCGTTCCAATTTTGCACTAAGCCCCCAGTGACCCTACCTGCCACCATATCCCGTTTTACTAGCACTCCCAGGTTTGCTTGGGTCTTCCTCTACCCCGTTTTATTCCCAGGTCTAAGTTCATTGCCTGCCTCAGCAGCCCATCTTCTCCGCTCCTGAGGACATGCCCAAACCACCGCAGCCTATTTTCCTGCATCTTTTCTACTATATTTGTTACCCCTACACTACCCCTAATAAAATTGTTTCTGATCCTATCCCTTCTGGTCACCCCACTCATAAACCTTAGCATTCTCATCTCAGCTACCTGCATTCTATCCGCATGCACCTTCTTGATTGCCCAACATTCTGACCCATACAACATAGCTGGTCTGACTACTGTTCTATAAAACTTTCCCTTCAATTTTATAGGTAACTTCCTGTCACATAAAATCCCACTAGCCTGCCTCCACCTATGCCAACCTGCTTTTATCCGGTTTGTGATGTCTAAGTCTAAGCTCCCATCATCTTGCAGCACAGATCCTAAATATTTGAAGTCATGCACCTGCTGCATTAAACTGTCCCCAAGTCTAATCCCCTCATTCAACTGTTCTTTCCCATCACACTGAAATTTCATGTACTCCATTTTTGCCCTACTTATTTTCAACCTTTTTGATTCCAAGGCATTCCTAGTCTCCTCTAACCTTATCTCGAGTTCCATTTTGGATTCCCCAACTATATTTTGACTTTGAATAATTAAAAAAAAATGTTTATTTTTTATGTTTTATTGTGTTCATTCTATCGTATTTCCGTATTATTCACAAAAGAAGCATATATATGAATATTGTTTCATTTGTAGGTACCTTTACAAACAACGGCCCAGAAGCTGAAAGATTTGTTGTACTTGGACTGGAGTTAATGGCCAAAGGGCAGTTTGTTGATGCATTGTCACATTTTGATGCTGCCATAGGTGGGAAAGTTTTAATGGTTGAAATCATTTTGAAGTTCATATGCCTGATGTGGGAAATAATTATTTTTTGTACAGCTTGCATGGTCATATAGGCTGACCACATTGTAGGTGTTACTCATCATAGGCCAAGAGCCAGCAACATGCCAATTTAACCTGAAACACACAGAAGGGTTGAATACTTAAAAAATGTAGCTTGGGGTCACTAACCAAGATCAGCTGGTCTGGCAGCCCACAATGGCTAAGTTAAAAAAATGGGGAAACTTGCGTTCAATTTCACCCGAAATATAGTTTTGCTTTTTTGCTCAGAAATATATATGTATATATGTACAGTGTGTTTCGAAGCAGCTAAAATGGCACTTTTCAGCTTTGATCTTGTAGCATAAACGTGGCAATCTGCTTAACAATCACATACAATGTTGTCCCAAGTTTTCTACAAGAATTAAGTCCGGGGGACACGCCGGCCATTCGAGAGTTGCGATATTTTGGTTCCATAACCATTTCTTCATTAGGATATTTTTGGAGGAAATTGGGGCATTTTCTTGCTGGGTTACTAAGCTAATGCTATGGAATCAATGTTTTTGGCAGTACATACTCTCGTAACAATTTCTGATAATCGTTGATATTTCTTTTGGTTGAAATAAAGGCTGAGCCTGCTTTTGAAAAACTAAGCTGTTCGTACCAAAGGCACTAAATCTTCCCTATATTATTAGGCTCCTCCACTGCCAAAATTTTGTTTAGAAAAATATTGTGGTTTACTCCTCACATCCTTCTAAAACATCAGGACAGTCATATACCTTATAAATTTTAATGTTACTGTTGTGTTCCGAATGTTATTTTGTCACAATAATTAAAATGAAAAGTTCATTAGTGTGTCTATAATTATGAAACGGCCATTTTCCACTTTAATTTTTTTAATTTTTACCTTTTTATTAAAAAAAAATCTGTTAAGCAGAAAGTTTGTAATAAAAGATAATCTGTTTATGATGAAAATGTCAGGCGAATCCATCAAGTTTAACTCGAGATATAGCCCATTATTGGGGTGCGTCTATATATATGAAAAGCACTATATATATATATATATATATATATATATATATATATATAGTTTCCCTTGTTTGTAACTTCTGACAACGTAACGATCAAAGCTTACTAACATTTTATTATTTTTTACTATTGTATAAAAATCCAAAAATTCAGTGGTGACTGAATTAGCCCATATGGTAACGTCTGTGACTACCAACCTTGAGGTCGGTAGTTCGAATTCAGCTGGTGTCGATTGTGGCGACCTGGTCTGGCTCAGTCAACATTTTTTTGACTGAGCAGATGAATTCCTAATGGTGGTCGACCCGGTTGCATGCAATAGTCAACCAGGCGGACGCCATATTGCTGCCAGCTGGCATCTTTGCATTGGAGTCAGTGAGTGATCAGATGTAATCAGTGTGTCTTCTATGCTTTAGGAACCAAAATTGTAATCATTAGCGTGCTGAAGAAATGACCAAAGCCTTACCCTTTTCGGATGTCTACTGTGGCTTTCAAATTGACTCCAGGTCACCATTTGAATTTGCCAGATGTGTGTTGATGCATGTTTTTTGCTCTATTGGCAGCTGTGTTGCTACTTAAGCACCAGGGACACAAGTGTCGGTACCTCAGGAGTCCAGCGGTAGAAAAAGACACTGATGAACAAAACTTACAGATGGCTTCCGTCTAATACTACTCGATGTGGTCGCATTCTGTCTGGTGGCGGCTGAAATCTAAAGCCCCACGGTCCGAAAATAAATGAGTCCACACATTGATTTTACATATGAAATAACGTATCCTTATTCAATCTTAGCGACATGGTGTGGATTGAGAGAAGAGCATACGTTCTAGAGGATTCTAGTCCAAATCCGAAGTGTCTCTCAATCCACACGGTCCTACATTTATACTCAAAATAACAATGAATCACATGTTTGATAATACAATGGCTCCAGGTGTGTCAAAGCCTCTTGGACACTACCAGGACCTGTTAACAATAGGTAAATTATAAACAATAAATTATAAAACAAATTAATAAATTAAACGAACATTTCAAATATATTTGATTATTTGAAATGTTTAAATATCCTCTCGTTACACTTCACATTATCTCTCGTTGGTGGGGTTGGCAATCTTTTACATGGTTTGTGATATAACTGAATATCACATACGTTCCGTCATGGTGCATTGTCAGCTTGTTGGTGACTCCCGTTGCAGCAGAGCTAATATGATTACGAACAAAGACTGTCTCCCTCTTTTAATGTTGAATGGTCCTGTTGGTGTTCATCACTATGCTTTTCATCAGTCTTGTTCATGAATGGTGGTTTCCTTGGAAGCTTCCAAGGTGTCTGCCATCTTGTTTCATGTTTGGTTTAATTTGTTATGCAAACATGGAGTACTTGAGGATCTGTTGCAGGTCACAAGTGGCATTTCCTGAGGCTCGAGGTTCAGAACTGAAATCCAAGTAAGCTGAATCCAGTTGCTTTGGTGGTTGCCATATTCATGGAAAAACAGATGGTAGCTATTTCATTGTACCACATAGTATGATCAGGTTACACTAGAAGTGCAAGCTGAGTTTTGAGATCGCAATTTTTTTCTCCACTGGGTTGGCCTCTGGATGATAGGCAGGAGTGAGGGATTGTTTGAAACCTAGACACTGCTGTACATTGTATCACTGCACTTAGGAACTGGACTCCATTGTCACTGATTACCCAATGTGGTGTCCCATAACAGGCAAATCTCATCAACTAGTAATCCGGCGCATGCTTCTGCTGTAGCATGAGGCAAGGAAAAGAGTTCTATTGATTTTGTAGCAACACGTTCACTAATGATGAGCCACCTATTATCATTTGGTGGTGTTGGTAATTGTTCAAACAGGTATATGGCAATGGTCTTGAACCGTCGTGTTGGCACTGGTGTCATCAGTAGTCCACTAGGTTTCTGATTGGAGGGTTTATACCTTTGACAATCAAGGCAGTTACGAACATAATCGGTGATGTAGTTACACATTCCTGTGAATAGAATCGTTGGGTGATACATAGGTATGTCCTTTCTGCTCCATATTGACCTGCAGTTGGAGCATCATGCAACTGCAAGGACTTCCTTTTTCATGTCAGCTGAGACTACTAGCTGTGCTTCCTCACCATCGGAGTGCATGATATTGGTAGAGACTGCTTTTCATCCTGTTCAAAAGCATCAATTATTTTTCGTACCTCTGGGTTGTGCAGTTGAGAATGGCGGATTTCTGCTGGTGATTAAGGAACTCAATTGCCACTTTAGCAATGTCTCCATGGTCATTGTGCTGTAGAGGTGGTTGTGATAAGGGTCTGCAACCACATTGCTGGATCCTGGTGTATATTTGTTTAAATTGTAGGCCTGTGTTTTTAATGCCCAACAGGGAAGTCATCCACAGGGTGTTCGTATAGATGTCAACTACTTTAGAGCTTGATGGTCTATTCCAATATGAACCTCAGACGACAGCTAAGGCTTCTCACTTTGTTGCTGGTATAATTCCGTTCACTCATGGTGAGTAACCGGCTGGCATACTCCACTGGTCTCATCTATTCCGTCACCTTGCAGTAAGGCAGCACCAAGTGCATAGGCACTGGCATAAGTTCGTAGCTTGCCATCTGCCTGATGTAACACTGGAGCAGTTGTCAGGTGTGTCTTGAGCATTTGAAAAGAAATCTGGTGGTCTGCTTCTCAGGTCTATGGTGTGTGGAATTTAGTGAGAGAGCATAAAGTTTTTGCTATACTTGCAAAATTTTCAATAAAACGCCAGTACCAAGAGCAAGTTTGACAAAAATTTGAACTTCCTTGGGGTTATGAGGGGCAATCATATTGATGATGGCTTTTACCTTTTCAGGATCCACACTAATTTCTTCTGTAGTTAACCTGTGACCCAGGTACTTCACCTCAGCACAGGCAAACTGACATTTCTTTTTGTTTGCACAAAGACTGTATGTTGCTAAGTGCTGGAAAACAGAATTCAGATCATTAATGTGGTCTTAAAAGCTTGGTGAAACTTTTATTATTTCATCAATATATGCAAAGATCATGACATTAGAAATGCCTCTTCGGAATTGGGCCATCAGTCTCTGAAAAGTTGCAGGTTCATTCTGGAGACCAAATTTCACTCGTTGTAAAGGCAGTCTTGTCCTAGTCTGCTGGATTGATTGGTATATGGTGGTAACCAGATCAGACGTCCACAGTGGACAAACTCGGTTTTTTGTGCAGCATGAAGAAGTTCCTCAATGTGGGGAAGAGGATATCGATCTGCTGTGGTTACATTATTTAACTGGCAATAGTCTATGCACAGACGAATATCTATTTCCTTTTTTGTGACAATTACCATAGGTGCAGCCCAGTTGATTTCAATTCAATTAAATTAAATACACCTTCAATCAGCTCGAAGGAAGAATTCCATAGTCTAATAACATTAGGAAGAAAAGACCAAAAATATGCATCAGTCCTAGCCATTAATTATTTGAAAGTCTTTGAATGCCCAAATCTACCTTTACGAGGATTTCTAGTTAGTAAACCATTAAGCAGAGTAATGTTATCACAAGACAGCAAACGCCCCAGAAGAGCGAGGCTTTGATAATTTCTTCGGCCTGATAATGATTCCCATTCTAGCTCTTGGAGCATAGACGATACGCTGTCAGTATACACACACCGTTCCTTTACAAATCTTGCAGCCCTACGCTGCACCATTTCTATTTCTTGTTTTTGGTTATTTCTAAATGGGCTCCAAATTGGGGAACAATATTCTAAGATAGGTCTAACTAGAGTAAAGTAGCAGATCTTTTTTACATTTTCATTACAATGTTTAAGGGTGCATTGGACAAGCCGCAACCTTTGATTAGCTTTGGCAACTGCTTTCGTTATATGATCTTTCCAAAGCATGTCCTTGGGCAAGGTTAAGCCAAGATATTTGATGGTATCAACATGGGTTAGCTGAACATCTCCCAATTGTGTAATCTGCCATGCAAGATTCTCGCTTTCGGAAAACTCGCTTAACACTGCATTTACTCCTATTCAGTTGTAAATGCCACTCAGAGCACCACTCTTCAACACTGTCTAGATTTCTTTGGAGGACTTCACTATCCTCATTATCCCTAATCCTCCTGTAAACAACAGCATCATCTGCAAACAAACACTTCGTACTGTTGCATCTGTCTGCCAGATTGTTTATGAACAGAAGGAAAAGCAGTGGTCCAAGAATGCTACCCTGAGGTACACCAGATGTTACCTTAGCCCAGTCTGACACAGCACCATCAATTTGGACTCGCTGTTTATTTGATAAGAATGATGATGTCCACGAAATTACTTGTTTATTTAAGTTAAAAGTTATCACTTTTAATTAGTAGTGAATGCTTCACTGTATCAAATGCTTTTGCAAAATCTAAAAATTCCAAGTCAAATTCGCCCTTACTATCTAAGCCAGATTGTACAGTATGTTTTGGATGCTGGTTTTCATGAATTAATTTATGGTTTTTTAAATGCTTGATTGTATTAGAATAAATTATATGCTCGAGAGTCTTACAAACAATGGAGGTCAGAGGAATGGGTCTATAGTTCTTTGGACAATATTACCTCCTGTTTTAAGAATTGGGCAGATATTTGCTTGCCTTCATGCCATAGGCAGTATACCACTATCAAGAGAATCTTGGAAATCTTTCACAAGGGAATCTTTCATAATGCCTTGTTACAATATTTCATCTAGTAGCTTTTCCATAGCATTGGAATTTTGTAGGGTAAGGGTAGGGTAGGGTGTAAAGTGCATCTTCAATGCTAATCTTATGTTCAGCCATTGTTGTTGTTGGAGGTCCTTGCTCTGCAAAGATCTCAAGAGTGGGTGTTGAGTAGATCAGTTATGCATTTATGTTGTTCCTGATTCAAAAATGTTCTTTCCTCTTTGCTGAGTCACATCTCAGCAGTGGAATTGGATGTGTTAATCATGTGCTGTGTTGCTGCTAACAAAAGGGTAGACCTGGAGTTGTTGATCTTTAAAAGACCAAGTGTGGGTTCAAGGGTCGGTCTGACAGGCAGGTAGTTATCCCCTTTGCCCCCTCGGTCTTTTTGCCGAAAAGGGATCCGGCCGCTGCTGTACTTTGCTTCCGAGGAACACCTGTTGCAGAACTGATGCATTGGGTTAGTTGTGCAGCCAAAACCTTCTCTGGCAGTCACGAAGGAGAGCCTTCTTTTTCGGTGCAAGAGTCGGCTGACTTCCCACCAGCAGTTTTATCCACCTCACCATGGGCTGGCCACTCGGTGGATTTCATTGTGGATTACATCCCAAAGTGCTATGGTGCTCAAATGCTCAGCACCCAAAGGAACAGCACTTCTAGCAGCTGAACCACCACCACAACAAACATGGTATGTGCATATTGTAACGACCCAACTTAGTCGTTACAATGACCCACGGTAAATTTCAACAACTTACCGTCGCTTGACCTCCTTGGGATGGGTCGAAGCACTGACCAGCCCTCCTCTTGCACCCGTCCGTGCCCACAGGTAGCGCTGGTTGGAGGTCGACTCCTACGCCACAAGTCGATGGACGAAAGGCCGCCAAACAAGACGGAGAATCCACGGTAGATTCCCGATGAATCCTACCGTGGAAGCGCGCACGAAGCACCGGCCAACGTGACGCGAACCATGCCGAAACAGGACGGTGAAGTACTGGTGACACCCCACCGGTAAACCCCCACCCTCCTCGTGGTAACTCTCCCAGCAATTATTTCTGATAATAGACACGGACACAGTGGTATTGAGTGAAAATAAATATAGATGGTTTATTCAATATAAACTAGTAAAAACACTCACGAAGATTATTGATGAATCCCCTGGCTAATCCAGCCAGGAGAAGAGGTCATTAACCTCCACACAACAGAAACAAAGCAAGTGATGAATGGTGGCCATCTTGGCCACCTGTTGAATTTGATGGAGCACAAAAAAACGATGCACACAGCATCAAGGGTCTACTTCCACTGCCCAGTATAAAATGGCCACCACCATTATATACACCCCCAGGCTGCTCCACCTGGGGGAGGACAGTGACCATTGCTGGCCATTTTGTCGTCTGCCTGGCAGCCTAAATTACAGGTGCCTAGCAGACGACAACGGGAATTTAGTTTTGCTCACCAGAAAAGCAAAACAGGGTCGTCACAATATGGTTTCCGGCTGTCTATATGAAACTAGTCCTGCACCTTCCGACCGTACCCATCTATGAATTCTACCTCGTAGACCAAGTTAGAATTCTGCTGGACCATCGTACCAAGTTCAGCTTTGTATGCTAAACCCTATTTCTTCTCTTTGCCTAGATTCCCAGCCATGTCTTTTAGCCAAACCTTATCACAACACTTGTATAGGGGTGGCTGCAATCGATCAGTCATACTGCCCTTTCTGTCTCCTGAGCAGTCAGTCTTTGATGTGCCTGCTCTTCCACAACTTGTTGGTGAGGCAAGTCATGGATTGGATTGTCTGGAATGAGATTGTCCACTTCCATTTGAGGCTCACAGCCAAACAACGGATGTTGAGACACTTTCATACACCTGAACAGTAGTGTTGTAAGCCCAAATGGCGGCCCATAATTGGTCCCACCCATCACACTTGTTCTTGAAAGGATCAAGGTAGCACTTGATGGTTTCCATTACCATTTTGTTCGTATGCTCTGTAAGCCCATTAGCTAGCATATGGTATGCCATCATGAAGTAATATGCTACGTTGTAGTGGTCCCGGAACTTTACTAGAGAACTGGACCCGCAATCCAAGAAAAAAAGCCTTAGGTGTACCAAACACCATCAGGATCTCGTTCTTCAAGAATTTCAAAATGCCAGTTGCCGTTGTTTGCACCGCTCTTACCACACCATACTAGGTGAATTAGTCTACCATCGTTAGAAAATAGGTGATTCCACCCACAGAGGCAGGACACGGTTCCACGAAGTCAATTCTTCACAAATGTACTGAGTATAGTAAAGATCTCTGGCTTTGTGTGAACTGTCGCGCTCTGGCACCAAACATTAAAACTTACTCGGCAGTATCTCACTTCATACCAACCCAGTAGAAGTGATAGCATAGTCGTTTTTAGGTCTTAAACATCCCAAAGTGACTAGCTTCGGGACTCATGCAACTTCCATAGATAGAAAGTTCGGCATGACTTGGGAACTACCAACACGGTTCTCAACTGATCCTGGATGGATCTGATGGCATACAACAATAGGTTTGCTATCACAAACTTGAACTTTAGGTCTCAGTTGGGGTTAGTGAAGAGTGCATTCTGCCGGTGTCCCAACCTGTCTTGCAAGTTTTTGGTGGTCTGCAGATGACAAAGAGCATGGTGATCTGTTACGATTATGAACTTCTGGTTAGAGGTAAGGACGGAATTTACCCATGGCAAATATCACCAAGTGCTCCTACTCGGTGATGGAATATTGTTTCTGCTCTTTTCGTTAGCTGGCTTGCATAGGCCAGAATATGGGGGAACTTGTCCTCTGGCAACTTCTGGTAGACTACTACCAAGCCGTAACCACTAGCATCGGTGTGGACCATTATCTCTCTACGAGGATCATACATGGTGAGCACAGTGCTTCGGTTAAAAATGCTTTTAACTGTGTGAATGTGAGACCACACTCCCTGACAACTCGAAGAAAACATCCTTCTTGGTCAGTTCATGCAGTGGTCTTGCGACCTTGGCGAAGTCTGATAACCCCCGATAGTAACTGACCATTTGGAGAAAACTGCGGGTGCCTGTTACCGTCGTTGGAACTTCATACTCTTGGAGCATTCTTACGAGATCTGTGTCTGTAGCAACTCCCTCGGCACTTGCATTGTGTTCAAGATATGACTGTGAAAGCCAAAAAACATTTCTTTGCCCGGAGTTTCAGCTCAGCCCCTCTTAAAAGTCCAAAGATTGTGGTTAAATGTACGAGAAATTGCTTAAAGGTGCTCTCAAAGAAGATATTGTCCAGGTACACCAGGCAGTTTTCCCACTTCTGTCCCGCCAACAAGAGGTCTAATGCTCTGCATCGTGGCTGGGGCATTACAGAGACTGAAAAGCATTTTTCAAAAATCAAACAACCCTTATGAACAAATAAATGCTGTCTTCTCTATGTCTTCCTCAGCCATCCGGACCTACCAATAACCATTAGCAAGATCCAAGGTTGCAAAGAAGTTTGTACCGGCCAACGAATCAAGCGCATCAGTAATGTTAAGTGACAGATACAGGTCCAGCTTTGTTTGGGCATCGTTTCCGGTAATCCAAACAAAAATGAAAGCCACCATTTTTTATGTACAAGCAAGATAGGGCTCACATAGGGACTTCACGAAGGTTGGATCACCCCTGCATCCAATATCTTCACCACATATTCCTTCTCGATATGACATGCTGCTGGTGCGGTTCAACGCAATGCTTCTCGCACCGAAGTTGCCCACCGGTATCAATTGTAGTTTTGACTAGAAAGGTTTTATCCAACGTTGTGTTGCAAAATGATCTAATAGCTCCACCAGGAACTCCCAAAGTTGTCTCACCTCATCAGGCTTGATATTTGGTCAAATCTTAAGACACTCTTCGAGGGTAGGACTTGTCTCATCATTGAGGACCCATCATTTCGTACCAGATGCCCCTTTCAAATTTGACAAGAACTCCCATGGTGGAACTTTCAGAGTGGGGTTCCCCTCTCAACTTAGATGGTTATTCCACCCCTACCACAATGGCAGCCTCCAGAGCTTGAGTCATGGCTAAACCCTCAGCTGTTTTCAGGGCATTCTCGAGCCAGATATTTTTAGTGCCCTCGTTGGCCTCGGAAATTTTTGCAACTGCCAACAAACCACAAACACCCAAGGCTTTACAGTGGGGCTCCGCGAGAAGCAGCTGGCCACATGCTTTACCAGACTCACAGATACAACTTCATGTGCTGGCAGCCATATGTTCTCCAACAGTTGCAGGGAACATACTTATACACTCCTAATGGGAGAACTGGTCTTGGGCAGTTTAGTGAAATAGTCCACCCACCCATCCACCTTTTTAGATATTGGCATTGTAATAGATTCCACCACCCCAGGTCTCCCCAGTGAGGGATCGGTCCATGGGACTCGAAGGGCATCTGGATATGCAGTCCAGATGTCCTCCTAGAATTATAGATTCTAGTGCATGATATTGACCACTAACCCAAACCAGGCTGCTAGGTCATCCACCCCTAGTAATGCATCACCGTTCCTCTCAACCAGGAGCAGTGGGGTTTTTATGGTTTTCCCGTGGATTGTCACTTCCACATGTACAACACTTTCTACCTTGATGGAGTACTCTCCCATGCCTTAGAGGCATGTTGGGAGAGTCATCTCCTGTATAGGCAACTCCATCGCTCATGCCGCCTTCATGCTCAGGACTAACCTCAGTCCCATTGTCAACAATCATCTCAACCAGATGATTGTTAAGCAACACCATCACTCTCGGTGTTTCCCCACACATATGCAAGGCTCTGAAGTTCGAGAATGGGAACCTGTCGGCTCCTATTATCGCACTCCTGCATCCATCCATTTTTCCGTCCACACTGGCAGTCCAACCAGATGCACAGGAGTCTGAGTACTCTTCTCAATTACCAGAGGTTGCCCAGGCCCGTCCGGAGGTAGGGGCATGCCAAACCTGCTTGATAATTGCATGCCGCAGCTCCTCTGCACTTGGCATATGGCATGAGGGGGGTACCCCAGTCATCCAACTGGGCTACCGTGGCATCTAATGTGGAGCATGGCTTCGGAAATGCCCAACTGATAATTTTCAGGTCAGCAGACCTCGCGAGAGACACCCCTGCACCAAGCAGGATATCCATATACTTGGAGACCGCCCTTCATCAGACCACCAACTGTTTACCAATTGTTTACACCTGAGTTTTTAAGCATTAGCAGTCACAAACCACTCAGTTCAGTGGTGACCCATAGCGGTTTAACGAAGGCCTCTTTTCGTCATCTTGCACAAGTCGGTAGAACTGGTCATCGATTATGATGGCCAGAAACTTTTCACCCTCCAGCATAACTAGAGCCAAGCCCAGTGTCGGCTGGAGCTTCCGGCCTTTGCCAGGTATCACCTGAACAACCTGTCCTTTTGCCGCAGCAAGAGGTCGTGCTTGTTGCTTTGTCCGGCTTAGACGGTGCCGTGGGCTTTGCACCCAGTGGGTTCAAAAGAGAAAACTTGCCAAAACTTTTAGCACTAGCCATGGTATCAGGGCCTTTGGCAACCGCATGGTCCTCTGGTACGCCTTGAGCACGGGTGGGTTGTCTGCCTGTCATTAGCATATTGGCCTGCACTAGCTGTGCATCTTCAGCAAATGCTAATACTGTTCTTGCTTTACAACTGAACATCTGTTCGGTTATTGAGGTCAGGAGTTTCTACTTGAAACGGATGAGCTGACAGCTGTAACGACCCGACTTGGGTCCATTGCAACACCCTGGCCAAATCTCCCCGTCTTACCGGATCCTTAACTTCCTTGGTGGCCGGGATTGAAGCGCGGACTGCCTGCTCTTGTACGTCCGGTCCCTGGGTGACGCCGGCCGAGAGTCGATCTCCCCGTAGATCGACGGATGAATTGCCTCCGAACCGATGGAGTATCCACGGTAAATTCCCGTTGGATCTTACCGTGGAAAGCTGACGCGAAGTACCGGCCGAAACGACGGAAATAGGACGGTGGGTGGACGGTGAAATCCCACTCGAACCCCCACCCTCCCCGTGGTCACTTCCCCAGAATAATATTAAATAAAGACACGGACACCAGTGTGTATGAGTGAAAGCAATAAAGATAATTTATTCAAATGATAATTTGATAAAAACACTCACTCAGTATAAATAAGTCTCCTGGCTAATACAGCCAGGAGAGAAAGGGGCCAAAGCACACAAGCAATTGAAGAACAAAGAGATCAATCTTTTTGGAGATGCACAAAGACCTCCTGGCTAATCCAGCCAGGAGCTAAGGTGTAACACCCCTGAACACCACACAAAGAAGGTGATGAATGGTGGCCATCTTGGCCACCTGATGAAAGAGCATCAAACACACATGCACAAGCACACTGCACACACGCACACTGTCCAGAATATAATGGCCGCTGCCATTATATACCACCCCCAGGCTGCTCCACCTGGGGGAGGACAGTGACCCCATGCTGGCCATTTTGTCATCTGCCTGGTAGCTAATTAGCCTGCCTAGCAGACGACACAGGAGATTGTCTGCTCTAACTAAAGAGCAAAACTGGGTTGTCACACAGCCTTCCCATTCATGCGGGGACACACTTTCTGCTAGCTCCATAAAGTGCCAGTAGACTCATGCCTGATCATTGGAACTGAACCAGCTACTCATAGTCTCTTCTATCTCTACCCAGGTAATGTCCAGAAGAGACTCCACCATGTGAGCATAGTACACTTCTTCAGGACCATCATGCAGGTACATAAAGTAGCTGCACCTGGCTTCATCCGTCTAGCGCTCAGTTCAAGCCTTACCTTCGAACTTACAGAGAAAAGGTGCCAGATCCTCCCGTTTATCATAGCGGGTGAATGAGTGGACTGGGTTATAGAACCCACACACCTGAATCTCCGCTGGAACTGCTGGAGTGGGTGTTTCAAGTAGCAGTGCTTACCCTGTGATTTAGCTAACTCCGGTTCCCCGAAGTATCGGCCTTCAATTCAGCTTCTAAGGGCTTCAACATATGGACCCATCAACTGCTGTCTGACTGGAGGAGGAACTCTTCGGCCAACTCCACCAGGATATGGCTAAAATCCTCTGTGAGGAGGTCCCTCACCGGTTTTCACCAGCGGCCGCTTCTTTCGTGTGCTTTCCTGCTTTGCCGAGGGTCAAAACTGTAGTACTAGTACCGACTGGAACGGTCGTCTTTCTAACTGAAGTTGATCTATCCTATATACATTCTCAATGAGTTACTGCTTGGTAAGCGTGGCTAACATAGCCCTTGCTTGCCATCTTTTTAAGGAGTCTCCACCACGTACTATTGAACCAGTGACAGTGAAAGTGTGGAGTCCCAGCCACAACTGAGCTCCTGGCCTCAACGGACTGCCAACAATTTCACCACCATCAGGTGACAGTACTCTAACAGGGATCATATCACCAATGCACCTCTGCATTGTGACCCAATCCCCCTGTAGATGTTAACCCTGTGAAACATCGTCCATGGTACTTTTCTCTGCGATGGACTCTCACCGTCCATGGCACTTTCCTCTATGGTGGACTCACCGTCCATGCCACCACTAAGTGCCACAGCCTCTGGTGCCACCCCACCTTTTGTCCCATTTGGAGGTCAGTGTCGCAATAGCGCAACTATCACCCTGCTTCCCTGACTCGATATCAGAACCATATTTTACGTATTTTTTCAAATGTTTATTTTGTCACTTAAGTGTCATTCAATTACTGTTAAAATATTTTCTATACTTTGCTTATATTATAATCAGTATTCAAAAATAAATATATCACGATATACAATATAATGTCGAACGTTGAAATTTCTAACAACCAAACAAACAAAATACCACCTTTTTTGAGAAATGTCTGTATTAAGATGTTAGTTGGTGCATGTTTACAAAAATAAATCAGTCTTGTAAGTATTGGAGAACCACTTTTTTTCAAAGGTCAAAAACTTATAAAAATGACGATTTTCAACAAAATGTACTATTTCTTTTCATTGTAATTTTTGTGTTTATTAATACATATTAACTTCATTGGTATTTATGAATCCTTCTTTGAATACAGAATTCAATTGTTTCATGTCAAAACGGCGCTTTTCCTTTTCATTATACATGGCATCAAAAAAGCCACATTTTTCAAAATTCACAACTTTTTAGGAATTTTTTTTCAGTTTATAAAATGTAGATGATACCCTGAAAATATCATGCAAATCTGTCTTACGGTTTACGAGATATTGAGTTTTAAACTTTTCAAGGAAAAAATGAATTTTTGCGTCCGATGCCCAAATTTTTGGAATTTTTTTCTCAAGAAATGATGGTCATATTGAAAAATAAAAAATTAAAGGTTTAATTATTTTGCAATCCCTACACACAATTTAATTTTCATCAAAATTGGTGACTATGAGGGGCAGAGGCCCTGCCTGACTGGTGATGGAATGGGTCATATGTAGTTTTTTAATTTAATCTGCAACATTCAGTAAAGTTTATTGAATGTCACATTGAAATCGATTATTGAACATGCAGGATTATTTTCATTTGCAAAATTACATTATTATTTAAATTTTTTAATACCAGAAAGTGCTCCAAGAATTTCTGTTATAATATAAACTAAGAACACAGACTCAGAAACACTCAGGACTAAAGCTCTGAAACACTCTGAGAGCTCAGCTACTCCTAGAGGCTAAGGAACACTACTAGAGGTTCAGAAGCCTAGAAATACTCTAGTATGTTCAGAGAGGCTCATAAACACTCAGTGTTGTGTTAGATTGTCAGTAACATTCTTCACTTGCTAAATATTTAAACTTTGAAATGATGTGGTCGCATGATGTTCATGTTGTCAGTTATTGACTAGCAGACCAATTTTTTTACTTGATATTGGCTTTTTTAACATTTGCATAGTTTGCAATTTCTACTTATAAAATATTTATCATTAAAATTTGCATTAACTACAGACACATTATGAATACTGAAATGTTCTCCTGAAAGTATTCAAGCATACAATACACTTTTTATAACAATTTTTTTTAAAATGTAAATGTCATAATATGTGCACTTTGACATGGTCTGGTGGCGTGATCGTGTCAGGTAGACTGCCAGACCAATTTGTTCTTGGTTTAGACAATAAATAAATTTCGGTCCAAAAATCAAAACGGTATACTGTATTTTGAGTTAAATTGATCACAATTTTCTTCAAGTTTGAATCAGTAAGCCAGCATATTGATGACGTCTTAGTCCGGAGATATTTTTCTATTTTTGAGCCAAAAAGCAAAAGTATTTCGGATTAAATTGAACGCAATTTTCCATATTTGTGAGAAGATGCCATTTTTGACCTCAGCCATTGTGTGCTGAGTTTATACCAGCTGATCTTGGTTTGTGACCAAACTCTTAAATTTGTAACTATTCAACCCTTCTATATTTTCGGTTAAATCGGCATGATGCTGGCTCTTGGGCTATCAGAATAGCAAGTTCTGAGAATGAGAGCCACGTGTAAACAGTTCAAGTGCCATGAACTTGTGGTGATTTATCTTTAAATTTTTAATTCTTATTGTCGACATTTTATTAT
>JAUPFP010000026.1:222500-232500 GCA_036925085.1 Brachycybe producta | reverse complement strand
ACCAGGGACACAAGGGTCGGTACCTCAGGAGACCTGTGGTAGAGAATATTGTAGAGATGTCGTCTTACACTCGGCTGCTGGAGACTTCGTTGTCCGGTGGAAACATCGGCTACGTGGCGGCTATAATTCTAAGTCCCACTCCCATAAAATGACTGAGTCCACACATTGAATTCGTATGTTGAAAATGCTCTTTTATTCAATAAACAGAGAGTCCTGTAGATTGAGAGATATCGCATCGGTCTTAAGCATAAAGACGGTTTGTCCGATCTGTCCTCTCAATCTACAACCTCTTGTATTTATACTCCAAATACAATATAAACATCTGATTATGATAACAAAGGCTCCAGGTGTGTCCAAGTCTCTTGGACACACTCGGACCTAGAAGTGAACTATCACTTATCAAGAAAATGAAAACATCTATAAGATGTATAAATTATAACAATACAGAAGGATGTACGATCATCCTCCTATTAACAATTTGTAAAGATTCTCACGTCCAAAAGTTCTGCATCGATGGTTCTTCTAGGATCTATCCTATTAACCATCGATGTAGTACTTTTGGGCTATTCTTCTCATCTTTGGAGGGCAGGGAGTCATCGTCGTAATGACCTCCCGGCCACCCCCAAGCATGAGGTGAGAACCTTTCATCGATACAACTTGATTACAGGGTGTTTACAAAAACGGACGAATTCTAAACGGTGAATTCGTTACACCCCCCAACTAGTTTAAGAGTACGTCCCTGTACTCTCAAAAAGTTAACCAATAAAAATACTCGTTGGTATGAAAATCTATACGATAAAAATTATAATCCCGTTGGATAATAAAATTTAAAAATCACAACTCGTGATACTAATAGCATCTCGCTATTTTAAAAATTCCCGCTCGGAATTGAAATTTAAGAATAAATCTAAAAATTGACAAATAGGCGAAAGCCTATCAAATTACAAAAGGGACAATCCCCTAATATAAAAACTTCTATAAAAACGCAGGCAACTGCCTTAAAAACTACGAAAAATTCTAGACAACGGTCTATAAAAATAAATGCGAACGTGCATTTAAAAATACAAAATACAAAAAGTATAAAACGCAATACTTAAAAAAAAAACAATTAAAACAAAGCAATATTACGGCCCCGGGCCGTGCTAATACGTCTGGTCGGCCCATCCAATCGCAGGGCTCTCTGGTCCTCGTCGAAGCTCCATTTCGAGGAACTCGGCGGCTTCAGCCGATCCCTTGTAGTAGCGATGACTTCGGCGACCTTCTGCCTGGCTGGTGGCCTCATCGAATAGCAGGTACGGTCGATCATCATGGAGAGAAGGTTGGCGAACTGGATTCCGAACGATGCGGATGGGGCGACTTCGGTCCCATCGGAAGAACTGTGTCATCCATCGTCGAATCTCGTTATCATTCTCCTCCAGGTGAAAGACATCATTGTAATAATGCACGGTAGTTTTTCTGAGTTGATTGTCGACAATCAAGATTAGTGAGCGGGCCCGGACGACTAGTGCAATGATGAAAACCTCTGTATCGGCGGGAAGTGGATTCTTCGGTGGGGTCTCGTTACTCTCAAAGAGCCCCAGATACAGATGGCGGCGTGGCGTTCGTTTACGCTGCCATTGCACAAACAAATTATTGAGGATCGTCTCATCCTCCCGGGTGCTTCGGTGTGGTTTCGTGATGGGCTTGCCATCAGGGACCTCCAAGGAGACCGTGGGAGCCCTCAATGGCAATCCCAGACGTTCCTTTACTGGCCTTCGTTTGGGTACAGCACCCATTGCCTTGGCCGACTCGTTCTTGGCCTTGGTTTCGATCCCGACAGCTTCTGTTGCTTCGGGAAGCGTCGTGGAAGCCCTAGGACACCCAGGAGCTTCCACTTTGCTCCTGGCGGCTTCCGTTTCGCTGTGGATGACGACATCATCCTTGTATAGATGCCCTTCCGTCCGTGGGCAAATGTCCCGAAGTGTAAGACTGTCTCCCGGAGCTTTGTGGAAGAAACTTTTTATCTCCGTTCTCAAAAGGGTCCTCAGGCCTCTGCTGGGCCGGTTTTGTTCGACGAGAGGCCTTGGCTGCCTCCAACGCCGAACTCCGCGGATCAACAGGTCTTCTGGGAGGCCTGAGTTGCCGATGTCCTTCGGAGGGGTCGTCCCTTCGTACTCCGTGATACGACTATCATACAACAGAATTCTCTCACCATCGTTCGTCTCGTAGACATTGTTTGTCAAGGACAGCCCCACTTGGTGATATGCAACGGCCAGATCGATCAAGTGTTTAAGTTGAGCGTTGTACAGGTCCCTCGGATTCTCGGCCGTCTTGGGGACTTCTGGAGCGTTGGTTTTCAATACCGAAAAGGTCTTGGCTGTCTCAATGACCATGATGGCTTCGGAGTCGAGGTCCATGTTCTCTTCGTCAATGTAGAGAACATCATTGTCCTCCTCGTGTTGGTTTGACTCCGTTTTACTCTGGATGGTCACGATTGGTCCGTCGATCGGATGATCCATCACTTGTCGTTTCTTGAGGTGGGCCACAGCGGACTCCGTGGGCCCTTCCTCACGGCATCGCTTGGCATCCCTATGCCTCTTACTTGGTTTGGCCTTCCTTCGAGGAAGGGTTTCAGTTGGTGCAACTGCGGCTGCAGGCGGACTTGTCAGGGGTACTGGTCTCTTGAGCGAAGGTACCGCTATCTTGGCTTTTGCTGCTGCCGGTTCTACCAGTTCCATGTAGGCCTTTTCTGCCTTCTTGAGGGCCGCACTCTTGCGGACGTATTCGCCTTTTTCGTTCCAGATTTCGTTGACGCTTCGGTGCGGTACTGGAGGTCGGTTCCGACGACTGTGGCGCTCCCAATCTGCAGGGGTCCACTCGCTGGTGTCATCTGGATTACCTTTTTTGCCCCAGTTCTTTGGTTCTGCGCCTCCGGGAGCAAACTCTCCGGGTCTGATGGCGTTAAAGAAGTTGGGCTGACCGGCCCCGATGACTCCTGGCAGAATCTTTTCCGACTGCCGCTTCTTTTGTTGCTTAGTCAAGCTTGGAACAATCGCGTGGTCCCATAATCCATCTTCGATCTCTTTTTCCAGAGCCACTGCTGCTGTATCGAAGATCAGTTTGGATCCGCCTTCTATCGGCACGATGGAGCTTGGTCTAGCCTCTTCTCGCTGATCGAAGTATCGTCCTCTTTTGTGGGCACGACCCTGCAAGGTGGGCCCACGGACACCGTGACCCCAACCCTGCCTGGTAGTGGCCACTTCTTCGTAGAGATTTGCTAACGGCGACTGCATAGTCGTACTCCTTTTTGAGAAAGACAAAGAACAAGTGTTTGGATCTCGGAGCCCGAAATTCACATGCTTTTCTTGGCTCCTTCTTACCTCTTCCGATCCATCTTTAGATTTTTCCTTATTCTTTTCGTTGAAGTTTTGCACAAACAAAATAAAACTTCCGAAATTTTTCACCAAGAAAATAAACTTTTCCGTTGTTTCGATGAAGTATTCCCAACAATTTTTTAGAAGAAACCGATAAGTACCCAAAAAATGGCCGTTATCGAGAAGAAAGCTTCCAAAATGGTAAAGATACCAAAAAATAGTGCCGGTACATGTGTATAGCACATGGGCACAACTGTCAGTCGTGAAGAAGATAAACAATAGGACCCGGATCCATAGTGGTGCGAGGCTAGTTGACAATTCACTGAATGTATCCCTCCGCCCACGTGTTTCTTCCATGCTTGGTAGCGTCATTGACCGCTCCCTGTTTACTTCCTCATTTGGGACGTCATTTCCATTTGTGGCGTCACTAGCATCGATATCATCGTCCATTTTTGTTGTTTCATCGATAACTTCCGCGTTTTTCACCTCCATTTGAAATTCCATCGGCGAATTTACATCTTTTTCGTCGATTTTCATCGTTTCTTCAGGAATTTCGCTGATTTCTTCAACAAATCCAATGGTTTCCATGGTAAAATTCGTCTTGTTACCATATTCTCTGGTGAATTTCATCGCATCTTCGCCAGGTAAGTATGAGAATTGCTGCTGGTTATCGTCTGCTGCCATTTTTCTTCTAATTTCGACGTTACGGTCAGAATGCTTTCGGATTGCTTTCGTAATTATCTCAATTTCTTCTTCATCCTCAGAAGATTCGATCCAAGCATTTTGGCATCTGCAGTGTCCACAACATCTCTTCTTACGCGAAGGTAAGTTTTTCTTCTTGACAAACGCTGTCATTTCTTTTTCTTTTACAGGTTCCGATTCGGATTCTTCTGGCGATGAGTTACCCATGGACTCCAGGGTGTCTCCAGTCGTTGGAACATTGGGTCCGTCCTTTTGGTAAGTCTCATATAGTGGTCTCAGGTTTGCAACGTTTACAGAGTCCTCCACTAATCTTCCAGCTCGATTCTCGTAACTCAATCGGTATACGGTGTCCGATACTTTCGACACAATCGTATATCCCTGTCTCCATTTCGTTAAGAACTTCTTGTTCTGTCCAGGCCTGATTCGCATGTCTCGTACAAGTACTTTCTGTCCGATTTGGTACTCGTAAGGCTTCTTATGCCTTTGGTCGTAGTACTTCTTTCGACGATCATGTGCTGCTTTCAGGTTCGCCCTGGCTGTTCTTAGTTCTTCTTCTTGGCGTTCTTCCGCCTGTTGTCGAACGTCCACGAGGTTTCCTGCCTCGTTATCCATGATAACTGGTCGTTCTGGAACTAAGGTGTCTACTTTAGTTCTGGGCTCCCTCCCAAACATGAGTCTGTACGGCGTAAACTTCGTGGATGAATGTACAGATGAGTTGTACGATTCCAAAACTTCATCCAGTTTTGTAGCCCAATCAGTCTGGTTCTTCGCAGGAGTTAGATACTTTTTCATAGTCTGAATAATGCTTTTATTCGTCCTTTCGGCGAGACCATTACTTTGCGGATGGTAGGCAGTTGTTGTTTCGTGCTCTATCTTGTTTATTTCCAAGAATTCTTGAGTGTTCTTCGCAACAAACGGCGTCCCTCGATCCGAAATGAGTTTCTCTGGTATCCCGAAGATTTTCTTTACGTCTTTTGCTAGGAAGTTCATTACGATTAGTGCGGTTGTGCTTTTCACTGCTTTAGCAACGCAATATCGAGTGGCGTAATCGACTGCCAACAAGATGTGCTTGTTTCCTCCAACCGACGGTACTAATGGTCCAATGAAATCCATTCCCCAGCAATCACAAGGCTTTCCAATGGGCATTTCTTGAAGGAACCCTTCAGGTTTCTCCGTACCCAACTTGTGTAATTGACAAATCTCACATGATCGCACATATTCGAATATGTCGTGCTTCATGTTATTCCAATAAAATCTTTGCCTGGCTCGATTCCAGGTCTTAGTTTGTCCTTCATGACCAGCATCCGGCTCGTCATGGCATAATCTCATTACTTCAGGGATGAGATGTTTTGGAACCACATTCACGAGTGTGGGTACGGAACTTCCGTGAAACACACAAGCGAACAACTTGTTGTCGTAATCGCAAAACAACTTATGAAGAGGTGACTCCGGTTGGTTACGCAACTCCTCACGAATCTTCAAAATCTCTGGGTCCAATTTTTGCTCCACCTTCCAATCCCATTGTAAGGTTACATTAAAGATCACGCTGTCATCTAGGTCTTCCGCTTCTGGGATGGCCTTCCAGTTAACAGGTACTCCTGCTGGATATCTCGAGAGGCAATCGGCTTCGATGTGAAGTTTCCCCTCCTTGTAGATGATTTTGTAGTCGTACTCTTGCATTAGCAGCTGCCAGCGACCAAGTCTTCCTTCCAGACGTGCTGCAGTTTTCATGTAGCATAATGCGTGGTGATCCGTCACAATTGTAAAGGGCTTCTGGAACAGGTACGGCCGGAACTTGGTGACTCCATAGATTACTGCTAGGCACTCCTTATCCGTCGTACTGTAGTTCTTTTCCGCGTCCCTTAGAACTCTGGAGACACTTCCAATGATCTCCTTTCTTCGTTTATCCTCTGACTTCTGGTAAAGCATCGCTCCAATTCCGTATCCACAGGCATCAGTATGCATAAATATTGCAGCCTTCGGATCATATACGGCAACCAATGGAGATTTCGACAACATATTCTTTAGCGTGCGGAATGCATTCTCGCAGTCAACTGACCATTCGAACGGTATATCTTTACCCGTAAGGTCTGACATTGGCTTCGCTATGTTGGCAAATCCAGGTACATGCTTTCGATAATAACCCGCCAATCCAAGAAAACTTCTGATTGCGGTTACATTGTCAGGAACTGGGAAGTTCTTTATGGCGACAACCTTATCTGGATCTGGCCGAATTCCATCAGGCGAGATCAGGTGTCCCAAATACTTCACTTCTTGGAATCCAAAGAAGCATTTCATTGGATGCAACTTCAGGTTTGCTGTCCTCAGCAGGTCCAAGATAGTTCTCAGTCTTTCCAAAAATTCTTCGAACGTTCTTCCAAACACTACGATGTCGTCAAGGTAGACAAGGCACGTTTCCCATTTGTGCCCGGCGAGTAGGATGTCCAATGCACGTTGCATAGTGGCAGGAGCGTTTCGGAGTCCGAAAGGCATTCTTACGAACTCGAACAATCCTCGATGAGATGTAAATGCGGTCTTCTCTATGTCGCTTTCTTCCATCTCGAACTGCCAGTATCCACTCTTCATATCCAGCGTTGCGAAGTAGCATGCTCCTCTCATGGAGTCTAATGCGTCATCAATCCTCGGTAATGGATAAGTGTCTGCCTTTGTAATCGCGTTCAACTTCCGATAATCTACACAGAAACGGTAGGAGCCGTCCTTCTTCTTTACAAGGACGATGGGCGATGCATACGGCGATTTCGATGGCCTTACAACCCCAGATTTCTTCATCTCCTCTAGCGTCTCATCAATTACGATGCGTTCCCCAGGCCCGCATCTTCGTAACGTGTCTCGAACAGGTAAATTATCTCCAGTTTCGATCTTGTGTTTGGTCAGATTCGTAGCTCCCAGGTCCTTAGATGAAAAGGCGAAGATCGGTTGGAACTCCTTCAGTAGGATCGTCAACTCTTCTCTTTGATCATCTGTCAGTTCAGGACCAAGTTGAATTTCTTTTTCAAAATCAACGGGTGCTTCTCCGATGTCTCTAAAGTTTTCCTCTTCGGAAACTTTGCAGGCTTGCTCTTCTTCTAGTTCTTCTAGAAGTTCGAAGTGTCCAATAGTCTCGCGGTCTCCAATCCCCACGGACTCCAGTGTGGTATTCAGGAGTTGGACTTCCAGTTGTGATGTTCCATTCCCTTGTAGCACACTGCTGGCCACAACGATGCCTTTTCTATTAAAGAGACTATCGTTCGTTTCAATCATGAGTACTTCGTTTTCCTCAATGATCCGCCCTGCAGCTACTTTGAGGTTCAAAGCCTGGCCCGGATTTAACGTAATCCTTCCTTGGGCTTTTACGCAGCTTTCCTCTCTAGCTTTTATGGCATAGGAGTTATCCAGATGGCTATTCTGAGCACATCCCTCCTCTTTTAACTCTTTGAAGAAATTCCAGGGAAGGCTACTACGCGCACTTCCTTTCTTCAGCAATTCTCGTGTTCCTTCGTAGAACATCTCATTAGCAAAGTAGATCTTGGAGGTCTTCATGGAAATGATGAGATCAAATGCAGCTCCCAGGTCTCTCCTCAGCAGTGCTTCTCGTTTTCCATCTATGATGAGCATCCTTGCCGTTACTTGCTTTCCGTTCAACTCGAACGTTGGCCACAACTGACCAAGTACCTTAATCGGTACCCCTCCTACTGCGCCTAATGCAGGTGCATTCCGGATTGGTCCATATCGAAGTCCGTACTCTTTGGCCATTGTGCCTGACAAGATAGTGAACCCAGTTCCGCTATCCGCCAAAAATCGAACTGGTGTGCCGTCAACCTGAATGGTAATCTTGGCAACACTCATCGGGCGTAGTATCTCCTACCTCGATGAGTTCGCATGAGGTGAGTAGGCTGTCTACAGTGATTTCGACACTCTTTCGACAACAAGCCCTACTCCTCAATAAATCTCCAACTTCAACGGATTCAATAACTTCGCTGTTCGCAGGGATCCTGCTGGTATCATCTCCTCTACCGATAGCTGTGTTTACAATAGCCTTCTTGGATTTCTTAGCATCAGTTTCGGCCTTGCCCGAGGCAATAACATTGGATTTTACATCTTGAGGGATTTCCTGAGCAACATTGCTTATCCCCGGTATACACGCCGCAGAATTCTGTTGGGTCCTTCCCTCAATTCCGACTGGCACCGCAGAATTCTGTTGGGTCTCTCCCTCAATTCTGTCTTGATTAACTCCAGTTTCCATGGCTTCCACAATTCTCTTTGCTTCCTCCAAGCTATTCGCGTAAACTACCATAGCTTTCGTAGGTGACCAGATGATGGGTTCCGGAAATATCTCCTCGATGATTTCTCCCCTTCGACCAGTATCCTTTCGCAGCTTCTTATTTTTTCGTGAATTCCGTTGTCGTTTTCCATTCGTAATGCCGACTAACAACTCCGACGATTGCTCAGGGAGTCCTTGAGTGTCCAAATCACATGGTCTCTTCGGTGCTCCAGCCTTTGGTCTAGTTGTGGCGACATTCGAAATGCCGACTAACAACTCCGACGATTGCTCAGGGAGTCCTTGAGTGTCCAAATCGCATGGTCTCTTCGGTGCTCCAGCATTCCGTCTAGTTTTAGTGACATTGGTAGCTTCGCTCACGCCACTATTCCCCCCCAACAAAGCTTTGTCCACAATGTTTTGGGAATTGGCGATCGCTGTTTCGTTTCGATTTTGTCGTTTTCCAGAGGGTTTTCCGTTCTTAAAGGGCGGTAGGCCCCTCTTTACTGCCACCCTTTCTAGTTTAAATCAGCCGGGTTTTCCTCTCGCAGGAACTTCTTCTGCCCGTTCTCGCTGACGACAAAATACTGCTGGCCATTTTTTCCAGTGGCCATTCCATGTTGAACAAGTCCAACGGTTCCATCCGCGACTACTTTCTTTGGGCAGTTTCTTGAAAAGTGACCCTTCTCGTGACAGTGGTAACACTCCACTGTGCTGAGATCTTTCAGGGTTTTACTTCCATCTTGCGTTTGCTGACCATTGTAGTTCTTCTTCTGCGGATATCTTTGGTTCCATTTTCGACCTTGTTGCTGATTCGAGTTCTGGTTGGTCTTCTGTTGCGCTTGGTTATTTGAATTTGATGGAGTCGAGTTGTTCGTTGGGTCCGCTTGATCTTGAGTAACAACCGCGTAAGAACGTCCTCCGTCCATTACTGCTTGTGTCTGTTTGGCATTTTGGCGTTGGTTATTCTTCTGTGGACCCTTGGAGACCTGGGTCGTCGTTTGTTGACCCATCGTTCCTTCCGGTATCCATAACCCATCAGCCATCAAAACTTCCTCGGTATCCTTGATATATGTCGTGTACAGCTTCAGATTGCTATTCGGCGCATTCTGTGTAGCATTACGTATAATCGGATGAAGTTTCTGCCGAAATTCCACAATCCGGTATTTGTCGGTTACCCCCGGTAACACTTTTCTACTCAAGTCAAGGTAGCGACCCAAAAACTGATTGGTGTCCTCTCCTTTCCTTTGGAGCATGGTATCCAACCTCAGCTTCAGTTGCACTAACTCGTCTCGACGTCCAAATCTTTCAATTAACTCGCTTCGAATGAAGTCCCACGTGGTCTTTCCTCTATTCTCTTTATAGAAATTGGATAACCAACGTACTACGTCCCCTTCTACCGCTTTACGTAGGTAGTAGGTCTTGTGGACGTTGCTCCAGTCCTCCAGATCTGCGATACTCTCGTAGTCCTCCAGAAAGGTGTATACAGACGTCAATCCTTTGAAGGTCTCCAGATTCCGGAGTGGGTGAAGACTCTTGTACTTCCCATCCAACTCCTCACAGGTCCGATGACGATTGCAAATTGGATTTCCTTCCAGCTCTTCTATGCTGGGATCCTCACTTGTTAGGCTTTCATCCTCTAGCTGGTCCGGGTTCTCTCTCCGGAGAATAGGAGTCTCAGGTAGGC
>JAUPFP010000026.1:202500-220000 GCA_036925085.1 Brachycybe producta | reverse complement strand
ATGAAAACATTCTTTAAATTTATGAAAATTATCTATCAAATGTGACTTAAAACCATCCCAATTACATTTGTTAAAAAGAAACACTACTCTTTTAACCTCAGAAATTTTTTCCGCACATGCATTAACATCACATAAGACAATCTGATGATCACTAATTCCCCCTGATACCCTAACATTGGATAATAACTCCGGACCATTAGTCAGTACTACATCAAGAATTTTGTCATTTCTGGTTGGTTTAATTACAACCTGTCCCACAGAATAAGTATTCATACTATCTAAAAATGAAACTGCTAATATCTTGTCACTGCCACTAATCACCGTATGCATTTCCCAGTTGATGTTTGGAAAATTTACATCACCTCCTAAAATAATGATTGGGCTATGGTATTTACGATGAAGAGTGTCCAAAGAAGTTCTTACACTAGTGTTATCTGCTATGGAGGATCCCGGTGGCCGATAGAAAGAATATAAAAACACCTTTTTACCATTATTTAGCCTTAAACTACAACATACTATTTCACAGTCTGTTTCAAAACTTGTTTTCCTGCAACTATGAAATATTTGTGAAATAGCTATGAAAACCTCACCCCCAGAACGACCAACCCTGTCTCTATGGTACACTGTGAAACCATCTGGAAATATTTTCCCATTATTAACAGTATCATCAAGCCATGACTCTGTACCAAGAATTATATTGCAACCAGTCTCCTCAACTGCCGCAATGAACTCGGAAACTTTGTTTCGTAGACTCCTACAGTTAACCACCATAACCTTTACATGTGAAGGTATAGCTGAAGTGGGTTTTCCTAAATGATTTCCTTCCTGGACAGTGTTTGAAGAAATAATACCTGAAACAAAGGAACTATTGCTCCCAGCAACAAGCTGTGGAGCATTCATATTAGTATCAACCCCCTAAAGCATTTGCACCTAAACCCCAAAATCTTACCCTAAAAAATGCTTAACAAAATCACCTATCTTTTTACCCACAATCCTACCAGCCCTGTAATTAAAATGAACCCCATCTCTACTCCAGGAACCCCTAAAATTGAGCATAGCTGCCCTCCAGTCTATTACCTGGGCCCCACCTTACTACATGCTTCAATTAATCTATCATTTACATAACGTGCCTTACGAGTAACTATATCACCCCTATCCCACCTCTCAGGAATAGCACTAACTTTAACAGTAACTCCAGCCCTACAACATAAAGTATGCTTTACTAAGTCCGCTAGCCCATCTAAAACTGACCTCCAAACTGTCTACACACATCATTAGCCCCCACTTGCAGAACAACTAAGACCTCCGCTTTTTCCCCACATACCATTCTCTTGATACATTCCTTAACATCTTTAATCTGAGCCCCTGGTAAACAAGCTACACTTACGTTTCCTCTATCTTCACCCAAAACCCACTTATCAAGCCTTTTGACATTACTATCACCTACAAAAATTACTGATCTGCTCTGCACCCTTTCCAAAATAACCCCACCCTCATTTCTTTTCTCAGCCTGACTGACATTCTTTTTACCCTGTCTAGCATCATTCTTCTTACTCTTACTAACACCCGTCTTACCCTTACTAATACCTTGCTTCTTACCCTTGCTAACACCCTCCTGAGCTGCATTTACATTCCCTACACTTGCTTTCTTATACTTCCCAGACCTCTTGCACCTCTGCTCTACATTTACACTTTCTACTACCTCCACAGATCCCACTGATAATTCCCTAAAAACATTAAACCTGTTCTTTACTGGAGTACATTCTGAAGCTAAAGCTGGCCTAACGTTTCTTCTTTCTTTTTCTAAAACAACTCTCCAACCTACACCCCCAGTATTATGCTTAAGGGGTGTAGCATAGGGCACAGATTTCCTGCTGTGAGAAGGGCCTGGCTGTGACTCAAACACAGCCAGCCTCTCCCTCAGCCAAGCCACCTCTACCTCAAGCGGCACCACCTTCTCCCTCAACTCATCTTCAACACCCTTCCCAGACTCAACCTGTTTCCCAGACTACCTGCTTCCCAACCTTAACTCTCCTAACAGTTTCAACTAGTTTCCCAACCTGAACTTGCTTCCCAGACCTAGTATTAACCATTCTAACTTTCTAACAAAATTTAGTTCCTAAAAACTCTGAATTAGAAACTAGATTCAAAATAAAATTGCAATAAGAGAAATTTATGAAGTTTGATTTGTACTTATCTAGTATGGCTTCTCCAAACAGAAATCCAGTATGGCGTCTTCAATGCAAAACAATGATAAATTAGCGTTTTTGGCAAAACGTTGATATCTCTCAAACCAATGTTCAGATTTTCAATCTGATTACACCAGCGTGTTCAGCAGGCAAAATACTATTAGATTACACAAACAAGGAAATCCGATTATCGAAATTAACCTCCTAAATAATGTAGAAACTGACACATGGCGTCCCTAACAAAGAACAAAGAAAACTGGCGCTTTTGGAAAATTTACAATAACTCCCAAACTACTGCTCCAATTTTCAAATCGATTTCACCAACGTGTTCAGCAGGCAAAAACCTACAAGATTATCTACTTGGATGTCAGGAGTGAGCTAGTTTAAATGGCCAAAACCGAAAGCAAAGGGGGAAAAAACTAAAAACGTGGTTTCCAAGATGGCGGCAAACAAAGAAAATTTTCAAGGCTAAATGGCGTTTTTAGTAAAAACGCTACAAAACTACTAGGCTAATTTTAAAACCGATTGCTGCAACGTGTTCAGTACACTTAGTTCTATTTAAATCACTTAAGATTAAACTTGACTAGAAAGATTAAATTAAGAAAATAGCCCAAAAACCGGGAGCAAAATCTTTATGCTACAACACTAACTCACTCACTCCCTTCTTTTCAAAACAAGTAAAGTCAAAGTAAGATTGCAACTGTAATGCCCATCTAGTCAACATAGCTTTATCTTTTTTCATAGTCATCAAATATTTTAATGGTTGATGATCTGTGATAAGAGTAAACTTTCTTCCCATCAAGTAATACCAAAAATAATTTACACCATAAACACATGCTAATACCTCTTTCCATGCCGTAGAGTAATTTTGTTCTGATTTGGTAAGCTTCCTACTCGCATAAGATATTGGGTGTAATTGATCGTCAATCTTTTGTTGGAGGATCGCTCCGATTGCTTCATTACTTGCATCAGTAGTCAAATAAAATGGTTTTTCAAAATTTGACATTATTAAAACTGGATATGTAATCAAACATCCTTTTAATTTCTGAAAAGATTCTTCACAGTCTTTTGTCCAAAGAAATGGAGTATCTTTACTTAACAATTTTGTCAAGGACTTGCTAAACTTGCACAATTTGGAATTAATTTTCTATAAAAGTTTACTAATCCCATAAAACTTTGTATTTTCTTGACACTTGTTGGTCTCGGAAAATTTTCTACTGCTTCTACTTTTTTCCCTCCTGGTTGGAATTTTCTTTGTGTAAATGTATGTCCTAAATAGTTTATTTCTTTCTGTAGTGTTGTGTTTGTATTTTAGAACTTAAAATATTCTAAGTCCTAAAAAGTTGCAACATAAAAAAGACACAGACTTTGTTTTTGCACAGTAGTTAGACTTTGTGTTTATTTTCAGTAAGTAAGAGATTACATAAGATTTACATTGGTTTTTATGCATTGGTAGAGTAATAAGAAATTCTCAATGAGGAAATTCTCAATGACGAAGGCCTTAGGGCTTGTGGATCCTTTTTGAGGACCCAGATCTTTACTTGTTAAATGTGTCACACCCCTAAACAATGGGATTGGGTCATTGTATTGGGTGTGGTTGGACCTTTAGTGGGTTAGTGTTAAATAGGTCACTTATTCAGTGAATATTTATTTAGTGAAAATATGATAGAACATAACATCCCCCTTTTTCTTTAGAGCTTTACATGTATTTAGGAATAAAAATGTTTAATGTGGGAAATATGGCGGGAATAAGTAGGCCCATTTCGCGATGAACAGTTACACAATGTCCTTCCTGGTTTATTACATCATACGGATTGACTTCGTAACTTGGTTGAAGCTTGCGACGAATCATGCGATGAATGAGGACCTTGTCACCTGTTTTGAATACAGGAGGAGGTTTAGCATGTCGGTTTTGGTTTGTGTACTTTGTGTACTTCATCTTGTACTTCCTGCTAAAATCTTTGAGGTTGTTATCCATTGGTTTCATTGTAGGCCAAACTGGAATTCCATCATTTAATTCTCTTCCATAAATGAGGAGTGCTGGTGATTTGTTTGTTCCCGTATGTGGTGTTGTACGGTATGCGGTGTTGTACGGTATGCGAATAGAAATGAAAGAAGAGCAGCTTTCCAGTTTCCCTTTTGATCAACAGTGGATGCAGTGAGTGCATGTTGAAATGAGCGATTTAACCATTCAACCATTATATTAGCCTGAGGCCAATAGGGAATGGATAATACGTGTTGTATACGCCAGGAGTGTAGACACTCCTCAAACTCTTGTGCAATGAACTGTCTGCCATTGTCTAGTAATTTTTGTTGGGTAGCCCAATCACGAGAAAACTTCATCAAGCCAATGTATATTGGCTTTAGGTGTAATTGTTTTCATGATTTTTGTTTCGGGCCACCGGCTGTAATAATCAACAAGGACGATAACAAAATCTCCTGTTGGCATAGGTCCACAGATGTCCAGTGCCAGTTCACTCCAAGACTTGTTCGGTAATGTTGGAGTCGTGGCAGGTGGTGCTGGTGGGTCTCTGGTTGCTTGACAAGGGTGACATTTTCGAATAAGAAGGCTCCAACACCGGTCGGAGTCCTCATCAATGTGCGGCCACCAGACTTTGGTTCTCAGTCGTTGTTTTGTGCGTACAATGCCTTGATGTCCAGTGTGGGCAATTTCAAGTATTTTTGTACGAAGTGGAGTTGTCGTTAATGGCTAGTTCATCCCAGATTCTTTGAAAACTTTTGTCGCAAAAGTGTGGAGTGTTTCGTTGAATGGATGTACGTAATGACAGCATGTCTTAATCTGCAGTCATTGCCTTTTGTATATCTTCCAGTGTTGTTGCATGTGGTAACGCAGAAGAAGTAATGGCATCAATATAGTACCTGTCTTCAAGGTCAATATTTGAAGTTGGTTTGGTTTTCGTCAGTCTTGAAAGCAAATCTGCGATGTTGTCAGCTCCTTTGATGTAACTAACTGTGAAGTGGTATGGTTGCAAGCGTAGAACCCATCGTTTGATTCTCGCAGGTCTGGAGTTTGTTGAGTACAAAACTTCTAGTGGTTTGTGGTCAGTGTGTATGGTAAACGTGGTACAATATAAGTACAGGTGGACATGTTCACAGGCCCAAACAACAGCTAGTGCTTCTCGTTCTGTTTGGCTGTACCGTCATTCAACTGCTGTGAGAAGACGGCTGGCATACGCAACAGGTTTTTCTTTCCGGTCTGCTTCTTCTTGTATAAGAATGGCTCCGAGACCGACAAGTGCTGGCATAGACAATAACTTTTGTTTTTGCATCATGGTTGTAAAAAGCAAGCATATGTCTTTGTGAGATCGCTTGTTTAAGGTCGTTGAAGGCGGTTTCTTCATGTTGACCCCATGTCCATGTGGTAGTATTTCTTGTGAGAGCTCGTAGAGGCTCAGAACGTGTTGCAAATTGTGGAATGTATCGAGAGCAGAATCTCATTAATTCCAAAATTGAACGTACCTCAGTCGGTGATTCAGGTGCTCGTAATTCTGCAATTGAACGAACTTTATCATCAGTTGGAGTAATTCCACTTGATGTCAGTGTATGTCCCATAAACTTGTAGTGATGGGCATCGAAATTTTTCATTTTTGTAAGTTTAGAGTTAGTCCTTTTTCCGAAAGATGTTGTAGTACTTTCCGGAGGTTGACGTCGTGTTCCTGGTGGTTTTTCTCATAAACTAGGATGTCATCAGCGATGCACAGTGCATCCGTACAATGCACTGGAATTTCTTTGGAGCTTCGTTTTGTGTAATAGCTACAAAAGCACAATTCCTAGCATAAGGACACGATTCCCATCTACTTATAATTATTCTTCGAATATCTTCCTCAGTATCTTGATCAGAACAATCAACAACAGCTTGTATCGGGGAAATAACCTTGATTAGCACACCTGTATACATAATCTGCAGGTAAATACCATAACTTATGGGCTAAGCATTCAATCTGTCCTATAGATCGATGAAACTTAGTAATACAATCTGGTCCTATGGGGCACTGTAACCTAGTTTTCTGATAATCCTCACTCATACTAAATATCTTAATTTTTTTTCTTTTCTTCTTCCTTTATTACCTTTAATTTTAGATCGCTTGTCTCCAGTTATAATTTTCTCTGGATTTTTTTCCGTCTGATACCAGGTATCATGCACAAAACACTTAACTTGACCACTTTCTCGAAAAAATCTTATTATGCAATAAGGACCTATTTGGCACTGTGGTATGTTCCTACTAGTGTCTTCCAAGTTCATGCTTTTTTACCGATAAGATTTTCAACTTATCTTTCAATTTAAGATTACTTTGAATGTATTCAGCTTGAAAATGATTAAGATGACAAACACACTTCACCAAATTATCTCTTCTTTATAATAAAAACACAATTTAAACCAAATGGACAAGTTATATTTACTAAAGGGTTTTTTCTACACATAATCTTTACTTCTTCTCAATTCCTACTATTGAAAAAGTTTTTGATTTCAACCAGATTTGGATGTATTATAAATTGTCCAATAAATTCACAGAGTTCACTATACTCTACTGTATACTAGCTTCTAAATTGGTTGATCGAGGTCTTCCTAGTGCAACAAATGGGCAATCTCTAATATCAAACAGGTAATTGTGGCTCATACACTTCCACATATATGATTGGGCTGAAAAATCTGGAGCTCTGAAACAAATATTACTATAAGGGCATACAAAATCATTTGTTGAGGACACCTCGAATTCATCCACAAAACTCATATGTATACAAAATCAGTGGAGTATCTTGTCTAATATTTGCCATAAATCGTGGACGGAAATAATTCTCTAGCATTCATCCAAATGTTATATTCTGCACCCTCAAATGTTCTCAAATGTGTAGTACATACAAAAATAACATTGATGTCACTCAAGTCAATGATATTACACTCTGGTCTTAATGGGCACCAGGGTAATATGCAAATGTCCTGAAACATGCACTCATCCATAAACAAATTTTCTTAACCTTATATATGGTTACCTTCAAACGTGGTAGGACAACCCGTCATCTGCCAATCATTCGTCCTGAGGCTCCGGTGGTTCTCTTTCCATGGGAGACCAAGGAGGTGCGATGAAGCCAGCAAGATCTGATCTCACATTAAAGATTGAAGTACCATGGAGATAAAACTGCGTTACTCCACTCTCCAGAAAATCTACCGGACTTAGTGTCGGACTTGGTATCAGACTCGGTATTGAACTTGGTGTCGGACTTGGTATCAGATTCGGTATCAGACTCGGTATTGAACTTGGTGTCGGACTTGGTATCAGACTCGGTATTGAACTTGGTGCCGGGCTCACGGGTGACGGTAAGCTGAATTGTACCGATTGTTAACCCACCAAAGGTCGGAGGTTAGCCAAGAGTAAATGATACGATAATTCCGCCTTGTCAATAAAATGTTCTCTTCTCTCTCTGTATTCCCCTTCAGTTATGATCCTCAGAGAGACTACACTGGTTTGAGATTGTTCAGTTTAGTGTCTTCTGGTTTTTCGGCCATAACCTAGAAAAGAACATTACGATTTTTTTCATCCCCCAAACACTGTAGTCAAAGTCATATTAAGAAGTGATAAATTTTGTGCACCACCTGTGGCAACTTTTCACCAAATTTGTATTCCTACGCCACCCAAGGTCATATACAAGGAAAGCAGATCATACAACATAAAATATAAGAGCAGAAACTACTTTTTTGTGTTATGCAAGCATACAACTTAAAAACATCCAGTAGGGGCAGTCATTTTTTACCCTTTCTTTATATGACTCAGAGTATAATAAGGGCCATTAATCGATTACCCAATTAATCGATTAATTACTTTGTGCAATTATGTATGCAATGCTGTATGGGAGCGTGCGTATGTGTGTTGGGAGCGATAAAAAAATACAAATACAAAAAAAAACAAGAGAAACAAAACAACTCAGGCAATATGACTTAATCTAACATGCACTTAATAGGCCACTTAATATCTTTTAGGACCCACAAAAATCTTGATCAAAGTCAACAATAATGTAGTTAACATTTCCAAACTCACAACAATAATATGGGTAAACCTAAGAATCTTCCAGAATTTTTCCATTAAACTATTAATTGACTTGTAAATTCAAATAACTTCTAACCCCAAAGTATTTTAACCATGATAAAAGGTGAACACAAAGATAAATGAGGTCTCTAGCAGTAATATCTACCTCCTCCCAAACAAATCCTCTAAACCAGAACAAGTCAGTTAATTTTACGCAACATTATACTAACAATTTCCAGCTCATTTCTTTGTTCACTGTCAATTAATTTTTTTTTATTTAACCCCAGAGTGCTTTAATTGCCCATAAAGCAATAAAGAAATAAGCAATCTCTTCGTTTGCTATTTCTATGTTTGTCCAGTCCAATTCTTGTACTAGACAAACCTCAACAATTTTGGTGAAAATGATACAGAAAAGCCTTAGATACATATAAGATTTTGTTTGCAATCAATAATTCTATTAAAACAATATAATAACTATAATTAATCCAAACCCAAATTATGTACCTTTAGATGTTTTCTGAATTAACTAATTCACACATTAATCTCAATTTTCAATTCACCTATTGAAAGAAAATTCAGCTCTCCAAACAAACACTCAGTCAATTTATTCTAAAATGCAATTCTCTTTTCCACATGCAACAAAATCTTTTTCTTTTAACTTCATAAAACCCAATCAATATAAATCAATAATTTCAATGAATTCTAAACATATAAACAAAACTCAATTGCTCCAATTGAAATTCTTCAACATAACCCAACTAACAGTATTTTTTAAACATCAATCAAAAGGAAAATTAAATCACTCCAACTTAACTGAACTTTGACTTTGTTCATCTACCTTTAGCTCAATAAACATAAATTCACTTAAGCCAATAGATTTGTATTTTGCATATTATTAAACAAAACAAGCTAGGGAATTAAATTATCATTCACATAACTCAGCTTAAATTCCAACTACTCTTTTATGAAAATTTCCCAACAAACAACCAAACAATAAAACAAACAGTTTGAACTACTCAACTGATTTCTTGTAAATCCTGACGACTGCGCCACTTTTTGTTGCCGTTCCTTTTAACGGCTATCACAGTGGTGTACTGTGATATCCCCTTACAGCTGAATAGCTTCTATTGGGTTTTAGGGTCCAACCTCCCAGCCACTGAAGACTTATTTTCGGGAAGGGGTTTTTCGAGTTTAAAAATCAGTTGTGAGTTAATTGTCTTTGTTGGGAAATGGTTGTATTTTTTCAAGCAATTTGGCCATGTATAATCAAAATACCCCAGTCTTACCTCTTTCTTAAATTCTTTGTCTTGTATTCTTTGTACCTGATGAGGCTGGAAAGTTTGTCTTCCTTGTAGGCAACAGATAATATTAAAGAACTGTTTTTATTAGAGTTGTCACATCCAGCGTTATTAGAAACACATTATTTAATTGCTTATGCGAAATCACCAAACATCTAATTTTCACACACACAACTTATATACAATAATCACTTCTAAACTTACAATTTAAACCTTTTTTGCATTCAAACTTTCTATTACAGAAATTTTCTAAGATGAAATCTTCACAAGTTTCAGAATTTTTCTAAGTTCAAAACTTTCTTTTACATCAAATTATTCTTATGGAGAACACGTCCTTTTAACTTAACCTCCAATCTAGGACTCTCCTCGTATGGTTAACCTTTTAACTTTTCATTGGAAGTTTTAGTTTTCGGCAACTCAACATTTCTTTTAACGACTAGTATTCCCATTGTTCATTTATTTGATTTTCTGGGTCCTCTGAAATGTATTTCTATTTAAATACGATTTTGGCCCTTTCACTTTTACTGTATTGAGAACATTAACATCATACAACTCTCGCTACTTCGTGAGTACCTCTTTTGGATTATGTTTGACTTCACATATTGTTTCATTCATTTTAATAAATTTAAATCTGGTTTTGATCCTCATGATGTAAATTCAAACTGGTTAAATTTTCATGAAATATTTAATAAAGGGGTATTATCTTTTGTGCCAACAAAATTGGTTAGGGATTGTGCTACACCAGTCTGGTACACAGGTAGTGTAAGGCGGGCTCTTCGCAAGCAATGTTTGCTGAGAAATAGGGCTAAAAAAGATCCAAATGTATTAAATACTGCACATTATCACACAGCCCGATCATTGGCAAAACATGAGCTCTATAATGCACATAAGTCTTTCAGGTCCAATAAACTTGCGGAATGGTTAAACGATGAACCGAAACTTCTGAAAATACATAAACACTAGGCGGGGCAGGGAATCCATACCACCACTTGATGAAAAAGGTGAACTTCTTTCAGATGCACAAGGGAAAGCAAACTTATTGAATAGGCAATACAGGGATGCTTTTAGATTAGATGATGATTTATCACCACAGTTTTTTAGAACTTCAATGTCTATGGGGAATATAGTTATAAATCTTCTGGGGATAGTTAAACAACTAACAGAGTTAGATATGAATAAAAGTTGTGGTCCTGATGGGATTCCAGCGGTCCTCTTAAAAAACCTAGCATATGAGGTGGCCCAGTATCTGCTCCTCATATTCCAACATTCTTTAGATTTAGGTGTGGTTCCTAATGGGTGGAAAAATGCAAATGTTACCCCAAGCAGCTAATTACAGACCAGTGTCCTTGACATTAATAGTTTGCAAGGTGCTTGAACATATAATATATACTAATTCAATGTCATTCTTAGTGGAAAATAATCTTTCTGAGAACCAACATGGATTTATTAGAGGGCATTCATGTGAGACACAGCTTATACTCTTAGTTGATGATCTCGAGAAAATTTTAGATAAAGGTAGCCAGGTCGATTTAATTTTTCTTGATTTCTGTAAGTCATTTGATACAGTTCGACACAGTAGGTTATTATTAAAAATTACTTTATATGGATTAGGGGATCAGGTGTGTAATAGGATTCAGTCCTTCTTAAGTAACAGAAAACGACGAGTTGTTGTTGATGGCTCTACATCAGACTGTGTGGAAGTTACATCAGGGGTTCCACAGGGTAGTGTTCTTGGTCCATTACTATTTCTTATATTTATAAACGATCTTTGTGATGAGTTTGGTAGTAATTGTAGGCTATTTGCAGATGATACCATAATCTACAAAGAAGTGTCCTCTGATAAGGATTGTAGTATCATTGAGGAGGATTTGAGAACTGTCGATTCATGGTGTGAAAAATGGCAACATCAGTTTAACAGCGATAAGTGTTGTGTCATTAGATTTTCTCGGAGCAAGGAATCCACTAATTTATCCTTACATTATCAGGTCTAATCTGTTACTTGCTGTGGAATCATACAAGTATTTGGGAGTAAGGTTCAACAATAAGCTATCTTGGAGACTCCATATTGAGCAGGTGGTCTCGAAGGCTATGCAACTGTTGCGGTTTAGTCAGCGGGTTTTAAGAGGGTGTCCAAGTAATGTCAAATGTATAGCATATAAATCTTTGGTTTGTCCACATTTAGAGTACTGCTACACCGTGTGGAGACCCCACACTGCTGATTTGATTTATTCTATAGAGATGGTCCAATGAAGGGCAGCTAGGTATGTTTCTGGGAAATATGATCATTCTGAAAGTGTGACTGGTATTCTCTCAGAACTGGGGTGGGATAGGTTAGCAGTTAGAAGATCTGACTTCAGTATGAATGTTCTAAAAAAATGTTAATAGGGTCTTGTCCAAAGCCAGTGTCCAGTTTGCTAAGTATGGCTACATATTTGGGTAGGAGTGACCATTCTAAGAAGATTAGGGAGATTTTTGCACGTACGGACTCGTATTTTTGGTCATTTGTGCCAAGGGTCATTCGACAGTGGAATTTGCTTCCAGAAGATGTTGTGCATGGGGAATCAATTAGTTTAGAAAATTCATAGGGTGCCATCCAAACAAAGCATATACTGTAAAAACATGCTGCATTTTTTTTTCTTTTTTGCTTGGGAAAATTGGGTTAGGTGATTTGACAAAGCAATTACTTTTGCTGCATTTGGACTATGAAGTCCCTCTGCCACAGGCCACTGAGCTGTTTGCAGAGTATTCATTCAAATTCATCATCATCATCATCATTTCCTGTACTTTATCCCGCAAGCAGCAGGGTCGGCCTTGCTGGTTCTAACTCTCCACTCGTTCCGATTTTGCACCAAGCCCCCAGTGACCCCACATGCCACCATATCCCGTTTTACTACCACATCCCAGGTTTGCTTGGGTCTTTCTCTACCCCGTTTTATTCCCAGGTCTAAGTTCCAAGACCTCCTTGTTGTTGATGCTGGACTCGCTTCTTTAGCCCCACCCGTCCACTGTGGGGTAGCCCTTGCTAATTTGTCACAGCCACCGGGCGTTGCAGCTGTGCGTCGCTTATGGTGGGGACGCCCTAGCCATATTCAGAAAACTATTTCGAACCAACATCATATGTTTTGGCAAATCTTTACAACTGGCTGCCAACCTGACGTCGACCCTCCACTTTTGCACCCGGGCTGGGGGACCGGCATTGGCGTGGTTTGGTTTTGGTCTGCCCTGAGTATTTTATGCCCTCAGTACCCTCCATATCTGGCGGGCATTCCCCTATCCGCCACCTGGGGAGGCACCCGATAGGGGACCAACTACCCCCACGGGATTCATTCATTCAAATTCAAATTCAAAAAATTCATAAGTTTCTTTTCTATAGTCCTCAATATACTCTATATTTTATTAGTGGCTCTTTTCTCAATGTGTTGAGAACCTGTTATGTGCTTTACTTTTTCTTTAAACTTTTTATTACTTTGTTGTTTTGCATATTGAAGAGAGTGTATGGTAAAAAGTATCTTGTTACAGTTTTTCCCATCAGTTTCTTTTTATTCTTCTCTATAATGATGTCATAATTTTTTTTGTAAAACAGATGGTCTTCTACCATGTGAGTGCAAAGTATACACCACATGTTCTTCTCTTTTAAGAGTTACATTTCAACCTTTTCATTCTTCGATTTAATTTTCTCTTATTTTATACTCCACTAGGTAATCAGGTTATATCAGGTCAATTAACCACTTCATTTATCTATCTATTACAAATTATAGTATGTTTCCCGCTCTTTTCATTCTTTAATTATTGTTAATTTAGTTAAAAAGTTTTTATTGTATTTGATACACTTATTTGGGCCTTTTTTCTATTTCTCTTTTATCGTACTAGTGTGTATGTGGGTGTGATTCATTCATGTATGCGTCCACCCTCTTTTTACTATCACATCTTTCCCGCCATTTTTCTGTTTATTCATTTTTTTTCTTTTTTTTACTATTTTTCTTTTTAGCTCCGCCTCTTTTTCTTCTTCTAACTTTATTTAATTTTCTTTTAATACTTCTGCCCTCTCGAATTATAGTTAGGTGTTGTTTTAAATTACCTTTTCAACACCTAACACATGTGCGTGCATGTGTATGCAGTGTGCATTAGGGAAAGTTTCTATAAGACATATTCTCTCACCTTAGTAACAATGGGTTACAAGCAAGATAAATATACGGAAGTAAATCAAATAAGAGCTTTTTCTACGGAGCATTTCTTATCAAAACTGAGTATAGCCAATAAGTGATGCAAACTGTACTTAGTGCTTCAGCTATTATGAGTCAATAATCATACAAAAAAGATGACATTTTAAGGAAAATGTCTTCTGCCTAGCTTCAAAAAGTGGACGATTCTTTACTAACTATTGGCGTTTTTTTCTAACGTGAATTTGCTTTACCTTTATAAATTTATCTTAGTTTTAAGACACAGACAATCAAGCAGACTGCCAACAGAAATCTGTCTACACCACCATCTTCACACACATGCACACACACACAGACACAGACACACACACATACATATGCACACACAGACAGGCACACACACACAGACACACAGACACACACAGACACACACACAGACAGAGACACACACAGGCACAGCCAGACACAGACACACACGCAGTACCCACCACCCTCAACAGGTCACATTTGCTCTGGCAATCAAATCCAAAACTACTGGGCAATCGATGGAAGAAATGAGGAAGGACCTCTGCAAAAAAATTGAACCTCCCAACGGAGGTGGGGGTTTTCGCTCAGTTCGTGCAGTGAAGTCAGGTGCACTATTGATTGAGTGTGTTTCAAAAGAGCAGCATGTGGACTTAGTCCAACAGGTTTCTGCTCTTAAGGATTATACATCTACTAGTGTGCCGAATAGACGACACCCAAGACTAATTATCTGTAACGTCCCGCCGGACCGTTACAATACCCCAGTAAGTTCCACGTAAAAAACACGAAAAACTTACCGCACAACCGGCTCCTCACGGGGACGGGACCGTACCCGTAGCCGTCTCCCGCACGGTGCTCCCCGGGTTGTGTCGGCTCCTGGAGCCACCCACGACGGACACGACGAAAGACCACGCCGCCACGCCGAGAATATCGCGGTAGAATCCCGGTTCTACCGCGAGCCGACACGAGTTCCGGCCGAAAGAGGACGGAAAAAGACGGTGGCGTTTCCCCAAACCAGAAACCCACCCCCCTCGCGGTAACTCCCCAAGAAAGTACACGACACAAGTAAGTGATGAATTAAAAGTGTATTTAATGACACTTACGATGTATGAAGCGTAAAAACGATGAAAAGATGGCAGTGCTATTTACACAACTTGGCTGGTAATTCTCTACCAGCCAAGCCCCCATAAATATAAACAAAAGGCCAACAGGCCAAAGGCACAAAAGAAGAACAAGATGAGGCACTGGCCAGTGGAGGTCTCCTTGACCTCCACCCACAGGTCTAGTCAGGTTCAAGTCCTACAACCAACGGCCCAGATCCTGTGGTTGACTAGGCCACAGGAAACCTCCAGGCAACTCCACCTGGAGGGGACAGAGGTCACTTCTGACCTCTCACCCATAGACTTCATGGTGAGAGGTCTGCTGGCACCAAAATGGCGTCCGTCCCAACAGCCTACTGTAGCTGTCAGGCAGACCACCATAGGGAAATTCGTCTGCTCCACCAAAATTAAAATTGGAGCAGACCAGGTTGCCACATATCACAGGTGTGGACTCAGACATGGAAATGGCTAGCATAGTTGATGACCTAGCATTCAAAAATGAAGGGGTGGTCAATAAAGTGGGACGCCCAGAGGCTTTTCGTAAGGGCTTCACTGTATTGACCAGTCGTAAATGCCAGAACCCAACACGGACGAACATTATTGCGGAAGCCACCCCAGCAATCTTTCAGGCTTGCACCGAAGCAGGCAAGGTAAATATAGGATGGATGAGTCACCATGTTGAGGAGCTTCTTGAAGTTTCCCGGTGCTACTGATGTAATGGTTTTGGGCACATTGCTAAGAACTGTGAGACACAACAACAAAAATGCATTCTATGTGGTGGTCACCACATTGCTAAAGACTGTACAGCACTTCAAGCTGACTGCTCCAACTGCAAAAAAGCTGGGCTCTATCTTAGAGCACACCTCACAACTGATGCAAATGCCCAATTTATTTGGCACGCCTAGATTCAACGAAGCAACACACTGACTATGGATCACGATAGTGGCCCCCCTCCTGCAGATCAAACTAGGTCGCTCAAATGTGGCTGGTGCATTACTACAATCTACTTCTACAGACTTTGACATTGTATGCATACAAGAACCATCCACTTGGTTGACTTCTTCTAAAATAGGCCGAGCTACTCCAAGCACAAGTGTTAGAAAGGTTCTCACAATCGTTAGACCTACCTCCTGGACTATGTTGGAGCTCGGTCAGTTCTCTTCGGTTAACATGGTGGTGACACTTTTTGTGGAAGGTGACACACAGTGGATACTAGCCAATGTCTACATCCCTCCAGACAATGACCCTCATGTGGCCACTATGATGACTGTTCTTGATACCTTGACTAGTATTGACCATCTGTATAACTGCCCCAAATCATCTTGGGAGACTTTAATGCTAAACATCCAGCTTGGGGGTCAATCAAAACAAATGCCAGGGGAGTGGCATGTATGGATTTTGCGGTTAGCCGTGGCTATCACATCTGTAATGATGGACGTCTTGGGCCAACCTTCTGCGCACCACGTGGAAGCAGCTTCATTGATTTAACCTTTATGAAAGGCATACAGACATACTCGTGGAAGGTGCTGGATGAATTCACACACAGTGACCACTTGTATATTGACTTCCAGTTTAACCTTTCTGCACCACCTCCTAGCAACAATAACCATTTCAATTGGAGGAAGGCTGACTGGTCAACATTTGGAGAAGAAATTCGTCGTGGTGCCCCTGAAGTAATTCGCAACTTGACAGACATCGAGGTTTCTGCTCGTCATTTTCAAGAGCTGTGTTTTTCAGCCTGCCACCACACTATGCAATCTACCATACGGACTCCAAAACGATATTGTGCATGGAGTGCTGACCTCCAACACAATCGCTGTAAAGTACGTGCAGCCCGAAAACGGTACCAACAAGCACAACACCCTGCAAGACGACAGGAGTTGCTTGCTATCTTTCGCAGAGAGCGACAAACCTTCAAGAAATGTATACTGGAGGCAAAGGCATCCTCATGGCAATCTTTCTGTAACAAGGCTACTGTAGCATCTCCCTTCGGTCTTCCTTATAAGATTCTGGCTGTAAAACGCAGAAGTCTCTCAGCTCCAACTTCTATTCAGTTAGATGATGGAAACTGGACAAAAGACAGCGATGAGTCTGCCCAAGCTTTGTTAAAAGAGTACTTCCCTTATGATCATCCTAACGAGGACACCCAATGCAGCATGATCTTCGTATAAAGGCCTCACTTTGCCCCACAGCTCCACCAGACTTGCCCTTCACTCTAAAAGAGCTTCGTGATGTGGTCCTTAGCTTTGTGGCTGGGAAAGCACCAGGAATGGATGGTTTTCCACCTGCTGGCCGAAAGCATGTGTTATTTGCTGCTGGTGATGAGTGGCTGTGCCTGATTAACCACTGCTATCAATGGGGCATTTTCCCCAGCATATGGAAACCTGCTCAGGTGGTATGGCTACCTAAAGGGGGTGGCACACGAGTTTGCCCAATCTGCCTTCTGGCGGTCTTGGGGAAGGTTCTTGATAAGCTGGTTGCATGCCGCCTCATATTTTTTCTTGAAAAACAAGGACTTTTGTCTACAGAACAATTTGGCTTTTGTCGAGGCTGTCGTTCTATGACAGCAATCAACTCCTATGTTCAATGGACGAGACGAACTACAAGTCGTGGCGACCATGCTATTGCTGTAGCGCTAGATATAAAGAATGCCTTCAACAGTGCTTGGCACCCTGCCATACTAAG
>JAUPFP010000026.1:0-197500 GCA_036925085.1 Brachycybe producta | reverse complement strand
TTTTCTATCTAACTCTCAACAATGAACGGCACAAGGCAGTGGTAAACAGAATACGAAAGGTTTAATAAACACTTAAAGTAAAAACAACGTAAAAACAAAATCATGCGACTTTCATGTGGTTTGGAGGCTGGCCAGGCTTTCAACAGGTTCATCCTCACTTGCTTTCAGCCAACAACCCACTGCCCGGAAGCAGAAGATACATGGCTCCCCCTGGTTCTCTTTTTTGATTTGGTGGCCCTGAATAAACAAAAACGGTCAACTTATGAATAGGGAAGGCCGTGGCGGATGATGCAGATGTTAGGCCAGGTTTACTGTCTGCCACTGCCTGCCTATAAGTTTAGGGAGACCTCAGGCTCTGACTCCAACTGTCCGTTATTCCCTGGATGCAGCGAACTGAATGAGGTGGAAGACCTGCGGCTCCCGCCACTGCTTTCCTCCTCCTTGCCTGACGTGGTGGATCGGAAAAGAGATAAAATTGCAGTCAAAAACCATTTTCGACCATGGAGAAGGTGTTTCCATGGACTTTCACCTTGCAAAACCCCTTTCCACCTGTCCTGATACCCCAGAAAACAGGATTCACTGTATGCTATGGCTTTCAAATGGCTGGAACTGCACGAATTCCCATTCAATCTGTCCAAGCACCGTAGGACAAAGCACCACAGCACTCGGACGGGCAGAGCCTTTGGAAAACTGTGTTCCCTAAAGCATAACACCCCACTATCATAACAAAGATAATGCACGTGTGCAAACGGTCAATGACCATTTGACACAAACATGCAAAATAACTATTTCCCAACATTCAAAGAAGCAGAATTCACTTATACCGACTGACATTTTTCAGAGCATCCAGTCTCTCCAAGTCCGTTTTCTTGCCTTTCCACCAGTTACACATCCTTTCGCACGATAATTTTTTGCATTCGTCCTCTTTTGTTTTAAAGTTAAAACTAAATGGCGCCCAGCTGCTAATTTTACCAGAAGTTCGCAAAGAAGAGGCCGCTTTGTTCTAAAACTATTAGTCGCCAATACCGCTGACCCTATATGATTTTCACCATTGTCTGCCTCTCTAGGGCCAGAAACAGTTAATTCCTTTATTAGGAGACTTCGAGTGTAGACAGTCTATAGGGTCGGTGTCTGTTGACATTTTCATTCGTCCAGGACCCAATATGTAGGAGGACCAAAACCTTTAGTGGTAGCCATGGCTCTGGTACCTTTCCGGTACAGGCATTCAATCTCCATACAGCAAGCCCACAGACGTGTGGCATTGGTAAGTGCCTTCAATATTTCAGCTTTCGATTCTGTGGCAACCTGGTCTGCTCAATCAAATTTTTGATTGAGCAGACGAACTCCCCATGGTGGTCTGCCTGACAGCATGCAGTAGGTTGTTGGGTCGGACGCCATTTTGGTGCCAGCAGACCTCTCACCATTGAAGTCAATGGATGAGAGGCCAGAATTGACCACTGTCCCCTCCAGCTGGAGTTGCCTGGAGTTTTCAATGGTTTGGTCAGCCATTGAATCTGGGCAGTGTGTTGTAGGGAATTGACTGGACAGTATCATCAATGCTGGAGGCCAAGAAGGTGGCCCCCATTGTTTCTTTGTTTGGATTTCTTCATCTTTTGTTTGCTTTGTTGGCTTTCCATGGGGGCTTTGCTGGTGGATTGCACCAGCAAAGGTGTGGATAATTAACCAATGCTTTCTTCTTGCATCTGATTACCAGTAAGTGTTCAATAAAACACCTATTTATTTATTTTAACTTACATCCGGTGTCGTGTATATTATTGGGGAGTACCGCGGGGGGGTCGGAAATCTATGGGTTTTCACCGTCCCTTTCCGGCTTATTGTCGGCCGGTGCTTACGTCGGCTTGCGGTGAGAGAGGTCTCACCGCGATATTCTTGTTGTGGTGGCGAATCGTTTCATGTCCGGCAAGGGAGACTCCGGGAGTCGACGTTTGCCACCGTTTACCGTGCGGAGGACTGCTACTACGGCTACAATCCCATCCCTGTTTTGGAGTCTGGTGTCCGGGTAAGTTTGTTTAAGTTCTTTTGGACAGTACGAATGTACCCGAGGTATTGTGACAGACCAGTGGGGTCGCTACAATTCCCGAATATGTTTGTGTGTGGCCGGCTGCAGTTTTTTTTCTAAAATGGGTAAGGTGACAGCCTTCTTCCAATTCATTGGGAGACACTCGCTCTAACAGTTCTATATTGTAACAACCCGACCGGGCCGTTACAATACCCACGGTAAATTTCACTTAACTTACCGTCGCTTGACCTCCTTGGGACGGGTTGAAGCGCTGTCCAGCCCTCCTCTTGCACCCGTCCGTGCCACGGGTCGCGCTGGTTGGAGGTCGACTCCCTCGCCGCACGTCGACTGACGAAAGACCGCCGAACAAGACGAAGAGTCCACGGTAGATTCCCGATGAATCCTACCGTGGAACCACGCGCGAAGAACCGGCCGACATGCCGGACAACATGACGGAACAGGATGGTGATGGTGACGGTGTTACCCCACACCAGAACCCCTACCCTCCCCGCGGTAACTTCCCCAGTTATTAAATAGAAATAATGACACGGACACCAGTGGTTGAGTGAAAATATAAATATATATTTATTCACCAGAATAAATGAAAACACTCACGGAGATATGATGCTTCTCCTGGCTAATCCAGCCAGGAGAAGAGGTCATTGACCTCCACACACAAAGCAAACAAAAGATGAATGGTGGCCATCTTGGCCACCTGCTGAAATGATGAGAGCATTCAGAAGCACATGCACACAGCATAAGGGTTCACTTTCCACTGCCCAGATATAATGGCCGCCACCATATATATCACCCCCAGGCTGCTCCACCTGGGGGAGCACAGGGACCCTTGCTGGCCATTTTGTCGTCTGCCTGGCGCCCAATTCACAGGTGCCTAGCAGACGACAATGGGATTTTAGTTTTGCTCACAAAGGAGCAAAACTGGGTCGTCACAATATGCTGCCAGTAAAATGCCTGTACCGACACAGCCTGATCCTCCAAGCTGAAATGATGCAGGTAAATGATGCCATGTCATGTCTGGATGGGCCTCTGCAATCTGAACTTAATACATCTCAGCCGGGCCATCTAGTACACACGTGAAGTAACTGCACCTTGCATCGTCTGTCTAGTGTTTAGCACAGGGCTTGACTTTGCATTGGTGGAGAAATGGCAGTAAATCCATCTGTAATAAGGAGCAAATGAGTGGACCAGTTCGTAAAACCCGAATGCATGTTAGTCTATCTCTGCTGGGATATCAGAATGGATGTTTGCCTGTTGGACATAGTGAAAGCAGAGCCCATCTATGTACGCATGATGAAGTAAAGTTTTACCCAGAATTTCAGTGGTGGCTTTCAGTTGAAGTGTTAGGGGGGTGAAGTGGGAGATGTTATTGTGTTTCCAACTGTCCAACATGGTTGGGAATGGATAGTGACAGCAGTGAAGCCAAAGAGGAAGGAGGTACAGTGGGAGAAATCCCACTGGCACTGCCTCTTGGGGGATGGTGTCGTGGTGCAGATGCATTGTGACACGGCTGTCCCCAACAGTGGAAGATGGTGAAAAGCATAAGCAAGGCCCTCCAGTGAGAGAGGAGTTTCCAAGGACACGACTAGGGTTTCTCCAGAAGACTGGTAGGGAAACTGGAGAGAAGTGTGGTGAGTGATGCTCAGCAGTTTGGAGCCAGACTCACTTGGGTACACTCTCAAAAGTTGGCATTGATGAGGTTGCAAGGATGTCTGTCTAGCTCCATCCTCTTGCTGTTTCAATTCTCACCATTGCCTGTGCATGTAAAGTGCACTGCAGGAGGCTCCTCCAGCTGCAGCTGGTCACCCTGCCATCTGGGCAGGGTGAGTGTTCAAATTCTTTTGGAACTGGTCAAGCAGACCCTGAATCCATTTAGCAACCAGTGGTCGATATTGCAGAACCCGGGGTGGTTGATGCGAATTCTGAAGCTCCGAGACCGGAGCCATATCCCCTGTCACATTAGCACAGCTAACCGGGCACCTGCTTGTGATATCCCAGCAGAGATAGATGTACATGCAACATTACAACCTGGTCTACTCATTTGCTCACTATGACAGATGGATTTATTACCATTTCTCCATCAATTCAAAGCGAAGTCCTGTGCTCAATGCTGCACAGATGATGCAGGTACATTTACTTCACGTATGTGCTGGATGGCCTGGCTGAGATATATTATGTTCAGATCGTGGAGAGCCATTCAGACATGAAATGGCTGAAGAACACTGTATTGTTTCACCTTGGAGGACGAGGCTCAGCTCTTGTGTCAGCAACTTAAAGTGATGGAGCAGGGATCAACCAAGTCAGTCCAGGTGTTCTACTGGAGCTGTTAGAGCGAGTGTCTTCCAAACGTACTGTATGTGGGAATCGAAGGCCGAAACCTTGTAGACATTTGCCAATGAGAATGGTAAAAAAAGTTACTCCAGGGAGTAAACCTCTGACAAAATTGACTTTCTTGCTTCATTCATCGCCTAAAATATGACGAAACCAATGCAATTTGTTTCTATCTAGACAGCTTACCAATGATATCGCCCATTGCAGCTTCTTCTGATGTCTGGCTTCCATCATTGGGTCGTACTTCTGGCTTGATGGCGACTTCAGTGGATTGTGGTACTTTCTTTTCTTCTGCAACCTCCTCCTGTTGAACCTTTAGTTTTCTTTGAAGCAGCAGTTTTCTTTTTTCAACATTGCTCCTCCCTTAGTTTCTCGAGGTCTCAGAGGTCCTTGAGTAGCTTCCATAGACTGGAAATAATTTACTTAGAGTATTCTCTGCTGTATGCTTTTCAACACGATCTCTTGTAACAGTTTATATAGTAACAAGTTATTCTGCTGCCCCAGCTCCTTCACAAAGTTTGTAAAGAACCACCTTCAGGGGTTAATAGAATTTTCTCAGGGGTTTCAGTTCACTTTTTTTGGGCAGGTTGAAACGGGTTGGCTGAGCCACTTACTCTATTCTGGTTCAAGAGGAAGAGAACAAACTAGTCCCTCTCGTTTCTTCACAAATTCCTCTCTTTAAGAACCTTTACAGTATAAAGGGCCTTGTCGCAGCTGTTACCCTTTGGGCTCGTGCCCGACTAAAAGCCTTTAGATTGTTTTGTTATTTTCATTTAGAATGTTATATCCAGGTTTGCACCTGGGTTGGCGTCTCTAAATGAAAATACTTCAAAGTTTAACATTCAACTTAAAACCAAAATAAAATTTTGACAACTTTTTGCACATAGTTACATTTTATATCTCTTTAAGAACAACTTCAGAATCTGGCCCCTATCGGGCATGGATTCTTTCTTGAACAATTACCTACAAAATTGCTTTCTGAACAAAATCGAGCATAGATTCTCCATGCTGAAAATGCTTAATTTGCACACACAAGCATGTACTTATATACCCAAGAAGAGGGTTCAGAGAAGAATTCCTCAGAATCCTCTTGTTGATTACTTACAAAAAACTTAAACCAAATAAACCAATCAAATGACTGACTAGTGGTCACCAAATATATTAAACATGACTCATTTCTAATAAAAAAATACGCAAGAAAATTGCAACCCCATAGACTCAGTGTTATTGTTTATCAGGAAGATCACGTTTGTCTTAAGGGGCGGGACTAGGAGGAAGGGCCCAGGCCCCGGTGAGGTGCCAACTAAATAAGGACGTTCATGTCCTTATCAACATTTAAAGGTTTTAGATTTAAAGATTTTAGATTTTAGTCTTAATATCTTTAATCGATTGCTAGAAGGCTCTTGCCCTAAACCTACTTCAAGTAAACTTTGCAGGGCATTATATTTGGGTAGGGGTGACCACTCTAACAAAGTTGGAAAGATTTTTGCACGAACAGATTCTTATTACTGGTCATTTGTTCCTAGGGCGATTCGACAATGGAACTCGCTTGCTGGGGATTTTGTGCAGGAAAAACATTTTATGGGAGTCATAATTTTGTTTTGTTTTGACAATGCATATATTTGCAGCATTAAAAAATATTGAAATTGTTGTAGGGTTTATATCAATGGGGTTTTATATTTTCTGGTTTTGACAATGCATTTTCTATGCCTTGGACTCTTGTCCCTCTGCCATAGGCCTTTATGGCTGCTTGCAGAGTAATTTTTCAAATTCAAATTCAAATATGACTGTTCAGAGGGATGACAAAGACAGCATATAGTAGGCTGTTACGAAAGACATTTTGGTGCCAGCAGACCTCTCACCATTGGAGTCAATGGGCGAGAGGTCAGAAGTGACCACTGTCCCCTCCAGTGGAGTTGCCTGGAGGTTTCAATGGCTTTGTCAGCCATTGAATCTGGGCAGTGTGTTGTAGGCTACAGGGGAGACAACATCTTCATGCTGGAGGCCAGGGTGGCCTCCATTGTTTTGGATTTCTTTGTTCTCTGGGGGCTTTGTTAGCCTTCATTGTTCCTTGGTTGGATCTTCTTGGATTTTGTGGCTTGTTGTGTTTTTCATGGGGGCTTGGCTGGTGGATTGCACCAGCCAAGTTGTGTGGAAAGTAAACCACTGTTGTTATTGCATCTCATTACTCCTTGTAAGTGTATAATAAATACTTTATTTCATCTTACATACTGTGTCGTGTTTTATTGGGGAGTACCGCTGGGTGGGAGGGGAATCTACGGGAGTTCCACCGTCCGTCTCTGTCATATTGTCGGCCGGTGCGTACATCTCGTTGTGGCGGCAGATTGTCCGTCGTGTCCGGTGAGGGGACTCCTGGAGAGCCGACGTGGACCCACGTCACCGTGCAGAGGACTGCTACGGGTACGATCCCGTCCCCGTTTTGGAGTCCGGTGTTCGGGTAAGTTTGATCTGCCCGAGGTATTGTAACGGACCAGTCGGGTCGTTACACATGTACTCCAGATAGAAAGACGGGTAGTACGGCGACCTTCATACTCTGGCCCAGCATGTGCAGGTGCAAGACATGGGTTTTCAAACCTTCTACATGTATATTACACATCTTTGATTTAATTGTCCATTACATGAAACAAATGTCCATTTTGTGAAATACACATACATTGGCATGATGAAAAATGTTAAACGGACATACGTTTAGTGTAATTCAATTCAACTCATTACACCTGCTATCAGCTTAAAAGCCATGTCACAGGGGGATTGTTCCTGATTACAAATGATTGTGAAGCAAAGGTAATCGTTACTCAGTGTATAAGGGTACGAGGGTGTCGGTTACCGACAGAAACACCAATTACCAGCGCACAAGAATGCACATCGACTTACAGAACCAGGACAGCGTGTTCAGTGAGTCACCTCATACTGGACCCCGATCCGGAACCAAAGAGTATCGCTCGGAGTGTACTCGAGAACCCTCGGAGCTGTACACATCGAATCGGACGTCACATTACTCGCTCTTCACCACAGATATGCACCACTTACACTCTACACGCCACATCACCAACAATGGCCACCTCAAACAAATCCTCGGGCATCCTGCCTGACCACGGCGGACAACACGTACACGTTGTCGTGACGATGATTCTGACCTGTTGGCAACCTCCTATTATGGCTATAGGGAGCCGTATGTTCCGCATCATGATCGTCACGACCATCACCATACACCACGTCATCTACCACGCCACCCTGACTGGCAGTACACCCCACAATGGCATCGAGGCCAGTCAATGTTCAGCAAGGTAGAGACGAGCGCACGGAGCAACCGCACGCATTACCAACTATGACCCGTGATGACTCCACATACCGCACATCAACAGAGTCGGGCTCCAAACTCAGGCCCGACACACAAGACCCTTCAGTTCATGCACCACGGTTTGTTCCACCAGTGGCAGCACCGATAATGGCTGGGTTGTCAAATGTACAAGATGGCATCGCCCAGCCCCCAGAGAGACCTCGACCGACAATTTCAACATGAAATACAAAGGCCGTCACCCACCTGATGCGATCCAAAAATTCGATTGATTGACAGGATTTCAGCCCTTCCTGGAAGAATTCGAGGAAGTGGCCCGCCTGTATGACTGGACTGACCGCCATAAAGAGAAATATCTCACTGGATGCCTGAACTGGGCCTGCCCGCACATGGTTGAGCAAACTGAAGTATGAATGTCGCGGCATTCCTTGGCCCGAGCTGAGAACATGGATGATGGCACGTTCGGTAGACCGAACTAATTACCCATCCTGAAGAAACAGTATATGGAGATGCTTCAAGCTGAAGGCGAGGGTACACAGGCCTTCATTTGGAAGTTTATGGCCCTCGGCGACCGTGTTTATCCACATATGGACGACGAACTGCGCATAAATCAGCTACGTCGCGCCTTGCATCCTATCCTTCAAAATGCCGTCTACCACGCCACCACTGCATCCTTCACGGACTTCACAAATGCTGTCCTCAACGTAGAGGTGGTTCTGCTGTCCTTGAACCAGTGGCCGATGGAACCGAAGGCTGCATCTGGCACACAAACGAGTAAAGAAGCATCGAAGACCGATAAAGAGCAGGCAGTAACTGGCGGCTCTAAAGACCACACACATCGTTCTAGGCACGAAAAAAGCCGAACCAAGCTGCAACAACTAATCCGGGGCGACAGTCCACTACAGACACCAAACAAGACACCACTCGCACATTCGACAAGAGCAAGTCGACGTGCTATAATTGTGGAAAGCTAGGACATTTCCTCAGAGAGTGCCGCCAACTCAAGAAGAAAGTCACCATCAAACAGCTTGGGGAACCGATCACCGATTATGACACCGAGGAGGAGGTGCAGGAAACGGATGTAATTACCAAAAACAGAGCAGAGTTCGCTTTGATCCGACTTGGGGACAAATCCATCGAGTCCCTCTTCCAGCTCCAGATTCTTCCACGAAGACACCTCCACCCGAAAAAAATAACACCGTCAGTTCCGACAATCCTGAAAATGTACCTATTCACATAATCTATCGGCGCCCATAGGTGCATGGACCTCAGACGAATTGATTACATTGCAGGACACCCTCGACATCCTCTCCACATCCATGGAGACGGAAGGGTGCCGTGAAAATCAAACAGTAGCCGCCATGGCCCCGGCACCCAACCCCCGACGAAGGGTAATTCCTGCTGCCGAAAACTGATGAAAACGGTATATCACCAGCTGGTAGACAGCTGTTCACCTCAGGAAGTCGGAGAATATGATGCTAGTGACAGACATCCGCGCTTCGCCGTCACTATCAATGGAAAAGTTATACGTATGCTTGCGGACACTGGAGCTATGGGAAGCGTCATCTCAGTTGAACTCGCACAGAAACACCAGTTCGTCATCGAGCCCGTGTTAATCCTGCCCAACATTCAGGGCGTGGGAGGCCTGAAAATCACTGTGGTGGGAAGACTCGCTGCTTCAGCTGGGCACCCACACTGTGCAAGGGCACCTGCTGGTGATTACTGGCCAGCCTGAGGCTATCCTAGGCCAAGATTTGGGCCGAGCTTTACATCTAGCCGTGTCCATGACGACAAATAAAGTATACTTAGAGGACGACCTCTTCGAGTCCACACTCCGACAAAAATGCATCGAAGCACATATCGGATGGGCTCTGGGAGAGACTTCATCAGAGGCTATTAACAAAACCAACAACGCCTCTGGGGTGGTCTAAAACCTCTACTCCGGAAGTGACGTCTATCTGCGGTTGGCCACCAATGCTAGGAAGACACCCAAATAAAACAATAATCCATTAGTGTTTATTCAATTACAGAGATATAAACACTACAAGCATTAAATACCAACAACTGAACCGGCAACTTGTGATCCCGCCAAAACTATGGCTTGGGGGTTAACTCTTGCTCGTCCCCTTCTCTTTGTCTCACACCTCTGACTCATCCCAAGCGTGGAGTGATACACTTAGGACCATGGTCACTTGGACCTGGTTACACCTCGTAGGTGTACAAAGGTCCAAGCTATAAAAAGACCATGTTCCTCTTTGTTCCTCATCCTTGTCTTTGCTCTAAATTGTTATTACGTGATTATTTCGTACCACGTCATGGGCTTGAGGATGCACCTTTGATAAACAACATTCATCTTTGTAATCTTAATGTTTCTTTGTAAAGATGAATAAAAGTGTTACAACAAGAAACTGTGTTGTCTCAATGTTTGGAATCTAATAACTTCTCTACAGTGGCCGGAGACACCATGAGGTAAAAGAGCGCATACCGATCCTGATGCAGCTACAACATCTACTGATGGTCAATATCAACAGGAGGAGATGTATATCAGCAGCGACGGAGGACAGGATGGCCACCATCCTTCTGCACAGATTTCACCCCATTCAGGATGATGATCACAATCCATCGCCATCGAACTCTTTCTGTAGCTCGAATCTTCTCCGTGCGGGCACCGTGCGATGCAGAGAAGTCACGAGTTACATAAAACACGAGTTACATAAAACATCATTTACAAGTTGGTCAGAAAAATAAAGTCGACGTCAAAAGCTCACAGCATCGATGTCACATCTGAGAGTTTTTTTGTCAGCAGGAATTGGCTGTAATAATAAACTAAAGTACAATTGTTTATGTCATAAGAATCTAGTAGGGTGATTTAATGTGCTCGCAATTCATATTCATCTCAAATATGAGGTCACATAAATCTTCATATGATGGGAGGCCACAATGCAAACATAATGTCTGCAAATACAAGTTTATATGGTCATAACATTCTGATCTTCATAATCAAGGTCGCTATTTTCGAATTAAACCTTCTCCAGAAAGAAGTATGCTGATTATTGCATGATTAATTTTTGAGACTTGGTAAATACTTGTATTGTGATAATGTAACCCTCGTACAAGGTAAACTTGAGTTGGAATCACTAGCAGACCGTAGTCATGTCACAATCCCTAGCAGAACTGACAAAAACCCACAGTATACTTACCGAGACAACTCCTCTTATGGGATTGGATTGTAAGCGGTCTTGCCTTAGGTGAACCCTGGAAAAGCGACGGTCGAACACAAGAGTCCCCCTCTTCGATGTTGACGGCTGAGGTTTAGCGCAACATGACAAGAAGTTGGGCAGAACATGACCGGTCCACTGACGGACCGATGGTGGTGTTGGGCCCACAAAACATGGTGGCTTGACTAAACCCTTACCCTCTGATTAAAAATCCCAAAAACCCGCACAATAATGTAACAAGAAAGCAGTATAAAAGATAAAAACGAGGTTTGCTGACACTTACTAAAACAAAGATACGAGCATATTTTCTGGAAGCACCTTACACAATGCAAACAAAACTGAAACAGTAGGCATGTGACTGGAGACCTAACCCAGCCTTCAGCATGACATTCATCCTCCTCTTCCAAGAATTCTCTACAGACTGCCCTGAATGATGGCAGCTTGGCCATTATACACCCCATGTAGCTCCTCCTTGGAGGTGGGACAGCTGCACTCCTTCACCTTTCACCCATAGGATCCTATGGGGAGGGGCATGGCTAAACACAACATGGCGCCCACCTGGCTGACTACTGCAAACAGTCTAGCAGGCCACAATCAGGTATTCTTATGCTTCCACAAATTCAAAGGAAATCCAAACGAGGCCGTGACAGACACAGGCATTTAGAAATCAAGACGAACACAAGTTGACTCCATTCTTTTTATGATGACCGGCAACTTCTAATTGGTTTGTTGTGTAGTTCGACATTGAAATGGGCGGAGCATGTGACGTCAGACTACATAACCAACCAATTAGAAGTTGCGTTCGTCATAAAAAGGGCGGAGCCAACTTGTTTTCGTCCTGATTTCTAAATGCCTGTGTGACCGACACGGTCACCAGGAGCCAATTAAAAACTAGAACTGAAGCTTATTTGTCGTTTTTCCCAAATCTTCTAAATGTGAGCTTTTGATGTTGACTATATTTTTACTAACTTGTAGATGTTGTTTTCTATAGCTCCTTACTTCTCTGCATCGTGCAGTGCTCGCACGGAGAAGATCCAAGCTACAGAAAGAGTCGGATGGAGGCCATCTTTCTTGGTCGCCGCTGATATGCATTTTCCTCTGTTGTTTACCCAGATGAAGATGCTGTAGCTGCCCCATGGTGTCTCCGGCCTCTGTAGAGAAGTGTTAGTTACAGAACATAAAGACAATGCAGTTTCTCATTGGAATGCTTTTATTCATCCTTGCTCAGAAACATCAAAAGTACAAGAATGAATATGTTTAGTTAGAGGTGTGTCCTCGGGCCAATGATGTGATACGGATAAAGATCTACGTAGTACAACAAGTTTGAGCAAAATAAGGATGACGAACAAAAAGGAACATGGTCCTTTTATACCTTGGACCTGTGTACACCTACGAGGTGTAACCAGGTCCAAGTGATCATGGTCCTAAGTGTATCAATCTGCCACTTTGATATTACTCAGAAGTATGAGTCGGAGAGGAGGGAGGGACAGGCAGAAGTTGTTTTTTTAACGTCGACTTCTTCATTTTACCCACTTGTAGATGGTGATTTCTGCAACTCGTTTCTTCTCCTGATCGTGCGGTGACCGCACGAAGAAGATTCGAGTTACAGAAGTGGTTGGATGGCGATTGATTGCAATCATCCTCCTGCATGGGGGTGAGATCTGTGCTGAAGGATGGTGGTCATCTTTCCTCGTCGACACTGATATACATCTTCTCCTGTTGTGCTTACCAATAGAAGATGTTGTAGCTGCTTCAGGATCGTATGTCTCCTGCCTTATGATGTCTCTGGCCTCTGTAGAGAAGTTATTAGTTACCAAACATAGAGACAATGCTGCTTTCTATTATAAACACTTTTATTCATCCTTATACGGAAACACTTAGTTTACAATAATGAATGATGAATATCAAAGGTTAAATATCTACGTAGTACAAAAGAGAGCAAAGTCAAGGACAAGGAACAAAGAGGAACACGGTCCTTTTATACCTTGGACCTGTGTACACCTATGAGGTGTAACCAGGTCCAAGTGACCATGGTCCTAAGTGTATCACTCCATGCTAGGTTAGGTTTGGTACATCCAAGTTCTGACATTTCCTGAGCGAAGACATCTCAATAGGATTGCAAAAGATCCATTAGGATGCGCCTCTGACCATTACGTAGTTTAGGCCTGAGTTGCATTGCTTCATCGAATTTAGTGCCTGACTTTTTTGTCATTATCGGGTCAGCGTTCAAAGTCGCCTTTACTTCGACCGTTTCGAGGCAGTAGTCTTTCTGTATATGGGCTATTACTTCACCCGAGGAGAGGGTCAATGGTTCCGTGGTGGTGTTCAGGACTTCGACCAAGAAGCTGTTGCTGTCACAGCCCTGCATCATGGCGGAAGCCACACAGTCTCCCTCAGAGCTCGCAGCTTCTCATCGGGAGCGACCACGAAAATGTCTTGGTTCGCGAGGATTCTAGAGGCCTCCACCTCCACTAGTGCTGTCGCTCGGCCAAGGAGTTGTTAGTCCTTTGACTACCAGATGCTTGTTTGGCTGTTGTATAATCTTGACTTCGATGGGAGCGGTGACCGTCTCCCCAAGAGTGGCTGGAGTGATTTCTTCCAAGGCACTCTTGACGTACACTTCAATACACTTCTTTCGGAGTGCGGACTCAAAGAGGTCGTCTTCTAAGTAGACTTTATTGGTCTGCATGGACACAAGGAGCTTCAAGGCCCGACCCAAGTCTCGGCCCAAGATGGCACCGCGGGTGGGCCAGCAATGACCAGCAAACGGCCAGTGGCAGATTGGTTGGCAATCTCCATGGTGGCGGATATTTGCCCTGCCACGGTGATAGTGGCTTCCCCAACTCCCTCGATTCTGGGAGGACGGGCCAACGGCTCGATGTGGAATTGGAGCCGCTTTGCCAGGCTATTGGTGATGACGCTGCCATGAGCTCCGGTGTCCACAAGCATGCGGACCTCCTTTCCATTAACTGAGAGTGACTCTTGGACTGTCATCACACACTGTGGTCTCTCTCCGATCTCCTTGGGCATACAAGTATTTTTCAATTGTCGGTAAAGGTCTTTCATCATTCGGCGGCAACAAGGGCATCCTTGTAGTGAAGGCATGCCACCAGGGGTTAGTATGGCAACCATTTTGTTGTTGGCATACCCCAATGTAGTGGCGGCGATGTTGAGGGCCTCCAGGATGCCATGCCAATTAGCAAGGTCGTCCATCTCCCAAGTTGACTCTAGGATCTGATCAATCACCATTATTGGTATGTTGGCCGGAGCACTGATGCCAGGGTTGGTGTTGGCAGGAGGTGGGTCCGGTACGGCTGCTGTGATGCCGAGATCCGCATCGGAGGCCTCCCTTGTAAGATCGTAAGTCGGGTACTCGTACTGGTGTTCTGTACGCTCATAGTTTCTATAGTGCGGCACAAGGTACATGTGCTCCTCAGGCCAAATATAGTGGCCTGGTACATGTCATCTGTAGTGTAAATTGTGGCGAGGTTCGTACTGCTCTCGATAACCGACAGAGTGCAGCAAAGAGCTGTCCGATTCGCTACGATATCTGTATTGTCGTGCTCGATGAAGTGTTGTAGTATGTGGGTTTGGCAGTAGTGCAGGCGATGAGTGTTTGGCATTGTAGCTGGTCGTTAGCTGAGCTACTTGTATTTTGAGCTGATCTAGGAGGTGTATGATGGAGTCTAATTTACAGCCATCGGACAGCTGCGTTTGTGTAGCATAGCATGTGGGCTGTGGTCGTTCTGTTTCATAGTATGAAGGGTAGTACACTGATAATAGTAACTGCTGCAATGATTGATTGTATATGGCATGAACCATGCGCTGCGAAGTCCGTTGGTGCACATCGTTGCTAATGTTGGTGCCCACCAGGTGCTTGGCCGAGTGGCCGGGTCCACGGCGGGTCTGTATGGGACGGCCATGTGCGATGATGCGGTGTATATAGCGTGGGTACCGTAGGTTTGTGGTGATGAATGGGTCCTCCACAGTTGTGGTGGAAGATCACCGCCCGTAAAGTGCAGAAGAGCCCTCCGAGCGGCCGCAGTTAGTCGTGGGTGGGCGTCCATCAAGTGATGACTCATTTACCACGTCGTAGTCTGTAATATCGGCGTAAGTCAGTAGGTGTGTAGGTGCAATTGCGGATTTTGCTGTAAATCGCGACCTTTTGTCGGTAACCGACACCCTCGTACTTTTATACACTCAGTAACGATAGTCTACCTACTTTTAATAATGTGTGGCGTTGTTCAGTTCGTTGTGTTGGTGATAGTGTTGTTTCTCAGTTGGCGTGAAAGTTTCCAACTGGTATCTCTTCTCTCTACGGGTCTTCTTGGAAGGATCGCTCACTCAACACGTGGTATTTTGGTGATCACGTGGGGACTATGAGAGTTCTAGAATTCTCAATAAAGAACAGCAGATGCACAATGCAAATCTGAGCGTGGTACACCACCCAATCATATATTGCACTGGAAGAAAGTTGGGAATAACTGGAAAATGAACTAAAATGCAGTGCCCGCACACTTAGATTCACTTGTTTAGCAGAAAGAAAGGATAAGAGTTTGATGAAAGTTCAAGATGGCTGAACTTTCACAAGAAGAATAAAAAGAATAAATGTCCAAGATGGCTGCACTTTTATATAAAAGAGTGAAGAAAGCTGAATTGCTCAAGGAGTATAGGATTCTGGTGTGGTGCCCACACTCTAAAAGTCTAGAAATGAAGATATGATGATTGTTCAACAAAGCAAAATGCTTGTTGAACAAGAAGAAATGTTCAGGATGATAATTTTAGTGGTCCTCATTGCTGGATGGCTCTGGATGAAAAGGGCAGAGTCACTGGTAGTGAGGAACTATGTTGAGTGGAGAGAAGAGTTCCGTAGGTGGCACTGTGGTGGCCACTTCCGGTTGGATGGTTTATTGCAGTGTCCGAAAAATGTTCAATTGCAGAATTCTGCCAGGTGGCACTTGATGGTCACCAGGAGGAAAAACACTTAAAAGAGAGAAAAGTTCAAAAGAGAAGAGAACGTTTCTCTAAAAGAGGAACCACACCAGGGGCACGCAAGTGCAGGCCCTTTGGTAGATTAGAAAGAACAAAAGAACAAGAGGAGAAGAGAAGATACAACAAAACACTCATGGAGCGAAAAACCGCTCCGTTGGCACTTTTTGAAGAGTTTCTGGTCGATCCAAGATGGCGGCCAGTGCTTCAATGGTGTCCAATGGAGATAGTTCATGTGAAGTAGTATTGAGGTGATGGTGGTGAGTTTGAAGATGATGACTTCGGACATAGAGGGTCTCAAGGGAAGCATAATAGATGAACAAAGAGAAGAGGGGACAAGAGCGCTAGGACGAAAACTTGCTTGGAAAATTAAAATGATGATTGAAGATAATACGCACATTTAAAAGACAAACACGTCTTTTAAAGGCCTATTAATAGGTGAAAAGACAAGTAGATGAGATTAGTTTGCTTACATCACAATGATACGGAGTTTTGGCTAAGCAAACCTATCTCGGAGTGTAAAAAGAATGTGTTTAAATGTTGCCTACCTACCAACCAATGATACCGAGGAGGGTCAAGTATGTTCCATATCAAAATATAAAGGAGAGTTTAGAATAGCAGGGATGATGATGGAAACATAAAACATAGAACACAAAAACATGGACGGAAACACATGTGTCCACAACAGTTGCCTCCGTGTTCCCCGAGTGCTAAGCGGATGGCAGACAAAAGTTCTTTCTCCACGTGTCTCTCTGGACAGGACACAGAATCGTGCAGTTGACCTGTGATGTGTGTATTCACAGTCTCTTTCAACACTCGGTTCCACAGATTCGGCACCACACGGTCGGCCATTGATGTGATCGCTGGCCTCTTTCAACACGTGGCTCCTACACAAAAAGGACGGATGAAGACTCGTGAGGCACAATCACAAGACTTTAGACAACGGACGGCTTCAGTAGAAAGTTCGGAGAAGGCAAATAGAGACATACCCCGCACTTCCACCAAATGTGAGCTTTTGACGTCGACTCTTATTTTTCTGACCAACTTGTAGATGTTGTTTCCTCTAACTCATTACTTCTCTGCATCACACGGTGCCCGCACGGAGAAGATTCGAGCTACAGAAAGTGTTGGATGGCGATGGATTGGGATCATCCTCCTGCATGGGGGTGAAATCTGTGCAGAAGGAGGGTGGCCATCCTATTCTCCGTCGACGCTGATGTACATCTCTTGTTGATATTTACCGGCAGTAGAAGATGTTGTAGCTGCATCAGGATCTGTATGTGCTCTTTAACTTATGGTGTCTCCGGCCTCTGTAGAGAAGTTATTAGTTTTGGAACATAAATACAGCGTGGTTTCTTATTGTAACACTTTTATTCATCTTTGTAAAGAAACGTGAAGATTACAAAGACGAATGTTATTTATCAAAGGTGCGTCCTCATGCTCATGATGTGGTACAGATAAGAATCTGCGTAATACAGCAACAAAGCACAAAGTTGAGCAAAAGACAAGGACGAGGAACAAAGAGGAACACGGTCCTTTTATGTCTTGGACCTGTGTACACCTACGAGGTGTAACCAGGTCCAAGTGACCATGGTCCTAAGTGTATCACTCCGCGCTAGGGTATGAGCCAGAGGTGTGAGTCAGAGAGGCGAAGGGGATGAGCAAGAGTTGTTTACCCCCCAGGCCATGGCTTTGGCGGGATCACAAGTTGGCGTTTGTTACATATATATATATAGTGTGACAGATCCCGTCTATATCTGTGATGTTGTTCATTGTTGTTTATTTGATAAACAAACAGATAAAAGTATTTACAGAGTGTCTGTGTACCTTGGGATATGTACAAAAGATGAATAAAAACGACGATGATAATAATTATTATGCTAATTAGTATCGAAAGGAGGTCTCTCTCAGATATCCCCAGCAATTCCGAAAGTATTCGAAAATTCACTGACAGCTTTCAGAGAGCGTCTGTGCTAATAGAGATTTGACTAGAGAAGAACCGCGAGATTTGAATTTCGCGCCTTTTATACTCTCAGGTTTGGCCACGCCCCCTGCATGAGGACGTTTCCAAACCCGAAGCTTCTCGAAATTCTCCTCTCGTGGCTCTCCCAACCAACCCTCCCCCATTGCGCAGGTGCAGAAGAGAGAAAGAGAAAGAGGGAGATGAACACAGCTGTTCATCTCTACGAGTTACAGGGTGACTCAGCATTATAAAACCCCAACAACGAAAATGCCGTTTCGTCACAATATACGCGTATGTATATATATATATGTGTATGTATATATATATATGCGTATGTATACATATGCGTATTAGGGTTGTTCTTTGATATATATGGTAATTTTTAAATGCAAATATTTCATGTTCTGACCCCCCAGAATTGTTCTCCCAACCAAAAAAATAGTCTACATAAAAGTTTATAAATTTTAATTGATATTTAGAGGTAGCTCAATGAATTCAAAGTTTTCGTAATAGCGTAATCATTATGTATTCTCCTAAAATGTATATACCATTGTTTATCTAGTGTCACTAATATTGAAATAATTAGAATGAACTATTTTGTATACATAAGTTACAATTAAAACACAACAATGTAATTTATGCACATTTTATTAACATTGGACCAAACATGTAATGACTACAAAGTAGCTAATGTAGTCTTTTTACAATCTGGATAACGACTAGAATGTTCTTTCACAACTTGAAGCAAATACTGTTTCTGATCTTCATTTTTTGTTAATATTGGATTGTACTCTTTCATCAATGCCACACCTCTTTCAGCATTGTCATTCACAACTTGTAAATGTTTTATGATATCCTTAGCTTGCTTGTAGTCTTCTCGCAGATGCCATATCTTTGGATCATGTTCTAAGAACCTTTTGGAAATGCCAAGATGGTCAAATAAGTGCATTGAGTTCTTCGATACAAAGTCTTCTATTCTCATATTAACGGAGCCACTGGCATTTTTGGATTCTCTTCAGAGGCTGATCTGCACCTTCCTTTTCATAAAGATATTTTAGCATTGCCTGTTTTGATTTGATTGGCACACTGTCATCAAAAAATGCCAATCCAACTAGTTCCTCACTTAAGTACCAAAAATGTCCCTCAAATTTCTTGCAAGTAACATTGGATATTGAAGGATTGATTTTTTTATAATCTCTAAGCTTTTGCAGAAGCTGTTGATCATTGAAAGCTGCAGTAATGGGAAGTGGGGCAGTGAACCAAGCCTTGATGTAGACATAAACAAGAAAGACACATATGTTGCATAGTCCTTTTTTTTCTCTTGCAGTGAGAGTAAACTGGTTACGAAACAGCCACATTTTTAGTGAGTATATTGCTTTGGACATTCATCTTGCATGATGTACAGCCCCAGGGGCTAAAAATCGCACACCTCGTGGTGGTGTACCTCCCAGAAAGATAATAGCTAATTCTAAACATTCTCTGTAATTATCTCTGATTTTAGTGTCAGTTTGTTGAAGCTGGTTAGTACAGAATTCAATGACATTGTCTTTTTCATCTTTCATCACAAGCTGTACAGTTTCACTGCTGTCTAAAGACATGTAAGATGACTGATCTATTTTAACCCAGAATTGCGTGAATCGCTTGAATATGGTAAGATTAGGGCCAGAAAAGGTACAACCCATGGCTTCATTAAATGCACTAGCAAGAACAAGTTCTAAGATATGGTGACGACATGAAAAGTACAGAAGATCCTTCTGCAATTTCTGCTCTAACAGAATACAAGTTCCATTTCTGTGACCTGTGTTGCTAAATGTGGTATCGAAGCACATAGCTTTCACTTGATCGACAACATCCCATTCTTTAAGGAAATCTGCAACAGCAGTTGCCTGACACCCCCAGTGCCTGCCTGCAACTTAGGCACACCTAGAAGCTGGTTAACACCTAAAACCTGAAACAATCACAGGAAGCCGACCTTTTTCTCTCTGTGCAAGTAGAAAATACTTGTCTTCTAGAATAGTAATCATTGTGAGGGCATCCTTATGAGCAATGTCAAATAAATTATCGAGGTCATCTTTAAACTGACTCTCATGACTTTGCTGAACAGCACTTTTCCTATTACAATTTTTTTTCAGTTTGACCCACTTCTCATGAAGCTGTTCTGTCTTCTTAACACAATCCTGTTCATGTCTTATGGGAATCCAGGCTTTTTCCAAAAATACTGCAGCTTCTTTTACAGCACTACGGGAACTTTCACGGATTGTCTTTTTTAAGGTTCGGTGGTGATAAAAAATACACTGAGCACTTGTTTATTAGAGGGTAACTTTGATCCCTTGATAGAGGTCTCTTCTGGCCCAATAAGCCATAAAGTATTGGTTTTTCTGGTTGCAGTAGCCATAACTATTAATTTTTCACTTTACCTGCAATAATAGAGAAAAATCATAAAAAATAAAGAATTTCATATTCATTGAGCTACCCCTAAATATTGCTTGACTGTAATATAACTTTGCACAACATAATTTTATACATAATAGAACAACCTGGGAGGGTCAGACAAAGACTTTTAAAAACTTAAAAAATAAGGACCACCCTAATGTATATATATGTATATATGTGTATATGTATATGTATATATGTGTATATGTATATGTATATATGTGTATATGTATATGTATATATGTGTATATGTATATGTATATATGTGTATATGTATATGTATATATGTGTATATGTATATGTATATATGTGTATATGTATATGTATATATGTGTATATGTATATGTGTGTATATGTATATGTGTGTATATGTATATATGTGTGTGTATATATATATATATATATATATATATATATATATATAAATAGACACAACCCAGAAATTGGTTATAACTCGGGCTGCTCTTAACGGATTTGCCTGAAATTGTCAACATAAAGAGAACATCTTATTTAATACACTTTCTGCTAGACAGAATTTTTTTCTTAAAAAGTTAAAAACTGGAAAATGGCCGTTTCATAATTATAGATGCACTAACGAACTTTTCACTGTTATTATTTATTGTGACAAAATAACATGCTAAACACAACAGTAACATTAAAATTAATAAAGTTTATGATTGTCCTGATGTTTTATAACATGCTTTCTACATACTTAAAACAATATTTATAATCAACGTTACAGAAATTGTTCCCTGAAGCAGTTAAAATGGCACTTTTCAGCTCTGCGCAATCTGCTTAATTATTATGTACGATGATGTCCCAAAAGTTCTCTGTAAGATTTAAATCTGAGGGAGACGCCGGCCATTTGATAGTGGTGATATTTTGGTTTCATAATAAAATTCATTCCTTAGGTTACCGTATTAAACCGGTGTATTTTCTTGCTCAAATACTAAGCTAACACTAGGGAATCGACTTTGGTCAGTTCGCAAACACTCTCATAATGTTGTCTGATAATAAACATTATTTTTGTTTGAAATGTTGTCAAAGCTACTCATTGCAAGAGGCACTAAACACTTGTTAGGCTTCCACCACCAAAATTTCTGAATGGAAAAAAATTCAATCTCGATGATCTTGACAGTTTTTCTTCTTTTCTTCATATTGAAGGGATGTGAGGGGGAAAAACTACAAAATTATTTTAAACAAAATTTTGGCAGTGGAACGAGCAGGTTAAGTTTTGGTAATGCATACCTTAGGATTTATTTCAACCAAAACAAATACCATTGATCATCACACAAAGTTAGAAGGGTATGTACTGCCATTTCCAGCAAGAAAGAGCACCAGTTTGCTCCAGTAGTTAACCTAAGAAGGAATGGTTATGAAACCAAAATGTCACCACTCTAAAATAGTCGACGTGTTCCCCCAACTTAAATCTTATGTAGAACATTGGTTAAAGTATGTAGAAAAGAAAGTTTTAATTTATAAAACATCAGGACAGTCATATACTTCATTAATTTTAATGCTACTATTGTGTTCAGTGTGTTATTTCATCACAAAAATTAATAAAAGAAGAGTTCATTATAAAATGGGTATTTTCCAGTTTATTATTTTTAATTTTTACCTTTATAAGAAAAGATTTTCCGCCTAGCAGAAAATTTATATATTACGCTCTCTTTAGGTTGAAAATTTCAGGAGTAACTCGAGTTATAACCAATTTCTTGGGTCTATTATAAATATAAAACACGCACTGTATAACGCTATCAGAGCCTTACACTATCACACCCGTCGAAGATGGGCTTTTCTTCTAGTGTATTTGTGTTTAGACTAGATTCTTAGCTTCTAGAGACTTAAGATTTCTCTTCCAACAAATAGTTTTGTTTTAGGATGAATTAAATTTGACAATGACCTGCTTAATGCAGGTGTATGGAGTTGATTTGAATTCAATATGACATAATCTGAAACTTACAAATAATTTTATATTGTAATTAATAAGGAAATTTTTTATTGTTGCAGCGAGAGCCGAGAATGTTTGAAACTGGACCCAGATAACAAAGAGTGTTTTCTTCACTATAAGCATGTGAAAAAACTTGCTGTACTGTTGAAATCTATGCACGGGTACTTCTTGTCTGGAAATTACGTAGACTGCGTGGAGAAAGCAAATGCAATCATTAAATTAGAGTCAGATGTTGAAAGCTTTAGACTTGCTGCAAAATCATTACTGTGTCAATGCCACATTAAGGTAAATGAAGTTTTAAATAATCATGAGATGTAAAGATATCGATTGGTCATTATAGAAAAGTAATGACTTAAATATGACAGTAAACTTTGAAATTATTTTCTCCACAATTGTTTCTAACTGAGGTTCTAGTGTAACGAACCACCTTCAGGGGTGAATAGAATTTTCCGAAAGTATTGTTGCGGCTTTCGAGCGGTCAGAAAGTGGTTCGGGACGAAGGGAAGTTTCTTCCACAAGAACCTTTCAGTTTTTAGGAATTTTTTCACTGCCTGCTACTCCTCGGACTTTTGCCTGATTAAAAGCTGGTTGATTGTGTTGTCTTCTGAAGTATCATCTAGTATTGATGATCCAGGTTCACACCTGGCTTGGCAGTTCTAGATGAGAAAATGTTTAAGTTCTTTGTTCGATTCAATAATATAAAAATATGACTTCTGCAACTTTTTAAGCATAGTAACAGATTGTTTACATCATTCATTATCTATGAGCAAATTTGGACACAATTTCTGTGTCACAAGAGTGCTTTCAAGACTTCTTTCTATTACATACAAAAACACGGCCTTTTATACCCAAAACGAGGATACTGAGAACACTTTTTCTGAGTCCTCTGATTGGGCATAAACAAAAGTAAAAACCAAACTTGCCAATCAACATGTTTGACCAGTGGTCACCAAAATATTAGAAAATGCACAAAATGCTACAACTTCATTGACTCAATGCTGAGGCTTATAAGGAGTTGGACTGTGAGAAAAAAGTGCCCAAACTCTGTGGTGTGACCCAAACCAGGATATTGGCATCATCAGCTGATAGAACTAGGTCAAACCTCTGTACAATAGTACAGATGGTTGACAAAGTTCTAGGCCAATCCACAAAAACTAAACGCACCAGGATCGCTCCTGTGCTTATCGTTTCACCCTCCCCCAACTAATATAGAAGTTTGTCCCTGAACTTTCGTAAAGATAGGAAATCCTAATAAGCAGCCGCAAGAAGTTATATTGCAAAATCCCTTTAAAAACACAAATTGTATTTTATGCATCAAAAACAATTATAATAACATATAACATTTTTGAAAAGCTGAAAATAAAATATCTCAAAAGTATCACAGGTTTCTTTCATCACAATTGATTGAAGGCTGATTTTGCATTAAAAACCCAAAAAAAAACCCACAATCAATATTTCCCCATGTAAATTTTAATTCGATTTAGGTTCGACTAGAACACACATTCAAATCTTACAATAATCGGAAATTTTCCCAAAAAAACAAATAGTTAAAAGTTAAAAAATAGTTAAAAATCCCCTTGATTTTAAAAACAAACTTGACTCAGCAAGAACACAAGTTATTAAAGTTTTTGTTTTGTGTTTAAAGTTTTTGTTGGGGGTTAAAAAAACCCTAACAAAAACTTGACTTACACATTCTATGGGAAATTAATTTTGTTATAAAAAGAAATCCTTTTACCCCTTAAAACGAGTTTTAATATAAACGATAATTTGGAAAAAAATGCTTTCAAAATAGCTTCCTGTTCCCTTGGGTTCTTCGGTGTGGGTTGGAACTGGTCCACGCCAATTTATTTTCGTTCCTGGTCCTCATCTGTTGGTTTGGGTCCAGGTGGCCTCCTTGGTTCCTGACTCCGTTTTCTGCCTTCGTCGACAAGATGGTTAGGTCCTCTAGCATCCGTAGCGGGCCTTGGGATTGTTCTCAGGATGATTGACTTCATGAAGTCCAGTTGCTGTGTTGCTAAGTGAGCGTTTCCATCCTGCTCCGTCAGTCGGTTGTGGACCACATTATGATGTCCTCTGCTGCTCGGGAATCTGCTGAATTCCGCTGGTGGACTTGTCCCAGGGCTGCGAGTAGATCAGCTGAAGTGTCTCCAGCGCGGTGTTGTTATGGAGAATGACTGGCCAGTGGTCCAAAACCTGAATAATTACTGTAGTCCAGGGCCGGTTCAATCACGGAGTCTGTCTTTCCTGTTGCCATCATTGCTGTGGAAGAAACCCAGATACCCGAAGAATTTTCCAGCAGCGCCCAAACGATTCCAAACCATTCCTCAGTAGGTAAAACTGTTGATGGTTCAACAGCTTCTCATCTGAAATTTCAAGTCGCTTTTTCGGCCATTGTTGAGAGGGCGGTGGTGATGAGACCTTCGGGTTTGTTCCCTTGACTGGTCCATACATCGTTGAAATGAAGACGTCCATGGCTGTGGGCAAAGTGAGGGGTTGATTAGGCTGGTGCACATACTCCCGGACGATTGGTTGGTCCACGGTGACCAAGCTATTGGATGGAGAGACTTCTATTGATGACTTTTTCTTGGGAAGAGCTTTTCCCACCTCCTGGAACTCTTATCGGTGATCGTTCCCTGGCTATTAATTTTCGATTCTGACCATCAATCCACTCCTTCATGGCCCATTTGTCAGCGTTTCTTGCCTTTGGTATTTCGTTTTCGGTTGGAGCTCCCCAGCTCTGCCGGCTCGCATCCATCTAAAAAACTTCCCGGATGAGTATTCATCTCCTCCGGTGGTCTCGGGAACTGCAAAGAAGGATCTCTCTTTGGCCCATTGTAAATAATATCGGGCTCCAGTTTGAAGCTTCTGCGATGCTCCGGAGGGAAAATGTACAAGAGGAACGAAATTAGCGATCTCACTCTCTGGCTTCTTCTGTTTTTTTGTTTATTTTTGAAGACCCTGAAGTTTTTTCATTTGGAGGTAGCGAAAGCACGGCATTGCTGCCAAATGGAATTTCCGCAGCTATGGCGTAGTCGTCCTCCATCAAAAAATATTGACCAGAGCAGACCAGGTTGCCACAAGGTAGCACTTGACGATTTCTATTATGGCTTTATTCTTATGCTTTATAAGCCCATTAGTTTGCGGATGGTATGCAGGCATATAGTGGTGCGCTATTTGGTAGTGCTCTCGGAACCTGAGTAGGACTTTACTTAAGAACTGCGATCCATGGTCTAAAACGAGGGCTTGTGGTGTACCATACACATGAATCACCTTGTCCTTCAGAAACTTAACAACATAAGTGGCCATGACCCTTCATACTGCCTCCATAATGCAATTGTGACTGCCTACTGATGCCGGAAATGGGCCTAAAATATCCATTCCCCAAGCCTGAATTGGTTACTTTAGAACTATCGGTTGCAAAAACCCTTGACCACAAGCAAACTTCCTTGCTCTTTGACATCTTGCACAACAAAACATACTCTGCTGTGTCTCGCTTCATACCTAACCAGTATGTTTGGTATGTTTTAAACACTCCAAATTAACCAGCTTCGAGGTAATCGTGTAGAATTTTTCAAACCGCAACACAAACCGCTGACGATCCTGAATTGAACGTATGGCATATAGTAACCCTTTAGCCAAAGCAAACTTGAACCTTAGATTCAAATCGAGATCGGTGAGGAGCTCATTTCTCACCTTGAAACACCAAGTATCATTGGTTTGTTCCTTCTCTCAGCTAAATCCCATGTGGACACAGTAAATTACCTCATCCACGTTGGCTTCAGCATGATGGTCTGTGACAATTACAAATTCCCAATTAACGAGACAAGTTTGGAATTTACCCATGACAAACATGATCGCCAAGCACTCTTGCTTCGTGACACTACCATGTTTCCGCACCTTTCATGAGTCGGCTCGCGTAAGCCATAACCTTCTTTTTTTATCTCCAGGTAACTTCTGGTAAACCAGTATGCTGAGCCCATACCCACTAGTATCAATGTATAAACACCTCACCATGCAGATCATGCAGGAAATACGATTACTTGAAAAGCATGTCTATAATTCTATGAGAACTTGGGTAGGAGAATGGCAATTATTGTAGTTTGTGGTTTAGTTTGACAATGCATCTGCATGCTGCTTTTGAATTAAATAGTCCCTCTGCAACAGACCCATTGGGTTGCTTGCAGAGTAATTATTCAAATTATAATCAAAGGATGGATATAGTCAACTAGTAGTCTGATTGACATGGAAACTACTTGTAACACATTTAAAATTGTGTGACGGCTGTGCAACATTAGTGTCTCTCCTTGATAACAGATGGGGACTAAATTGTTGGTTACCAGCAGTATGAGGCTGTTATATTCCTCAGCTATTTTCTGGTCACTGTCATTCGAGTCATTCATACTATCTTCCGACTACATCTAATTGTTGGACTCGACGTCCAATAATTTGTTTGTCCACCAAATATGGCCTGTAGTACTATCCCACCTAGGCAATGAGTCAGAGCAACGACAGCGAAGGTGCTGTATTTGGTATTGTAACGTCTGTGCAGAGAGAAAGGATTGTTACACATTAAGGCAAGTAAGATACAGTATCAGCAATTGGCAGTACCGATATAGTAATCATTTTTGTCATGGAGATTCCTCTAGATTTGTTTCATCTGTACATACTTTTATATGAACAGTCCAAATGAAACCAAATAATTTGACACACGCATATAAAAACATAAAATAAACAACTATTTTTTTTAATTGTTTATTTTACATTGTAATTTATATTTTAAGCTAACATTGAAGCTGAAAATACAGTATGTTTACTAGATGTTGCTAGTACACATAATAAAACTTGATTAGAGGGCTAACATACGTTGAAAATACTTTGAAAATATGTTAATAATATGGAAAATAAAATGACGTTGAATTGAATACTGTTTGAATATTTATTATAAAGAAACATTCTTCAATATATATAAAAAAAATGTTTACAAGCTTGATTATGACATTTTTTTCCGAAATTCCGAACGTAAATGACATATTCAATGTCTTATATTAGGTATAAACCAAAATTCAAAATTTATTGTCTATTCAACGTGTGTGGTCTTCTGTTTAAACATAACATGCAAAATCCTAGCTGAAACTAAAGAAATCTTTAATATTGAAACTAAACTAAATCTTAAACTTAGCTTAGTTTATCTTCAAAATTATCAAAGTTTGCTTTATAAAAAATTGTCTACTTTCGATTTTAATCGGAACACTTACGTGTGCTTATCTTCATTCATATAGAGCGGGAATGTGATGACTGGCATTAAAAGTTGCACAGAAGCATTGGATATGGAGGAAAATGTAGAGCTATTATGTACTCGTGCTGAAGCATATATACATAATGGAGAATTTGATGATGGCATGATATATCTTATTAGGATTTTTTCATTTTTGTTATAATTACTTTAAATGTTATTTTTCACAGCCATGAGGGATTATCAAAGAGCTCACAATTTGGATCAGAATGCACAGTGTGCTAGAGAGGGATTGCATAAAACACAAAAATTGCAGAAACAATCACAACAAAAAGATTATTACAAGATTTTAGGAGTTTGTCGCACAGCAACTAAAAAAGAGATCATAAAAGCATATCGCAAGTTGGCCCAAAAATGGCACCCCGACAGCTTCAATGGTGATGAGAAAAAAATGGCTGAGAAGAAATTTATCGATATAGCTGCTGCTAAAGAAGTTTTAACGAATCCGGGTATGTGTGTTGTTTTTCTATTTTCATAATAATGCTATTAATAGTTGTATTAATCTGAAAGGTGACAATAACATAAAAACTTAAATGAGAAACTTATCAATAAAAAGTAATTGAAAAAAAAAAACTTAAACATTACGCAAAGACACCTACAGATAATAAAAGTTAGTCATGCAACTTAAAGAAACTTGCTTGGAAAACTTTAAGCTTTTTGAGCTATATATGATAATGTTTTGGCATATGGCTGTTAATTTCTTTCCAGTCCTTTGATCAAACCTTTGATCCTACAGATTTCACGCTGTTATTAAGGTGTACTCCAAAGTGATTGGGACACACTTTTTGTGTAAATGGGACAACATCTACTGGCAATGGACAACTTGGGACAACAAGTTAAATTTTTTGGACAGCTCTTATTTTTGAGTACACCTTAATGCCGTACCCCAAAGTGTTGGGGACAACTAAAACAACAACTGAAATAGATTATATAGCCAATGGACTGATTGGGACATCTGAATTTTTTTTGGACAGTTACCATTTTTGATGAATATAAGTGTAAACATTTGGGGTATACCTTAATGCCATACCCCTCATGAAGATATTTCTGCATCCAGTAATAGTAGAACCTTTTTCATTGGCTTGCACTCTAAATGGACTTTAATGGACAGTTTTTATTTTTGTTTGGACAGTTCCAGTTCCGGAAATACAGCCTTTAGAATTACCATTAAGACATACCCCAAGGTTATCCTAGAATGAAAACCTGAAACTGGACAAGTCTGAAACTTGTTTCATTGAATTGTACTCCCAATGGACTTCAATGGACAGTTTTCATTTTCGTTCGGACACCTCCTGTTCCAGAAATATACCATTTTGAAATACCTTAAGGTATACCCCAAGGTTATCCTAGAATGGAAACTGCAAACGGGACAGGTCTGAAACTTGTTCCATTGAAATACAGCCTTTTGAATTACCATTAAGGTATACACCAAGGTTATTTTAGAATAAAAACCGAAAATGGGACAAGAAAAACAAGAAAAAGTACAGGGCAATATTCAAAACAATTCCAAATAAAAAAATTAAACAAAACTAATAAATTAAAAGAACTATTAATTATTTATTTAAATAAAGTATATCAAACAGAATAAACAAGCATTCTTAAAAACACTTTTTCAATTATAAGTACTGGTAGTTAGTTCTTTTCATTTCTTAGTTCCGTTTAATTTTTTTGTTTGGAATTGTTTTGGACATTGCCCGATTATTTTTGTTGTTTTAATAAAAAAGCTTGTAACAAAATGTTTTTTATCATTAATTAAAATGCATTGAGAAAAATGCATTAACTTGAGGTGTCCGAACAAAATTGAAAACTTTCCATTGAAATACATTGAGAATACAATCCAATGGAACAAGTTTCAGACTTGTCCCATTTTTGGTTTCTATTCTAAGATAACCTTGGGGTATACCTTAATGATATTTCAAACGACTGTAATTCCGGAACTGGAGGTGTTCAAACAAAATTGAAAACTGTCCTTAGAAGTCTATTACGAGTACAATACAATGGAACAAGTTTCAGACTTGTCCCATTTCCGGTTTCCATTCGAGGATAACCTTGGGGTATACCTTAATGGTATTTCAAAATGGTCTATATCCGGAACCAGAGGTGTCCAAACAAAAATGAAAACTGTCCATAGAAGTCCATTGAGAGTAGAATCCAATGGAACAAGTTTCAGACTTCTCTCATTTCCGGTTTTCATTCTAGGATAACCTTGGGGGTATACCTTAATGGTATTTCAAAAGGCTCTATTTGCGGAACCGGAGGTGTCCGAACGAAATTGAAAACTGTCCATTGAAGTCCATTGAGAATACAATCCAATGAAAAAAGTTTCAGATTTGTCCAATTTCCGGGTTCCATTCTAGGGTAACCTTGGCATATACCTTAATGGTATTTCAAAATGGTCTATTTCTGGAACCGGAGGTGTCCGAACGAAAATGAAAACTGTCCATTGAAGTCCATTGAGAGTACAATGTAGGTATTATGTGGATGGGGACAATTCCAAAACTTAAAAAAATATTGAACCTTAAAAAATAACATTGGGCCAACAGTCGGAAGCAACATTTGACCAATATTCTTACACCAATGTTGGTTACCGTGGACGAGCCCAACATTCAACCACCTAATTTGAACAAATGTAGGACCAACATTGTAACAACAATGTTAGTTGACCTTTTTCAGGACGACCACTGTAGAAGCACTAGTTCTATATTGAAATTTAAATGTCAACTAAAGATTATTTTATACATAAGGTTTATGTTTTTTTCAGAAATGCGCTCAAAATTTGATAATGGTGAAGATCCACTGGACCATGAATCACAGAATGGGCAACATTTCCACCACTTCAATCAATATGGGCAGGGTTTTGGTCGTGGGCCGTTTCAATTCAGGTTTCACTTTAATTGATTATGTGTATCAATAAAACATTTGTTGATTTACAAAATTTTTGTCCGTGAATTACCCTTGAAGATGGCGTTGATCTGCTGCTGACTTAAAGTTGCAGGTTTGCACCTGATCATTGCCTTATGGTATCCCATAAGGTGTAAAGCTGCAAGTGATGAAATGCACAGTCGCAAAATAATTAAGAATAAAATAATTCACCACTGGTTTAAAGTTAAAATGGATTTACTCCGTGTAGATAGAAAATGGAAAATAATAACTTGGTTTGAACACGCAACTAAAAATAACATATATTAAAATAAAAACGAATCTAGCTAAAATTGGGCATAGATTCGGTAGTCAGTAATTGAATTAAGAATTAACTCTAAAACATACAAAACATATTTAATACTCTGAGAATACAACAGAATTATCAAGTCGGATTCTCAGGACATTTTTGTTTGATTAACGACTTTTAATCTAATGGGACCAAATGGACCAATCAAAGTTGTGGTCCATTTGCCCAAAATCTGCTGATTCACAAGTTTTCACAATCAGGTGTGACTTAGAAAAATGTAAACGAACGAATTAAAATTAGATAAAACTTCTTCATGTAGACGGAAATACAATGGACAAGAGGGGTACTTGAAAAGGTCAACACCAAAATAGAATCTGGGTCATTTGGTACACTTAGTACCGAGTGGCCCAGATGTTAAATGAGGAACAAAGCCCAACAAAATAAACGGCGCTAAAATAAAAACAAGCGATAGAGAGCCTAAAATGTCTCAATATGATTTGTACTCTTTGAAGTTAGAGACCATTACACCGAGGAATTTTTTGTTGAAATACTATCAAGACTTACCCAATGATTAACAAAATAAATTTTAAAATTAAAAATAATTAAATTAAATTATAAAAAAACTTATACAGGAAGTGACTTTTCATGAGAGGTGTGAGCTTTTGACTTCGAACATAAAGACAATGCAGTTTCTCATTGTAACGCTTTTATTCATCCTTGCTCAGAAACATCAAGAGTACAAGAATGAATGTTTAGTTAAAAGTGCGTCCTCGGGCCCATGATGTGATACGGATAAAGATTTATGTAGTACAAGTTTGAGCAAAATAAGAACGATGAACAAAGAGGAACATGGTACTTTTATACCTTGGACCTGTGTACACCTACAAGGTGTAACCAGGTCCAAGTTGCCATGGTCCTATGTGTATCAATCTGCCACTTTGGTATGACTCAGAAGTATGAGTCAGAGAGGAGGGAGGGACAGGCAGGAGTTGTTTACCGCCAGGCTATGGTTTTGGCTGGAACGGGAGTTACTGGGTGTTACTTACCCCCAACTTTGCTTGAAGTCCATCTTCGTACTCCAGCCAAGTACTCCAGCCAAAGGTGGAAGGGTCAAGTTACGCAAGCAGGAGAAAATGGGTGAAAAAGCACGCACCTTGTACAGATTTAGATTTAAAGAGGGTACTGGCACAAAGTGTCAGTGTCCTCCAATGTATAAAAGGCTGAAAACATAAATGGTTAAAATTAAAACTCGCCATTTGGCAAGTACCTATTAAAAAAATAAGATACATACAGCAAGTGGATTGAATGTTTTCTTCATGCATTTACAATGAAATTTAAGTTTTTTTTCTTTTTTTTTAAACCCACGTTGGGTGGTTGCATGCAAACGTGCATGCGGAGACGTATTCGTGAAGTGCTTGTAGGGGCTCTGACGGTGGTTGAAGGAGTTGGTTCTGCAGCCAGGGGTAGTATGCTTCCTAGGTGGAGACGATTCATCCATTCTATAAGCCCCGGAGACTTTCCAGCAAATTTCGGTGAATGGTGGCGTTGGCAGCGACCATCCGGGCCGGTGGTTGTCCAATGAGGACACTGTAGACAGCGTCCCAGAGGATGGTGGCCTGGTAGGTGGTGCGGGTTCTCCATACAATCATTTGAGCAATGTATGCTTCGTTAAGCGGGACCCCAGGAGACTGTTGATGAAGGCTTGCTGAAGGGCCCAAGGGCCGTGGTGATGGGCTGCTCTTCAAACTTGTATATCTCGACGTACCTGCCAGAGGGCATTAGGATGGCCATGGAGAGATGCAGATGGTATGACATCCCCATGATTTAGCGTCCTTCCTCCGGTATGTAGAGGCGTGGAAACCCCTCCATCAGGTCATAGTGACCCAGGTAGTAGGCGTTTACTGGCCTCGTATGCTGCTGCCAGAGTGCCCAGCAGTTCTTCAACAATCATTCATACCGTGCTTCTTGACGAATGCAAAAAGGCTGTCACTTGCAGCAGAATTATGGGTGCCAGTGGTGACTCCGGAATTGTTGGAGCCATGGTGGCGAGGCGAGGTGGTGAGGTCGACAGCGTGTGCTGTGTCGTGTGTGCTGTGTCGCCTGTGACTTCTTTGGTTCCTAGTTGACACCTTGAGGTGTCATCCGGGTCTATACATGTAGATGGGCTGGGGATCGCATCGTCCTGGCTTTCCGTTGTTTTATCGCTCTGTGACATTTTACTATTCTTGTGATGATTTTTGAAGTGCTGGTTGCCAGCCCAGCGTTGTCTATACCCGTGTGTTTTCCGAGTCCCACGGATTTGTTATAGTTTCACGGAACTAACTGGAACTCCTAGAAGTCACCCAAATTGTGTTTCCTATTGGGAGTCCACAGAATGTCGGTTTCTGGGTATTGAACGCCGTTCTTCATCTATTGTTTATTGTGATTGTCAGCTGACCTTGTCCCCAAACGCAATGTACGAAAGTTATACCCATAAAGGAATCTGATTCGAGAGGTGAAACATGAACAGTGGTGTGTGAATGTTTGTGGTCACACACGTTTTTTTATAGTAGAAGTGCACCAGCGAGTAACTGATGCGTCAATGTAAACAAAATTTTTTGGGTTGTATTGTGAGTTGTTGATAGATGGGTTAATGTGGTGTTGATGAGTGGTTTGTTGTCGGTGTGGTTGCTATTGTGAGGAGTTGGGTTCCTCTTGCTGTGGGGATTTAGGTTCTTCTCCCCCTCCAACCCTTGGAACAACTGTCCTCCGTTGTTTCAGCTCGATCTATTGCAAAGCATGAGCTTTTATATCTAATATTCCAACAGTAATTAGATATGGGTATGGTCCCTAATGGATGGAAAATGGCATATGTTAACCCAATTTTCAAATCTGGTGAGAAGTCCAAAGCAGCTAATTATAGGCCAGTGTCTTTAACATCTATAGTTTGCAAGGTTCTTGAACATATAATCTATTCTAAATCAATGGAATATTTAATGGAGAACAATCTACTTTTGGATAATCAACATGGATTTATTAGAGGGCGCTCATGTGAGACACAGCTGATTCTTTTAGTTGACGATTTCCAAAAAAATATTAGATAGAGGTAATCAGGTGGACTTAGTATTACTTGATTTCTGTAAGGCATTCAATACGGTTCCCCACAGTAGGTTATTGTCAAACGTTGTTGGATATGGATTGGGTGACCAGGTGTGTAACTGGATTCGGTCCTTCTTAAGCAACAGAAAACAAAGTTGTTGTGGATGGTGCAGCATCAGACTGGGTGCAGGTTACGTCAATGGTTCCACAGGGTAGTGTTCTTGGTCCATTACTATTTCTTATATTTATTAATGATCTTAGTGATGAGTTGGGGAGTGATTGTAGGCTTTTTCAGATGATACTATAATCTACAGGGAGGTGTCTTCCAATCAGGACTGTAGTATCATTGAGAAAGATTTGAGAACTGTAGATTCCTGGTGTAATCTAAGAAGATTAGGGAGATTTTTGCTTGTACAGACTCATATTATTGGTCTTTTGTTCCACGGGTTATTTGACAATGGAATTTGTTTCCAGAGGATGTTGTACATGGGGAATTATAGATGTTTTAGAAAGTTAGGTGGGTGTTACATAAAATCAGGTTAGGATTATTGACAATGCATTATTATGCTGCATTTGGACTATGAAGTCCCTCTGCCACAGACCAATTGAGCTGCTTGCTGAGTATTTATTCAGATTCAGATATGGACTATGTTAACCGTATCTCGAATCAGTCTCCCAAACGTGTCTTTGTGCTCCAGCTCGAGCACCGTATCACTGATGGTTCTGGTTACGGTGTAACCATCTCAGTATGAGTAATGTAGTTTTTTAGTTTCATCAGGCACGATGCGTTGATCTCGAACAAGTACTGGATCTCCAACTTTGTATTTGTATGGTGTCTTCTGTTTGGCGTCGTAGTACTTTTGTCGCAAATGAGCCTCGTGCAGGTTGGCTTTTGCGATCTCGACCTCTTCCGTGGCGACCACAGAAGGTGCTGCAGGATTTGAATCCATAACCTTTGGTAGGAGAGGTGCCCGGTTGTCAACTCGCAGCCGGGCGTCTCTTCGAAACATTAGGTGGTATGGCAAGTACTTCGTTGACGTGTGAATAGCGGTGTTGTATTGGAAGGCCCAATCCCGCTGTCCTTTTTCAGGTCTTAGAAGTTTCTTGACGGTCTGCATTATGGTTTTATTCGTTCTTTCCGCAAGACCATCTCCTTGCGGAAAGTACGCTGTCGTGGTGGCGTGCTTAATCCCCAGCTCGTCACACAGTGCTTGTGTGTTTTTGGCTGTAAAAGGTGTTCCTCGATCAGTGATTATCCTCCTGGGCATCCCGATAAGATACACGATTGTATCTTGGAGGAAGTTCTTGGTTGTTTTGGCCGACTGGCTGTGCACAGCTCGTGCGAAGCAGAATCTGGTGGCATAGTCTACTGCCAAGATGATGTGCTTGACAACACCCAGTGATGGTAGGGGGCCGATGTAATGGATCCCCCAACACTCTGGATCCCCAATCTGCATTTCATGCAGGAATCCAGGCAGTCTAGACTGTGGTGTCTTGCATTTTTGGCACACTTCGCACATGTGCACACATGTTGGCCAAAAGAATCGTTGGCACACCTTTTCCAATGTCTTATCCTGGCCGAAGTGTCCGGCTTCAGGACTATCGTGTAGTAATTTCAGGACCTCAGGTACCAGATGTTTATGCACCACCGTCACAAGCTTCGGTGTGACGCTGCCTTGGTAGACAATGGCACATAGTATCCCATCTATGATAACGTAGATGTGATTGAGCTCGGAACTTGGTTTGTTCGAAGTTCGGTCCTAATTTGTCACGTTCAGGTCTTTTTTTTGTTCTTCCGACCAATCCCAATGCAATGTTACTGCAAAAACCACGCTGTCATCAAGGTCATCTGGGGTAACTTGCAGATTCCAATCTTCAGGAACATCCACCAGATTCCGTGTGATGCAATCTGCATCCATGTGAGTGATGCCGGCTTTGTCCGCTTCGGTGTAGTCGTATTCCTGTAGCTGTAGCTGCCATCGGCCCAGGCATCTCTGAAGTCGTTGCACAGACTTTAAATAGCACAATGCGCAATGGTCTGTGACGATCGCAAAGGCTTTGTTGAAGAGGTATGGTCTGAACTTGATGATATCATTCACCACTGCGAGACACTCTTTGTCGGTTGTTGAATAGTTCAGTTCAGCATATCATAGTATGCAAGAGACACCACCCAAGATCTGCAGTTTCTTGCCTGGTGACTTTTGGTATAAAATGGCCCTGATGCCGTAGGCAGATACATCGGTGTGCATTCTGATTTCGGCATCCGGATTGTAAATGGCCAAAACCGGTGCATTGGTGAGTTTTGTCTTCAACAAAGTGAATGCTGCCTTTCTATCGATCATTCACGAAAAGGGCAACCCCTTTTTAGTCATATTCCTGAGTGGTTTAGCGATGTGGGCGAAGTTTACAATGAAGTGCCGATAGAAACTGGCCATGCCCAGGAAATGCATCACCTTCTTGATGTTAGCGGGGGCCGCTAACTCAGAGATGGCAACCACCTTTCGCGGGTCTAGATGTACTTTTTCTTTGGAGATGATGTGTCCCAAGTAGAGCACTTCTTCGAAGTCGAAGAAGGTTTTGTCGGGGTGATGCTTCAACCCTGCCTCTCTTAGGAGTTCCAGGATGCAGTCCTGCCTTTGAGTAAATTGTTTGAATGTCGCACCGAATACGATGTCTAGATACACTAGACAGGTCTCCTATTTGTGGCCAGCCAAAAGGATGTCCAGGGTGTGCTGCATAGTAGCAGGAGCGTTATGCAGACCAAAGGGCATTCAATTGACTTCAAATAGCGGTCTTTTTCCTGTCTTCCTTGGTGACCTCAAATTGCCAGTAGCGAGAGACCATGTTGAGGGTCGCGAAGATTCTTGACCCACGAAACGAGTTTAGAGCATCGTCTATTCGGGTAGTGGGTAGTTATCTAGTTTGGTGATGTTCAGGTGCCTATAATCGATGTAGAAACACCATTGCCCGTCCTTCTTCCCCAAGACTACCGGTGACGCATAAGGAGACTTGGATGATTGAGCCACTCCGGTCACGAGCATTTCTTGAACCGTCTTCCTGATGATCTCTTTGTTCGGGGCCACTTTTTCCGAGGGGCTCCTGTACTGGGGCATGATCGCCAGTGTCGATTCGATGCTCGGTCAGGTTGGTGCACCCAAGTTCGGACGTTTTCAAGGCAAAGACATCTCGATAGGATCTCAAGAGATTCATCAGGATGTGCCTCTGGCCATTACGTAGTCTAGGCCCTAGTCGCATTGCCTTACCAAATTTAGCACCTGACTCTTGTCAGCATTGGATCGGCGTTTGAAGTCGCTTTTACTTCAACCGTTTTGAGGCAGTAGTTTTTCAGGATGTGGGCTATCACTTTGCCGGAGGCGAGGGTGAGTGTCTTTGTAGTGGTGTTTAGGACTTCAACCAAGAAGCTGTTGCTGTTGCTGCCTTGCATAACTCCGGAAGCCACACAGACTCCCCTCAAGGCTCGTAGCTTCTCATCGGGAGCAACCACGAAAAGGTCTTGGTCCGTGAGGATTCTAGAATCTTCTACCTCCACTAGTACTGTCCCTTGGCCAATGAGTTGTGTTAGCCCTTTGACCAGGTGTTCATTTGGTTGCTGTATATTCTTGACTTCAATGGGAGCGGTGACCGTCTCCCCAAGACTGGCTGGTGTAATCTCCTCTAAGGCACTCTTGATGTATCCCTGAATACGCTGCCTTCAGAGCATTAGATCAAAGAGGACGTCTTCCAAGTTGACTTTTTTAGTCTGCAAGGACACAAGGGGCTTCAGTGCCCCACCCAGGTCTTGACCCAAGATGACGTCGGGTGCACCAGTGATAACCAGCAAGTGGCCGGTGGTAGATTGGTTGGCAATCTCCACAGTGGTGGAGACGTGCCCTGTCACGGTGACAGTTTCTGCTCCAACTCCCTCGATTTTGGGAGGGTGAGCCATAGGCTCGATGTTGAGTTGGAGCCGCTTTGCTAATTAGCAACAAGCATGCGGACCTCTTCCATTGACAGTGAGTGATCTTCGGGCGGCCGTCACTGACACTGTGTTCTCCCATTTCCTTAGGCATACAAGTATTCTTCAGTTGTCTATATAGGTCTTTTAGCATTCGGCGGCAACAAGGGCGTCCTTGTTGGGGGGTCCCAAGGGTGTCCCTCACAACCAGGGGTCAATATGGCAACCATCTTGTTGTTGGTGTGTCCGAAAGTGGTGGCTGCGATGTTAAGGGGGTAACGACCCGACTGGTCCATCACAATACCTCGGGTACGTTTGTACCATCCAAAGAACTTTAACAAACTTACCCTGACACCAGACTCCGATTACGGGGACGGAATCGTACCCGTCGCAGCCCTCTGAACGGTAGCCTTTGGGAAACTTCGACTCCCTCGGAGTCTCCCTCGCCGGACACGACGGGTGATTCGTCGCCAAAACGAGAATATCGCGGTGGGACCTCTCCCACCACGAACCGACATAAGTACCGGCCGACAACACGCCGAAAATATATGGTGAAAACCCGTAGATTTGCCCCCACTCCGCGATACTCCCCAATGACGAACACGACAGTTATAAGGTGAAATAAAAATATATGTTTATTAACACTTACTGTAAAAGGTCAACTAAAAGCAGTGGTTAATTATCCACACAACTTGGCTGGTGCAATCCACCAGCCAAGCCCCTATGGAAAACAAAGCAAAACCAAAACAAATAAAAAAAAGAAACATTGGAGGCCTCCTTGGCCTCCAGCATGGCCTCAGCGCTGGACGGACGAGTCCCGATGCAGTTTCTTTACGTTTCTGCTGGACGGTCTGGCGGAAGAGTATTACGCCACGTTGGTGGAAACTCTTCCAGACCTGACCTGGACTGAGCTGAAGGATGCTATGCGTAGCCGCTTCAGCACAAGCAACCAGGCTCGCCTCTGTTTCGGCGAATTTGAGTCAATGAAACAGGGGGCTACCGAGTCTGTACAGGCATTCTACTGGCGGTTCTTGGAACTGTCCGACCGAGTGTCTCCGGGCGAAGACGAGAGCTGTCGGCTCATTCGCTTCAAACGGAAACTCCAGACGGCCATCACTGATCAGTTGATCGGGTGCAAGGCCGGTACGGTGGAGGCATATGCCAGAAAGGCACGGCTGGTCGAAGCCGATTTGCTTCTAGTAGGTAAATTACCTGCCCGTACAAGAGGGGTTCCTCAGGACCGGGCTAACGCTCCGTCCTCCGGAACCACGGCTAGCTCCGGGAGCTCTGCCAAGGCTTCATCTTCAAGCCAAACGGGTGCGAAGGCTGCTGCACCGTCCAAGTCGGACAAAGCAGGAGCCAAGACCGGAGGCAAGAAGAAGACGGCAGGCTCTGGTGGAGGTCAGCCGGTGGCAACGCCTCGTGGTACGGACCGTACAGGAGATTCACTCCGGCGACTAGGTCCTTGTTTCGGGTGTAACGAAATGGGTCACCTGAGGAAGGATTGTCTGAAGGCTGCGGCCAAAGGACAGGTTGCCAGAGTGGTACCTGACGAAAGTCAGAGCCTCCAGCCAACCGCTGGCATTGCGCCAGTTTGGCTGGAGGGTCGAAAGTACCTGGCCACCGTTCACGATGGCCAGTTCTACTATCGACTCGTGGAGGACGAGGAGAAATCCTCGTTAAACCGCCGCCGGTCGCCACCGAACTGAGTGGTGTGCGACCGGTAAAGCTTCAAAGCTCAGGTGCCTGTCACGGCCTGAGCTCTGAACGAGGGACGTACCTCCGGGCGGTCTCCAAATATGTGGATGTCCTGCAGAAGGCAGGGGTGCCTCTGGCAAGGTCTGCGGACCCGGAAATTACCCAGTGGGTATTTCTATCGCCATGCTCCACATTGGAGGCCGTGTGCAGCCAGCTGGATCGCTGGTTTGCCCCTTCACCCTATATGCCTAGTGGTGAGGTGCTGGATCGTGCGCTCATCGAGCAGGCGGGAGGAGTTGGTGTGCCCATACCTCCTGTTGTGCCTGGGGAGTCTCTGGATTCTGAGACTGTGCCCCAGTCTTCTGCACGTTAGGGATTACCGTCCGGTGTGGACGGTAAGGTGGACGGGAGGCAGAAGATCGATGGTGGGAGCCCGCGGGTTCCCATCCCTGAGCTTCAGAGCCGGGCCTACGACGTAGGTTCACCGAGGGTGTGGTTGTCGATAGGCGATCGTCTGTTGTAGATGATCGTAGACACCGGGGCCGACGTGTCGGTCCTAAGCATTACGGCGGCACGAGTGATGGAGTTGCCTATAGAGGAACTGGCGGTTCCTTCATTCCTTCTTGGAATGGGCGGGCACTCCATCGAGGTAGTAGGGGTCACAAATGTGGAATTGACCATCCACAAGAAAACCATCAAGGTGCCTCTCCTTTTGGTGAAAGGAGAGGGCGAAGCGTTGTTGGGCGTTGATCACGCCTCACGTTTCGGCTTGATGGTTGATATCGTGCACCGGAATGTTTACTTCCGGGAGGATGTCTGGACTGCACATCCAGACGCCCTCCAAGCTGCATTCACCGATCGAGCGCTTGCAGAACCTAGGGAGGTGGAATCAATTCCACCGCCGATACCAGGGGCTTTGCCTCAGGGACGGCAACTCCCAGTGGATCCGCCTGCACTCGAGAAGGTTGACGGGTGGGTGAACATTGTTTCACCAGAGCTGCCCGAGACCAGAACCTCTATCGGGCGCGGAGAAGTTTGTTCTCTGCGGCTGAGGGAGAATGTCTGGCTACCAGCCCACATACGACGTGTCATATCTGTGACGTTGGTAGAGCATGCCGGCCCTGGCCAGCTGCTTCTTGTGGAGCCACACCGGAAAGCCTTAGGTGGACGTGGTGTGTTGGCAGTAGCAGGTATCGCTGCAGCTAACCGGCTTGGCACGTACGATATCTGGCTTGAGAACGTGGGTAATGCACCTATTGCCCTGGAAACAGGAGAAGGTGTAGCCACGGCTCAAGCTGTGGAGGCTGCCATTGTGGTAGGGCTGGAAGAGCCATCTAAGTTGAGAGGGGGAGACCCCACTCCGAAGACAGTTCGACCAGGGAAGTCCTCGTCTAAGTTGAGAGGGGCGTCCGGAAACGGACGCCAAGTGCTCAATGTGGCGACGGCTCCCACTCTCGAAGAGTGTCTTAAGATTGGTCCCAATCTGAAGCCTGAAGAGGCGAGACAGCTTCGAGAGTTCCTGCTGGCACGCCGGGATCATTTCGCGTTCGACTTCACAGAGTTGGGTGAAACCTCTCTGGTCGAACATACGATTGACACCGGTGGGCAAGCTCCTGTGCGGGAAGGATTGCGTCGAACCGCTCCAGCGGCCAGAGCAGTCGAGAAAGAAGAGGTGGCGAAGATGTTGGATGCAGGGGTTATCCAACCTTCGCGTAGTTCCTACGCAAGCTCTATCTTGCTTGTTCGCAAGAAGGATGGTGGCTTTCGTTTTTGCGTGGACTACCGGAAACTGAATGCCCAGACAAAGCTGGATCAGTATCCGTTGCCTCGCATCGATGATGCGCTCGACTCGTTGGCCGGTGCGAAGTTCTTCGCTACCTTGGACCTGGCTAGTGGTTACTGGCAGGTTCGGATGGCTGAGCCAGACGTTGAGAAGACAGCATTCATTTGCTCTCAAGGTCTGTTTGAGTTCCGGAAAATGCCTTTCGGACTCTGTAATGCTCCAGCCACCATGTAGAGAGCGCTAGACCTCTTATTGGCAGGACATAAGTGGGAGACTTGTCTAGTGTACCTGGACGATATTATCGTCTTTGGGAACACTTTCGAGCAGTTTCTCGAGAGACTCTCCACTGTCCTTAGACTGTTACGAGGGGCGGAGCTGAAACTCCAGCCGAAGAAATGTTTCTTTGGCTTTAACAAAGTGCGTTATCTCGGTCACGTAGTAAGTGCCGAGGGAGTTGCTCCGGACCCGGATCTCGTGCGGGCAGTCCAGGAGTTTGATGTCCCGACGACGGTGATAGGCGTCCGCAGTTTTCTCGGACTTGCCGGTTACTATCGAAGGTTCATCAAGGACTTCCCCAAGGTGGCCAGGCCTTTGCACGATCTGACAAAGAAGGATGCGTCCTTCGAGTGGTCGGATCAGTGCAAACTAGCGTTTGCTCGGTTAAAGGCATTTTTAACCGAAGCGCCGGTACTCACCATGTACGATCCTCGTGGTGAGGTAATTATCCATACCGACGCTAGTGGGTACGGCTTGGGAGTCGTAGTCTACCAGAAGTCACCGGAGGACAGTGTCCCCCGTGTTCTGGCCTACGCAAGCCGACTCATGAAAGGAGCGGAAACACGGTATTCGGTCACCGAGCAGGAGTGCTTGGCGGTCATGTTTGCCGTGGGTAAATTCCGTCCTTACCTCTTTAACCGGGAGTTTGTGATCGTAACTGATCACCACGCTCTTTGCTATCTGCAGACAGCCAAAAACCTGCAAGGCAGGTTGGGGCGTTGGCAGATGCAGCTTCAAGAGTACCGGTTTAAGGTTCAGTATAGGAATTGAACACTGCACGTGGATGCCGGCGCTTTGAGTCGGTATCCTGTTCGTGATGTGGCGGACCTTTCCTTACCTGAATACGTCGAAGCCGACGTAGGTGAGGTTATTTACCACGTCCGTTCCGAGGTGGATTGGGTCAAGGAGCAAGAGGCCGATGGCTGGTGCTCCAAAGTGAAGAGTGAAATCTTCCGTGACCCCAACTCGAACCTCCGGTTCAAGTTTGTGGTGGCAGATGACTTGTTGTTTGCTATCAGGTTCATCCAGGATCGGTTGAGAACTGTGTTGGTAGTTCCGAAGGCTGGATTAGCCAGGAGATATATTGCTTTAATAGTGAGTGTTTTATTATTATTCTTAGTGAATAAATTATCTATTTATTTTCACTCTCTTAACCACTGTGTCCGTGTTTATTATTTCTAGATAATACTGGGGAAGTTACCGCAAGGAGGGTGGGGGTTTACCGGTGGGGTTTCACCGGTACTTCACCGTCCTGTTTCGTCAGGTCTTCCGTCATGTCGGCAGCTGCTTCGCGTGCGGTTTGTCCACGGTAGGATTCATCGGGAATCTACCGTGGATTCCTCGTCTTGTTCTGCGGTCTTTCGTTCGTCGACCTGTGGCGTGGGACCGACCGGCGCTTCCCGTGGACACGGACGGGTACAAGAGGAGGGCTGGCCTGCACTTGGGTCCCGTCCCAAGGAGGTTTAACGGCGGTAAGTTGGTTAAAACTTGCCGGGGGTATTGTAGCACCCAGTCGGGTTGTTACAATGCGGACCACAACGTCACGCATAATCCTACCATCCATCCGCACCACCTGTACGAGACAGGTATGGATCAGCTGATTCCTGGCCAACATGCTTGCCTCAGCATGCCGGGACTCCTCCTTTTCTGCGACAATGCCTCCACTTTGAGCTCCCAGGTGCTTACTCATGGAAGGTGTTGGACACCCCTTCCTCTCACAATTAGACTTTTTATGGTCCATCTTCTGAGAGGGAGGTTTACCGTGCGTTGATCCGGACTTAACCGCACTCGACTAACTGGGCCGGTCAGGCTTAGGCGGGTGGTTAGCCCCTTTCGCCTTCCCGGACTTCTCCGAAAGTTTTCCGGCCAGAGCCGTACTTCGCTTCAGTGAAGCACCCTTAGCCGACGTGAAGGCCGATCAAGGTAGTCCAACGACAAACCTCTCGTCCATCTCGAAGGAGAAGAAGCTTCCTCTTCGGCATATGAGTTGGCTGACTTACCACCAGCAGTTTTGTCTATCGCACCATGGGCTGGTGCCTTGGCTGACTGCATTGCCACCCTCTTGGCAATTTGTTGCTGGCCAGCAGAACTAGCTGCTTCAGCCTTGAGGATTTGAACTCGATCCTCCTGGTCCCACGATTTACGAGGTGGGAAGGCCTCTCCTTGCTCGGAGAGCCGGGCCTTCTTCCCTCTAGAGTGATCAGCCACTGGTGGGGTGTGAGGGCAGGACCCTTTTTGTCTCTTACCACCACCACCACTTGCAGAATTTCCCATTTACTGGGAACGGATGTCGGTAACCGACACCCCGAGACCTACGTTTAATAAAGATGGTGGCATTGTTTTGCAGTTCAGTGGTGTTGTGTTGATGGTAGTGTTGTCCCTCAGGTGGGTGTGATGATCCCAACTGGTGTAGTGTTGTAGATTCTTTATTGAGTTTTTCTTTGTGTGATACTCAGAAAATCTCTCAACATGTGGTATATGGTGACCACGTGAAGGTTATAAGAGTTCTAAGAGTCCTCAATAAGAACAGCAGATGTACAAAACAACTTTGAGCGTGGTACACCACCCAATCAAACATTGTTCTGCAAGAAATTGAAAAATAAGAAGAGTGAAGCTAGAGCGCGGTGCCCGCACACTTAGATTCACTTGGAAATAAGGAGTAAGGGTGTGTGTGTGTAGAGAACACACAAAGAGATGAAATTCCAAGATGGCTAAACTTTCAGAAGAGGAACAGACAAATAAATAAAAAGTTCAAGATGGCTGAGCTTTTATACAAAGAGTGATGAAGAAAGCTGAATTGCTCAAAAGTGTAGTAAATTCTGATGTGGTGACCACATGTCTCAGAATTTGGTTATTGAAACAGCAATTCAATTCAAATTTTTCAATTCAATATTTCGTCCTAGCTCCGTATCATTGTTAGGAGCTTACAAGCTTAAACACACTTTATCTAGCCACGTGGGACTCTCTTGTCCCCTCTTCTTTGTTCTTTTGTTCGTCCATTATGCTTCCCTTGGGACTCTCTATGTCCTAAGTCATCATCTTCAACTCACCATCATCACCTCAATACCACTTCACATGAACTATCTCCATTGGACACCATTGAAGCACCGGCCGCCATCTTGGATCGACCTGAAATCCTTCAAAAAGTGCCAATGGAGCAGTTTTTTGCTCCATGTGAGTGTTTTGTTGTAGCTTCTTTTTTGTTCTTTTCTTCTTTCTACTCTTCCAAATGGCCTGCACCTGCTCGCCCCTGGTGGAGTTTCTCTTTTCAGAGAAAAGTTCTCTCTTTCTTTTGAACTTTTCTCTCTTTTAAGTATTCTTCCTCCTGGTGACCATCAAGCACCACCTGGCGGAACTCATCATTTCTGAACATTTTCGGACATTGCAATAAACCATCCAACCGGAAGTGGCCACCACAGCGCCACCTATGGACCTCTTCTCTCTACTCAACATAGTTCGTCACTACCAGTGACTCTGCCCTTTTCATCCAGAGCCATCTAGCAGTGAGGACCACTAAATTCATTGCTCTGAACATTTCTTCTTGTTTAGTAAGAACTCTTCTTTCTAAACAATCATCAATTTTCCAATTCTACACGGATTTGCTCCTTTCAATAAAATAGATCATTAGACTGTAGGCACCACAACAGAATCCTCTACTCTTTGAGCAATTCAGCTTTCTTTGCTCTTTCCTATGACAGCCTAGCCATCTTGGACTTTTATTCTTTTTATTCTTTTTTATTCTTTTTATTCATCAACCTCTTATCCTTCTTTCTGCTAAACAAGGGAATCTAAGTGTGCGGGCACCGCGTTTTAGTTCACTTTTCCAGTTATTCCCAACTTTCTTCCAGTGCAATATTCAATTGGGTGGTGTACCACACTCGAATTTGCATCATACGCCTGCTGTTCTTTATTGAGAATTCTAAAACTCATAGTCTCCACGTAGTCACCAAATACTACGTGTTGAGCGAGAGATCCTTCCGAGAAGACTCAATAAAGAATTTACAACGATACACCAGTTGGGAATCATCACGTCCAACTGAAGACATTATAACCAACACAACACGGCACGGGCCTGCAACAACAATGCAAGTACACGTGCAAAGTGAAGGTAATCCATCGTAACTCAGTGTATAAGAGTACGAGGGTGCCGGTTACCGACAGAAACACCAATTACCAGTGCACAAGAATGCACATCGACTTACAGAACTACGACAGCGTGTTGAGCGAGTCGCTGGACCTCGACCCGGAACCAAAAAGTATTGCCCAGAGTGTGCTCGAGAACCCTCGGAGCTGTACACACCGAATCGGACGTTGCAGGACTCGTTCTTCACCACAGATCCGCACCACTTACACTACACACCGCATCATCAATCATGGCCACCTCAAATGAATCTTCGGACCTCCTGCCTGATCACCAGGGCTCTCACGAGAATTCGCAAGATAACCATGATGCTGCAGCCGACTGAGCCTAGCCTTTTTGAGCTATCACAACAGGTGACCACGCTAGCCGAACGGATGGATCGGCTCATAGATGACCGGTTCACATTGAACCGACCAACAACACCACGGCGGACAACACGCACATACACCGTCGTGACGATGATTCTGACCTGTCTGCAACCTCTTACTATGGTTACAGAGAGCCACCTGTTCCGCATCATGATCATCACGACAGACACTATACGCCACCTCATCTACCACACCACCCTGACTGGCAGTACACTCATGCACAAGCAAACAATTGCATCGAGACCAGTCGGACTTTCAGCGATGTAGAGATGAGCACGCAGAGCAACCGCATACACCACCGACTATGGCACGTGCTGACTCCACAATCTCATCCAGACTGCACGTGGTGACCATCACTTGGCACCCACGGAACATTAGCAGGGTAGGGCCCTACACCAAGACCCGACTCAGAATCTACCCGATTCAGCATATGCACCACGTTTTCCACCACAAGTGGCAGCACCGATGATGACTGGGGTGTCAAATGTACAAGACGGCATCTATCGCCCAGCCCCAGAAAGACCTCGACCGACGATTTCAACAAGAAATGCAATGGCCATGACCCAGTTGATGCAATCCAGAAATTTGATCAATTGACAGGTTTCCGCCCCTTCCTGGAAGAATTCGAGGAAGTGGCTCACCTGTATGACTGGACTGTACGCCACAAGGAAGAGTATCTCACTGGATGCTTCACCGGAGCTGCCCGCACGTGGCTGAGCAGGCTGAAGTATGAATGTCGTGGCATTTCGTGGCCAAAGCTGAGAGTACGAATGGTAGATACGTTCAGTAGGCCCGAACCAGTTACCCATCCGGGAGAAGCAGTATATAGAAATGCTTCAAGTGGAAGGCGAGGGCACCCAGGCCTTCATCTGGAAACGTATGGTCCTCGGTGACCGAGTTTACCCGTACATGGACGATCAACTGCGCATAAACCAGTTGCGTCGTGCGCTACATCCAAACCTTCGAGATGCTGTCCATCACGCACCCACTACGTCATTTAAGGACTGTGCCAATGCTATCCTCAACATAGAGGTAGTCCTATCGTCCTTAAACAAATGGCCGTTGGAACGGAAGGCTGCATCTGGCGCACAAATGGGCAAAGAAGCATCGAAGACCGATAAATAGCAGGTGGTAACCGCCATTTCTAAAGACCACACACATCGTTCTAGGCACGATAAGAAGCCGAACTGAACTGCAACAACTAATCCGGGGCAACACTCCACAACAGACACCAAACAAGACATCAAACAAGACACCACTCGCACATTCGACAAGAGCAAGTCAACATGCTATAATTGTGGGAAGTTGGGACATTTCCTCCATGAGTGTCGCCAACCCAAGAAGAAAGTCACCATCAAGCAGTTCGCAGAACCGATAACCGATTATGACAGCGAGGAGGTGCCTGAAACGGATGTAATTACCGAGAACGGAGCTGAGTTCGCATTAGTCCGACTCGGGGGACAAATTCATCGAATATCTCTTCCAGCTCCAGTTTCAACCAGAATTCATACTGACCACATGTGCTGATGAAAGCTGTTTTTTCTTGGTCTCCTTCCTTTACTCGAATCTGCCAATATCCGCTGGCCAAATCTAGTGTGGCAAAACAACGACTATTTGCTAGTGAGTCGAGAGCATCATCGATTCGGGGCAAAAGGTATGTATCCATTTTTGTATTTGCATTCAGCTTCCGGTAGTCTACGCAAAAGCGATGTTGTCTATCTTTCTTCTGCACAATCACTACAGGACTGGCATACGGACTCTTTGAGTGTTGAATGACTCCAGCATCAAGCATCTCCTTGATTTCCTGCTTCATTATTTCTCGTGCTTCAGGGGTTGTTCTTCGGAGAGGTTGTCGAACAGGTCTACAGTCTCCCCTGTTTATCTCATGCTCTGTAAGGTTTGTCTTTCCAAGCTCATTTAAATCGAATGCAAATGATTTCTTGTACTCAGTCAGTAATCTTCCTAGGGCCGTGGCTTGATTTTCAGTCAGGTTTGGGCCTATGTTGAGACTATCTTCAAACCTTTCTTATCTATTGCCATTTTCTCCCGTGACATGCCTGATCACTTTTACATGGTTCTCTTCGAGAACCTTTGTAGGTTCATGGACACTTGGGATTTCTGTCTCATCCTCTATATACACCGTGAGTCAGGAAATCTGGTACCCTTTTTAAACATTTAATAACTCGGTCAAAAATCATCCGATTATTATGAAATTTGGCACAACTGTAGATGAGAATGCCTTCTTTTAGAATTTAAATAAACACACCTTTAATTTCTCACCACAGAGTTTTTTTGGTCTGCAAAGGGTGCTGTAGCACAGCGGCACAATTACCAATTGGTTCGTCTGCTAGCTTGAAAATGCCGTTCACTGAAGAAGACAAAATTGCCATCAAATTTCTTCGTGAAAACAAAAATTGTGGTGCTAAATGAATTCTTAAAGAATTTCCAAACAAAGGATGGAGTTTATGCGGACTGAACCCCCATCTTCTAAAGATAAACGAAACCGGCAGTGTTCTGTGTTGGAAAGGCAGGGGGGAAACCGGACTGTGCTCATCGACAATAACATCAACGCCATTAATGAGCTCATTTTGAGTCAGGAAGAACAACTGCAAACACATCACTCCCAACGTGAAATTGCTCGTCTGACAGGTGTTTTGCAAAGTTCTGTGTCCAGAATAATCAAAAAGGAACTCAACTTAAAATGTTTAAAAAAACATCGGGCAATGGAATTAACTGAAAGTAACAAAGTCTCTCGTCTTTCACGTTGCAAACAACTTTTTCGTCGTTTTCCAGAACACAAAAGGAGCTTCATATTTTTCACAGATGAAAAAGTTTTCACTGTTGCTCGACCTACCAATAAGCAGAACAATCGTGTTTACGCGCCAGCTACTGCTAGAAAGAATGACACCCGCTGAACGATCGCTGCGAATGAAACCAAAGTTCAGCAAATCAGTAATGGTGTCGGTGGGAGTGTCATTGTTGGGTGCCACAGGAATTCATTGTGTTGAACCGGGAGTCAAAATTAATGGCGAATACTACCGCAACGAACTTCTGAAAAACTGTCTTCTTCCTGACATGAAGGAAATGTCAGAATTCTTCATTTTCCAGCAGGATGGAGCACCTGCTCACACTGCCAAGGATACAGTTGCGTTTCTCACCCAGGAAACACCCGAATTCATCGAACCGACTTTGTGGCCACCCAATAGTCCCGACCTCAACACGGTGGACTATGGCATTTAGGGCATCATGCAAGAAAATGTTTACCAAAGCAAAATACACAGTGTTGTTGAGCTGAAAAATTGGATAACGCAGGCTTGGAGTGAGCTAGACCAAAGCATCATAAACGCTGCAGTGCAAAAGTGGTGGATCAGACTAAACACGTGTGGTGCAGCTGGCGGTGGACATTTTGAACACAAGTTGAAATAGGCAAAATGTTAGTTAACATTTCATCTACAGTTGTGCCAAATTTCATAATAATTGGATGGTTTTTTACTGAGTTATTAAATTTTTAAAAAGGGTGCCAGATTCACTGACTCACGGTGTAGAGTGCAGTATCCAGGACTTCAGCTGTCCCATCTGCTTGTTTAGCCCCAAGTGTCAAAGTTCTTGGTGTTGTATTGTATACAAGCACAGTCATTTTGTTAGCACCAGGCATTTCTGATATGCCTGGAGCAGTCATGATGCCTTTCTTTTCCCATACTTTGGAATTTACATCAATTAGCATCATCTCACATTCTTCTCTAACCAATCTTTCTTCCCAAGGATCTAGCCGGATGCGTTCGACTAGTTGGAGAGAAAGAATGTTCTTCTCATTTGTTGCAGGAATTGGGACAATCATGGAAACACCCCCATTAGACTTTTTAGGTGTTGGTTGTTCATTCCTTACATCAGCCACATAGATCGGAGGTCCATTTGTAGGTAGTGGGACAAATTGTTGCCTAGGTCCTGTCATGTCAATGACTCCAGACATTCCTCCTTCCAAAAGATCTTCCTTGAAATAGATCCTCTTGTCTTCTACATCAACAAATAAACGGAAAGCTTTCCCGAGATCATTTCCCAAAAGTGCCTCGAGATGTCCATTTATTACGATGATCCGTGTAGTTACCAACTTTTTATACAATCGGATCTCGACTTCAGCATATCCAACAATGCATATTTTTGATCCACCAACAGCATTCAGTAGCTCTGGCACTCCATCTGTGATGATTAGGGCAAGGATGTTTATGACATGTCATATTTTTTGCCTTAGCTTTAATATCAATATAAACTTAATTTCTGCATGTTTTAGCTTACTCTGATTAAATTGATGTGGTATTTATTGTGCATATAAATGCATATTTTCGCCTTTTTTAGGATTTGGTCATATTTTGAACATTTAAGGGCATATTTAAGGACGTTGTTCTTATCCACTCTATCAAAGTTACCAAATCACTGTTTTTGAGGAACACACTTTGTCTGGAAACCTCGCTTATATTAAGTCCAATTTCAGCCAACTATCAACAACAATCACCCAACTTAAAACGAGGTGTTGAACTCTGCTAAAGTCTTGAACTTGTGAAAAACATTGTGAGCGAGTAAAAATGTAGCCCCTGGCATGGTAGGTGAAGCTGCATCTGCAAAACTGCAACGTGTACTCCATCGAAACGAAGGCTATTCAACAATTTGTAAGATTAGTGGTAAACAGGCATCATTGGAGGAAGAAGATCCAGAACTCAATAGCAATGATTTCACATTTTTCAAATATGCCCCAATTACTTCCTGTGATCCTTCAAAATTTTTTTGGTCATTTTTTAAATTTTTTAGGTCATTTTTTAAATTTTAAATGTTAAATGCTTGCATATTTGCAAGATTTTTAGGTCATAAACATCCTTGCCCTAGTGATGATCTTCAAACTCCAGTGTCGACCATCATCTCTAGTGCAATATCGTTAATTGAAACAAAAATTTGTGGAGGGCCATACTCGGGGATTCTTGACTGTATTTCCCGGGCTGACTCTTTCTGATGTTTCTTTAGAGAGATTTCTACTTCTTCCTGCTTCTTCTGCTGTCCCATTTCCTGACAACTTGATGGCAAGAGATCTAGTGCATTCGTTATCTTCTTTAACATATCCTTCAACTCTGAGTGGGCATCATTGAAGTGTCTAAGCTTGCTCATGGATTTGCAACTTCTAAAATTCAATGAAAATGAACTAGTTGATGTAGAATAAAGCTGTTAGATTCATAGCATTCCTTGGACATTCAGGAACGCAGGGATGTCTTCAATTTTGGTGTGCACTGCATGCTTCAAAAGTTACACCAATTCAAAGTGAGCGTCATTGAAGTGTCTAAGATTGCTCATGTATTTGCAACTTCTAAAATTCAATGAAAATGAAATAGTTGATGTAGAACAAAGCTGTTAGATTTATTGCAATCCTTGGACATTCAAGAATGCAGGAATGTCTTCAATTTTGGTGTGCACTTCATGCTTCAAAAGTTACACCAGTTATTTCATTTTTTGCTGTTTTTTGAAAAACTTCCAAGATGGGCACTCATGAAAAAATGTCATTTTTGGAAAATTTTTACTAATTTTCATAGAATGGAGCTGTTAGATGCATTGCACTCCTTTTACAATCAGGAATGCAGTGATGTCTTCAATTCCAGTGTGCACTGCATGCTTCAAAAGTTACACCAGTTCAAAGTGGGCATCATTGAAGTGTCTAAGATTGCTCATGGATTTGCAACTTCTAAAATTCATTGGAAATGAAATATTTCATGTAGAATAAAGCTGTTAGATTTATTGCAATCGTTGGACATTCAGGAATGCAGGAATGTCTTCAATTTTGGTGTGCACTTCATGCTTCAAAAGGTACACCAGTTATTTCATTTTTTACTGTTTTTTGAAAAACTTCCAAGATGGGCACTCATGAAAAAATGTCATTTTTGGACAATTTTTACTAATTTTTATAGAATGGAGCTGTTAGGTGCATTGCATTCCTTTTACAATCAGGAATGCAGTGATGTCTTCAATTCCAGTGTGCACTGCATGCTTCAAAAGTTACACCAATTCAAAGTGTGCATCATTGAAGTGTCTAAGATTGCTCATGTATTTGCAACTTCTAAACTTAATTGGAAATGAACTAATTGATGTAGAATGAAGCTGTTATATTCATTGCATTCATTGGACACTCAGGAATGCAGGGATGTCTTCAATTTTGGTGTGCACTTCATGCTTCAAAAGTTACACCAGTTATTTCATTTTTTGCTGTTTTTTTAAAAACTTCCAAGACGGGCACTCATGAAAAAATGTCATTTTTGGACAATTTTTACTAATTTTTATAGAATGGAGCGAATAGATGCATTGTATTCCTTTTACAATCAGGAATGCAGTGATGTCTTCAATTCCAGTGTGCACTGCATGCTTCAAAAGTTACACCAGTTCAAAGTGGGCATCATTGAAGTGTCTAAGATTGCTCATGGATTTGCAACTTCTAAAATTCATTGGAAATGAAATATTTCATGTAGAATAAAGCTGTTAGATTTATTGCAATCGTTGGACATTCAGGAATGCAGGAATGTCTTCAATTTTGGTGTGCACTTCATGCTTCAAAAGGTACACCAGTTATTTCATTTTTTGCTGTTTTTTGAAAAACTTCCAAGATGGGCACTCATGAAAAAATGTCATTTTTGGACAATTTTTACTAATTTTTATAGAATGGAGCTGTTAGGTGCATTGCATTCCTTTTACAATCAGGAATGCAGTGTTGTCTTCAATTCCAGTGTGCACTGCATGCTTCAAAAGTTACACCAATTCAAAATGGGCGTCATTGAAGTGTCTAAGATTGCTCATGTATTTGCAACTTCTAAACTTAATTGGAAATGAACTAATTGATGTAGAATGAAGCTGTTATATTCATTGCATTCATTGGACACTCAGGAATGCAGGGATGTCTTCAATTTTGGTGTGCACTTCATGCTTCAAAAGTTACACCAGTTATTTCATTTTTTGCTGTTTTTTTAAAAACTTCCAAGACGGGCACTCATGAAAAAATGTCATTTTTGGACAATGTTTACTAATTTTTATAGAATGGAGCGAATAGATGCATTGTATTCCTTTTACAATCAGGAATGCAGTGATGTCTTCAATTCCAGTGTGCACTGCATGCTTCAAAAGTTACACCAGTTCAAAGTGGGCATCATTGAAGTGTCTAAGCTTGCTCATGGATTTGCAACTTCTAAAATTCAATGAAAATGAACTAGTTGATGTAGAATAAAGCTGTTAGATTCATAGCATTCCTTGGACATTCAGGAACGCAGGGATGTCTTCAATTTTGGTGTGCACTTCATGCTTCAAAAGTTACACCAGTTATTTCATTTTTTGCTGTTTTTTTAAAAACTTCCAAGACGGGCACTCATGAAAAAATGTCATTTTTGGACAATGTTTACTAATTTTTATAGAATGGAGCGAATAGATGCATTGTATTCCTTTTACAATCAGGAATGCAGTGATGTCTTCAATTCCAGTGTGCACTGCATGCTTCAAAAGTTACACCAGTTCAAAGTGGGCATCATTGAAGTGTCTAAGCTTGCTCATGGATTTGCAACTTCTAAAATTCAATGAAAATGAACTAGTTGTAGTAGAATAAAGCTGTTAGATTCATAGCTTTCCTTGGACATTCAGGAACGCAATGATGTCTTCAATTTTGGTGTGCACTGCATGCTTCAAAAGTTACACCAATTCAAAGTGAGCGTCATTGAAGTGTCTAAGATTGCTCATGTATTTGCAACTTCTAAAATTCAATGAAAATGAAATAGTTGATGTAGAACAAAGCTGTTAGATTTATTGCAATCCTTGGACATTCAAGAATGCAGGAATGTCTTCAATTTTGGTGTGCACTTCATGCTTCAAAAGTTACACCAGTTCAATGTGGGCATCATTGAAGTGTCTAAGCTTGCTCATGGATTTGCAACTTCTAAAATTCAATGAAAATGAACTAGTTGATGTAGAATAAAGCTGTTAGATTCATAGCATTCCTTGGACATTCAGGAACGCAGGGATGTCTTCAATTTTGGTGTGCACTTCATGCTTCAAAAGTTACACCAGTTATTTCATTTTTTGCTGTTTTTTTAAAAACTTCCAAGACGGGCACTCATGAAAAAATGTCATTTTTGGACAATTTTTACTAATTTTTATAGAATGGAGCGAATAGATGCATTGTATTCCTTTTACAATCAGGAATGCAGTGATGTCTTCAATTCCAGTGTGCACTGCATGCTTCAAAAGTTACACCAGTTCAATGTGGGCATCATTGAAGTGTCTAAGCTTGCTCATGGATTTGCAACTTCTAAAATTCAATGAAAATGAAATAGTTGATGTAGAACAAAGCTGTTAGATTCATTGCAATCCTTGGACATTCAAGAATGCAGGAATGTCTTCAATTTTGGTGTGCACTTCATGCTTCAAAAGTTACACCAGTTATTTCATTTTTTGCTGCTTTTTGAAAAACTTCCAAGATGGGCACTCATGAAAAAATGTCATTTTTGGAAAATTTTTACTAATTTTCATAGAATGGAGCTGTTAGATGCATTGCATTCCTTTTACAATCAGGAATGCAGTGATGTCTTCAATTCCAGTGTGCACTGCATGCTTCAAAAGTTACACCAGTTCAAAGTGGGCATCATTGAAGTGTCTAAGATTGCTCATGGATTTGCAACTTCTAAAATTCATTGGAAATGAAATATTTCATGTAGAATAAAGCTGTTAGATTTATTGCAATCGTTGGACATTCAGGAATGCAGGAATGTCTTCAATTTTGGTGTGCACTTCATGCTTCAAAAGGTACACCAGTTATTTCATTTTTTGCTGTTTTTTGAAAAACTTACAAGATGGGCACTCATGAAAAAATGTCATTTTTGGACAATTTTTACTAATTTTCATAGAATGGAGCTGTTAGGTGCATTGCATTCCTTTTACAATCAGGAATGCAGTGATGTCTTCAATTCCAGTGTGCACTGCATGCTTCAAAAGTTACACCAATTCAAAGTGGGCTTCATTGAAGTGTCTAAGATTGCTCATGTATTTGCAACTTCTAAACTTAATTAGAAATGAACTAATTGATGTAGAATGAAGCTGTTATATTCATTGCATTCATTGGACACTCAGGAATGCAGGGATGTCTTCAATTGCGGTGTGCACTTCATGCTTCAAAAGTTACACCAGTTATTTCATTTTTTGCTGTTTTTTGAAAAAACTTCCAAAATGGGCACTCATGAAAAAATGTCATTTTTGCACAATTTTTACTAATTTTCATAGAATGGAGCTGTTAGATGCATTGCATTCCTTTTACAATCAGGAATGCAGTAATGTCTTCAATTCTAGTGTGCACTTCATGCTTCAAAAGTTACACCAGTTCAAAGTGTTCGTCATTGAAGTGTCTAAGCTTGCTCATGGATTTGCATCTTCTAAAATTCATTGAAAATAAAATATTTCATGTAGAATAAAGCTGTTAGATTCATTGCATTCCTTGGACATTCAGGAATGCAGGAATGTCTTCAATTTTGGTGTGCACTTCATGCTTCAAAAGTTTCACCAGTTATTTCATTTTTTGCTGTTTTTTGAAAAACTTCCAAAATGGGGCACTCATGAAAAAATGCCATTTTTGGACAATTTTTACTAATTTTCATAGAATGGAGCTGTTAGATGCATTGCATTTCTTTTACAATCAGGAATGCAGGAATGTCTTCAATTCTGGTGTGCACTGCAAGCTTCAAAAGTTACACCAGTTCAAAGTGTTCGTCATTGAAGTGTCTAAGCTTGCTCATGGATTTGCAACTTCTAAAATTCATTGAAAATAAAATATTTCATGTAGAATAAAGCTGTTAGATTCATTGCATTCATTGGACACTCAGGAATGCAGGGATGTCTTCAATTTCGGTGTGCACTTCATGCTTCAAAAGTTACACCAGTTATTTTATTTTTTGCCATTTTTTGAAAAACTTCCAAGACGGGCACTTATGAAAAAATGTCATTTTTCGACAATTTTTACTAATTTTCATAGAATGGAGCTGTTAGATGCATGGCATTCCTTTTACAAGCAGGAATGCAGTAATGTCTTCAATTCCAGTGTGCACTGCATGCTTCAAAAGTTACACCAGTTCAAAGTGTTCGTCATTGAAGTGTCTAAGCTTGCTCATGGATTTGCAACTTCTAAAATTCAATGAAAATGATATAGTTGATGTAGAATAAAGCTGTTAGATTCATAACATCCCTTGGACATTCAGGAATGCAGGGATGTCTTCAATTTTGGTGTGCACTTCATGCTTCAAAAAGTTACACCTGTTATTTCATTTTTTGCTGTTTTTTGAAAAACTTCCAAGACGGGCACTCATGAAAAAATGTTATTTTTGGACAATTTTTACTAATTTTCATAAAATGGAGCTGTTAGATGCATTACATTCCTTTTACAATCAGGAATGCAGTGATGTCTTCAATTCCAGTGTGCACTGCATGCTTCAAAAGTTACACCAATTCAAAGTGGGCGTCATTGAAGTGTCTAAGATTGCTCATGTATTTGCAACTTCTAAACTTAATTGGAAATGAACTAATTGATGTAGAATAAAGCTGTTAGATTCATAGCATTCCTTGGACATTCAGGAATGCAGGGATGTCTTCAATTTTGGTGTGCACTTCATGCTTCAAAAGTTACACCAGTTATTTCATTTTTTGCTGTTTTTTGAAAAACAGCAAAAATCAATCATCAATCATTCATGAAAAAATGTCATTTTTGCACAATTTTTACTAATTTTCATAGAATGGAGCTGTTAGATGCATTGCATTTCTTATACAATCAGGAATGCAGTGTTGTCTTCAATTCCAGTGTGCACTGCATGCTTCAAAAGTTACACCAGTTCAAAGTGGGCATCATTGAAGTGTCTAAGATTGCTCATGGATTTGCAAATTCTAAACTTAATTAGAAATGAACTAATTGATGTAGAATGAAGCTGTTATATTCATTGCATTCATTGGACACTCAGGAATGCAGGGATGTCTTCAATTGCGGTGTGCACTTCATGCTTCAAAAGTTACACCAGTTATTTCATTTTTTGCTGTTTTTTGAAAAAACTTCCAAAATGGGCACTCATGAAAAAATGTCATTTTTGCACAATTTTTACTAATTTTCATAGAATGGAGCTGTTAGATGCATTGCATTCCTTTTACAATCAGGAATGCAGTAATGTCTTCAATTCTAGTGTGCACTTCATGCTTCAAAAGTTACACCAGTTCAAAGTGTTCGTCATTGAAGTGTCTAAGCTTGCTCATGGATTTGCATCTTCTAAAATTCATTGAAAATAAAATATTTCATGTAGAATAAAGCTGTTAGATTCATTGCATTCCTTGGACATTCAGGAATGCAGGAATGTCTTCAATTTTGGTGTGCACTTCATGCTTAAAAAGTTTCACCAGTTATTTCATTTTTTGCTGTTTTTTGAAAAACTTCCAAAATGGGCACTCATGAAAAAATGCCATTTTTGGACAATTTTTACTAATTTTCATAGAATGGAGCTGTTAGATGCATTGCATTTCTTTTACAATCAGGAATGCAGGAATGTCTTCAATTCTGGTGTGCACTGCAAGCTTCAAAAGTTACACCAGTTCAAAGTGTTCGTCATTGAAGTGTCTAAGCTTGCTCATGGATTTGCAACTTCTAAAATTCATTGAAAATAAAATATTTCATGTAGAATAAAGCTGTTAGATTCATTGCATTCATTGGACACTCAGGAATGCAGGGATGTCTTCAATTTCGGTGTGCACTTCATGCTTCAAAAGTTACACCAGTTATTTTATTTTTTGCCATTTTTTGAAAAACTTCCAAGACGGGCACTTATGAAAAAATGTCATTTTTCGACAATTTTTACTAATTTTCATAGAATGGAGCTGTTAGATGCATGGCATTCCTTTTACAAGCAGGAATGCAGTGATGTCTTCAATTCCAGTGTGCACTGCATGCTTCAAAAGTTACACCAGTTCAAAGTGTTCGTCATTGAATTGTCTAAGCTTGCTCATGGATTTGCAACTTCTAAAATTCAATGAAAATGATATAGTTGATGTAGAATAAAGCTGTTAGATTCATAACATCCCTTGGACATTCAGGAATGCAGGGATGTCTTCAATTTTGGTGTGCACTTCATGCTTCAAAAGTTACACCTGTTATTTCATTTTTTGCTGTTTTTTTGAAAAACTTCCAAGACGGGCACTCATGAAAAAATGTTATTTTTGGACAATTTTTACTAATTTTCATAAAATGGAGCTGTTAGATGCATTACATTCCTTTTACAATCAGGAATGCAGTGATGTCTTCAATTCCAGTGTGCACTGCATGCTTCAAAAGTTACACCAATTCAAAGTGGGCGTCATTGAAGTGTCTAAGATTGCTCATGTATTTGCAACTTCTAAACTTAATTGGAAATGAACTAATTGATGTAGAATAAAGCTGTTAGATTCATAGCATTCCTTGGACATTCAGGAATGCAGGGATGTCTTCAATTTTGGTGTGCACTTCATGCTTCAAAAGTTACACCAGTTATTTCATTTTTTGCTGTTTTTTGAAAAACTTCCAAAATGGGCACTCATGAAAAAATGTCATTTTTGCACAATTTTTACTAATTTTCATAGAATGGAGCTGTTAGATGCATTGCATTTCTTATACAATCAGGAATGCAGTGTTGTCTTCAATTCCAGTGTGCACTGCATGCTTCAAAAGTTACACCAGTTCAAAGTGGGCATCATTGAAGTGTCTAAGATTGCTCATGGATTTGCAAATTCTAAACTTAATTAGAAATGAACTAATTGATGTAGAATGAAGCTGTTATATTCATTGCATTCATTGGACACTCAGGAATGCAGGGATGTCTTCAATTGCAGTGTGCACTTCATGCTTCAAAAGTTACACCAGTTATTTCATTTTTTGCTGTTTTTTGAAAAAACTTCCAAAATGGGCACTCATGAAAAAATGTCATTTTTGCACAATTTTTACTAATTTTCATATAATGGAGCTGTTAGATGCATTGCATTCCTTTTACAATCAGGAATGCAGTAATGTCTTCAATTCTAGTGTGCACTTCATGCTTCAAAAGTTACACCAGTTCAAAGTGTTCGTCATTGAAGTGTCTAAGCTTGCTCATGGATTTGCATCTTCTAAAATTCATTGAAAATAAAATATTTCATGTAGAATAAAGCTGTTAGATTCATTGCATTCCTTGGACATTCAGGAATGCAGGAATGTCTTCAATTTTGGTGTGCACTTCATGCTTCAAAAGTTACACCAGTTATTTCATTTTTTGCTGTTTTTTGAAAAACTTCCAAAATGGGCACTCATGAAAAAATGCCATTTTTGGACAATTTTTACTAATTTTCATAGAATGGAGCTGTTAGATGCATTGCATTTCTTTTACAATCAGGAATGCAGGAATGTCTTCAATTCTGGTGTGCACTGCAAGCTTCAAAAGTTACACCAGTTCAAAGTGTTCGTCATTGAAGTGTCTAAGCTTGCTCATGGATTTGCAACTTCTAAAATTCATTGAAAATAAAATATTTCATGTAGAATAAAGCTGTTAGATTCATTGCATTCCTTGGACATTCAGGAATGCAGGAATGTCTTCAATTTTGGTGTGCACTTCATGCTTCAAAAGTTACACCAGTTATTTCATTTTTTGCTGTTTTTTGAAAAACTTCCAAAATGGGCACTCATGAAAAAATGTCATTTTTGGACAAATTTTACAAATTTTCATAGATTGGAGCTGTTAGATGCATTGCATTCCTTTAACAATGAGGAATGCAGTGATGTCTTCAATTCCAGTGTGCACTGCATGCTTCAAAAGTTACACCAGTTCAAAGCGGGCATCATTGAAGTGTCTAAGATTGCTCATGGATTTGCAACTTCTAAACTTAATTAGAAATGAACTAATTGATGTAGAATGAAGCTGTTATATTCATTGCATTCATTGGACACTCAGGAATGCAGAGATGTCTTCAATTTTGGTGTGCACTTCATGCTTCAAAAGTTACACCAGTTATTTCATTTTTTGCTGTTTTTTGAAAAACTTCCAAAATGGGCACTCATGAAAAAATGTAATTTTTGGACAATTTTTACTAATTTTCATAGAATGGAGCTGTTAGATGCATTGCATTCCTTTTACAATGAGGAATGTAGTGATGTCTTCAATTCCAGTGTGCACTGCATGCTTCAAAAGTTACACCAGTTCAAAGTGGGCATCATTGAAGTGTCTATGATTGCTCATGGATTTGCAACTTCTAAACTTAATTAGAAATGAACTAATTGATGTAGAATGAAGCTGTTATATTCATTGCATTCATTGGACACTCAGGAATGCAGGGATGTCTTCAATTTTGGTTTGCACTTCATGCTTCAAAAGTTACACCAGTTATTTTATTTTTGCCATTTTTTAAAAACTTCCAAGACGGGCACTCATGAAAAAATGTCATTTTTGAACAATTTTTACTAATTTTCATAGAATGGAGCTGTTAGATGCATTGCATTCCTTTTACAATGAGGAATGCAGTGATGTTTTCAATTCCAGTGTGCACTGCATGCTTCAAAAGTTACACCAGTTCAAAGTGTTCGTCATTGAAGTGTCTAAGCTTGCTCATGGATTTGCAACTTCTAAAATTCATTGAAAAAAAATATTTTATGTAGAATAAAGCTGTTAGATTCATTGCATTCCTTGGACATTCAGGAATGCAGGAATGTCTTCAATTTTGGTGTGCACTTCATGCTTCAAAAGTTACACCAGTTATTTCATTTTTTGCTGTTTTTTGAAAAACTTCCAAAATGGGCACTCATGAAAAAATGCCATTTTTGGACAATTTTTACTAATTTTCATAGAATGGAGCTGTTAGATGCATTGCATTTCTTTTACAATCAGGAATGCAGGAATGTCTTCAATTCTGGTGTGCACTGCAAGCTTCAAAAGTTACACCAGTTCAAAGTGTTCGTCATTGAAGTGTCTAAGCTTGCTCATGGATTTGCAACTTCTAAAATTCATTGAAAATAAAATATTTCATGTAGAATAAAGCTGTTAGATTCATTGCATTCCTTGGACATTCAGGAATGCAGGAATGTCTTCAATTTTGGTGTGCACTTCATGCTTCAAAAGTTACACCAGTTATTTCATTTTTTGCTGTTTTTTGAAAAACTTCCAAAATGGGCACTCATGAAAAAATGTCATTTTTGGACAAATTTTACAAATTTTCATAGATTGGAGCTGTTAGATGCATTGCATTCCTTTTACAATGAGGAATGCAGTGATGTCTTCAATTCCAGTGTGCACTGCATGCTTCAAAAGTTACACCAGTTCAAAGCGGGCATCATTGAAGTGTCTAAGATTGCTCATGGATTTGCAACTTCTAATCTTAATTAGAAATGAACTAATTGATGTAGAATGAAGCTGTTATATTCATTGCATTCATTGGACACTCAGGAATGCAGGGATGTCTTCAATTTTGGTGTGCACTTCATGCTTCAAAAGTTACACCAGTTATTTCATTTTTTGCTGTTTTTTGAAAAACTTCCAAAATGGGCACTCATGAAAAAATGTAATTTTTGGACAATTTTTACTAATTTTCATAGAATGGAGCTGTTAGATGCATTGCATTCCTTTTACAATGAGGAATGTAGTGATGTCTTCAATTCCAGTGTGCACTGCATGCTTCAAAAGTTACACCAGTTCAAAGTGGGCATCATTGAAGTGTCTATGATTGCTCATGGATTTGCAACTTCTAAACTTAATTAGAAATGAACTAATTGATGTAGAATGAAGCTGTTACATTCATTGCATTCATTGGACACTCAGGAATGCAGGGATGTCTTCAATTTTGGTGTGCACTTCATGCTTCAAAAGTTACACCAGTTATTTTATTTTTGCCATTTTTTAAAAACTTCCAAGAAGGGCACTCATGAAAAAATGTCATTTTTGAACAATTTTTACTAATTTTCATAGAATGGAGCTGTTAGATGCATTGCATTCCTTTTACAATGAGGAATGCAGTGATGTTTTCAATTCCAGTGTGCACTGCATGCTTCAAAAGTTACACCAGTTCAAAGTGTTCGTCATTGAAGTGTCTAAGCTTGCTCATGGATTTGCAACTTCTAAAATTCATTGAAAAAAAATATTTTATGTAAAATAAAGCTGTTAGATTCATTGCATTCCTTGGACATTCAGGAATGCAGGAATGTCTTCAATTTTGGTGTGCACTTCATGCTTCAAAAGTTACACCAGTTATTTCATTTTTTGCTGTTTTTTGAAAAAACTTCCAAAATGGGCACTCATGAAAAAATGTCATTTTTGCACAATTTTTACTAATTTTCATAGAATGGAGCTGTTAGATGCATTGCATTCCTTTTACAATCAGGAATGCAGTAATGTCTTCAATTCCAGTGTGCACTTCATGCTTCAAAAGTTACACCAGTTCAAAGTGTTCGTCATTGAAGTGTCTAAGCTTGCTCATGGATTTGCAACTTCTAAAATTCATTGAAAATAAAATATTTCATGTAGAATAAAGCTATTAGATTCATTGCATTCCTTGGACATTCAGGAATGCAGGAATGTCTTCAATTTTGGTGTGCACTTCATGCTTCAAAAGTTACACCAGTTATTTCATTTTTTGCTGTTTTTTGAAAAACTTCCAAAATGGGCACTCATGAAAAAATGCCATTTTTGGACAATTTTTACTAATTTTCATAGAATGGAGCTGTTAGATGCATTGCATTTCTTTTACAATCAGGAATGCAGGAATGTCTTCAATTCTGGTGTGCACTGCAAGCTTCAAAAGTTACACCAGTTCAAAGTGTTCGTCATTGAAGTGTCTAAGCTTGCTCATGGATTTGCAACTTCTAAAATTCATTGAAAATAAAATATTTCATGTAGAATAAAACTGTTAGATTCATTGCATTCCTTGGACATTCAGGAATGCAGGAATGTCTTCAATTTTGGTGTGCACTTCATGCTTCAAAAGTTACACCAGTTATTTCATTTTTTGCTGTTTTTTGAAAAACTTCCAAAATGGGCACTCATGAAAAAATGTCATTTTTGGACAAATTTTACAAATTTTCATAGATTGGAGCTGTTAGATGCATTGCATTCCTTTTACAATGAGGAATGCAGTGATGTCTTCAATTCCAGTGTGCACTGCATGCTTCAAAAGTTACACCAGTTCAAAGCGGGCATCATTGAAGTGTCTAAGATTGCTCATGGATTTGCAACTTCTAATCTTAATTAGAAATGAACTAATTGATGTAGAATGAAGCTGTTATATTCATTGCATTCATTGGACACTCAGGAATGCAGGGATGTCTTCAATTTTGGTGTGCACTTCATGCTTCAAAAGTTACACCAGTTATTTCATTTTTTGCTGTTTTTTGAAAAACTTCCAAAATGGGCACTCATGAAAAAATGTAATTTTTGGACAATTTTTACTAATTTTCATAGAATGAAGCTGTTAGATGCATTGCATTCCTTTTACAATGAGGAATGTAGTGATGTCTTCAATTCCAGTGTGCACTGCATGCTTCAAAAGTTACACCAGTTCAAAGTGGGCATCATTGAAGTGTCTATGATTGCTCATGGATTTGCAACTTCTAAACTTAATTAGAAATGAACTAATTGATGTAGAATGAAGCTGTTACATTCATTGCATTCATTGGACACTCAGGAATGCAGGGATGTCTTCAATTTTGGTGTGCACTTCATGCTTCAAAAGTTACAACAGTTATTTTATTTTTGCCATTTTTTAAAAACTTCCAAGACGGGCACTCATGAAAAAATGTCATTTTTGAACAATTTTTACTAATTTTCATAGAATGGAGCTGTTAGATGCATTGCATTCCTTTTACAATTAGGAATGCAGTGATGTTTTCAATTCCAGTGTGCACTGCATGCTTCAAAAGTTACACCAGTTCAAAGTGTTCATCATTGAAGTGTCTAAGCTTGCTCATGGATTTGCAACTTCTAAAATTCATTGAAAAAAAATATTTTATGTAGAATAAAGCTGTTAGATTCATTGCATTCCTTGGACATTCAGGAATGCAGGAATGTCTTCAATTTTGGTGTGCACTTCATGCTTCAAAAGTTACACCAGTTATTTCATTTTTTGCTGTTTTTTGAAAAACTTCCAAAATGGGCACTCATGAAAAAATGCCATTTTTGGACAATTTTTACTAATTTTTATAGAATGGAGCTGTTAGATGCATTGCATTTCTTTTACAATCAGGAATGCAGGAATGTCTTCAATTCTGGTGTGCACTGCAAGCTTCAAAAGTTACACCAGTTCAAAGTGTTCGTCATTGAAGTGTCTAAGCTTGCTCATGGATTTGCAACTTCTAAAATTCATTGAAAATAAAATATTTTATGTAGAATAAAGCTGTTAGATTCATTGCATTCCTTGGACATTCAGGAATGCAGGAATGTCTTCAATTTTGGTGTGCACTTCATGCTTCAAAAGTTACACCAGTTATTTCATTTTTTGCTGTTTTTTGAAAAACTTCCAAAATGGGCACTCATGAAAAAATGTAATTTTTGGACAATTTTTACTAATTTTCATAGAATGGAGCTGTTAGATGCATTGCATTCCTTTTACAATGAGGAATGTAGTGATGTCTTCAATTCCAGTGTGCACTGCATGCTTCAAAAGTTACACCAGTTCAAAGTGTTCGTCATTGAAGTGTCTAAACTTGCTCATGGATTTGCAACTTATAAAATTCATTGAAAATGAAATAATTGATGTAGAATGAAGATGCTATATTCATTGCATTCATTGCACACTCAGGAATGCAGGGATGTCTTCAAATTCGGTGTGCACTTCATGCTTCAAAAGTTACACCAGTTATTTTATTTTTTGCCATTTTTTGAAAAACTTCCAAGACGGGCACTCATGAAAAAATGTCAATTTTGGACAAATTTTACTAATTTTCATAGATTGGAGCTGTTAGATGCATTGCATTCCTTTTACAATGAGGAATGCAGTGATGTCTTCAATTCCAGTGTGCACTGCATGCTTCAAAAGTTACACCAGTTCAAAGCGGGCATCATTGAAGTGTCTAAGATTGCTCATGGATTTGCAACTTCTAAACTTAATTAGAAATGAACTAATTGATGTAGAATGAAGCTGTTATATTCATTGCATTCATTGGACACTCAGGAATGCAGGGATGTCTTCAATTTTGGTGTGCACTTCATGCTTCAAAAGTTACACCAGTTATTTCATTTTTTGCTGTTTTTTGAAAAACTTCCAAAATGGGCACTCATGAAAAAATGTAATTTTTGGACAATTTTTACTAATTTTTATAGAATGGAGCTGTTAGATGCATTGCATTCCTTTTACAATCAGGAAAGCAGGAATGTCTTCAATTTTGGTGTGCACTGTAAGCTTCAAAAGTTACACCAGTTCAAAGTGTTCGTCATTGAAGTGTCTAAGCTTGCTCATGGATTTGCAACTTCTAAACTTAATTGGAAATGAACTAATTGATGTAGAATGAATTTGTTATATTCATTGCATTCATTGGACACTCAGGAATGCAGGGATGTCTTCAATTTTGGTGTGCACTTCATGCTTCAAAAGTTACACCAGTTAATTCATTTTTTGCTGTTTTTTGAAAAACTTCCAAAATGGGCACTCATGAAAAAATGTAATTTTTGGACAATTTTTACTAATTTTCATAGAATGGAGCTGTTATTATGCATTGCATTCATTTTACAATGAGGAATGCAGTGATGTCTTCAATTCCAGTGTGCACTGCATGCTTCAAAAGTTACACCAGTTCAAAGTGGGCATCGTTGAAGTGTCTAAGATTGCTCATGGATTTGCAACTTCTAAACTTAATTGGAAATGAACTAATTGATGTAGAATGAAGCTGTTATATTCATTGCATTCATTGGACACTCAGGAATGCAGGGATGTCTTCAATTTCGGTGTGCACTTCATGCTTCAAAAGTTACACCAGTTATTTTATTTTTTGCCATTTTTTGAAAAACTTCCAAGACGGGCACTCATGAAAAAATGTCATTTTTGGACAAATTTTACTAATTTTCATAGAATGGAGCTGTTAGATGCATTGCATTCTTTTTACAATGAGGAATGCAGTGATGTCTTCAATTCCAGTGTGCACTGCATGCTTCAAAAGTTACACCAGTTCAAAGTGGGCATCATTGAAGTGTCTATGATTGCTCATGGATTTGCAACTTCTAAGCTTAATTAGAAATGAACTAATTGATGTAGAATGAAGCTGTTATATTCATTGCATTCATTGGACACTCAGGAATGCAGGGATGTCTTCAATTTTGGTGTGCACTTCATGCTTCAAAAGTTACACCAGTTATTTTATTTTTGCCATTTTTTAAAAACTTCCAAGACGGGCACTCATGAAAAAATGTCATTTTTGAACAATTTTTACTAATTTTCATAGAATGGAGCTGTTAGATGCATTGCATTCCTTTTACAATGAGGAATGCAGTGATGTTTTCAATTCCAGTGTGCACTGCATGCTTCAAAAGTTACACCAGTTCAAAGTGTTCGTCATTGAAGTGTCTAAGCTTGCTCATGGATTTGCAACTTCTAAAATTCATTAAAAAAAATATTTTATGTAGAATAAAGCTGTTAGATTCATTGCATTCCTTGGACATTCAGGAATGCAGGAATGTCTTCAATTTTGGTGTGCACTTCATGCTTCAAAAGTTACACCAGTTATTTCATTTTTTGCTGTTTTTTGAAAAACTTCCAAAATGGGCACTCATGAAAAAATGTAATTTTTGGACAATTTTTACTAATTTTCATAGAATGGAGCTGTTAGATGCATTGCATTCCTTTTACAATGAGGAATGTAGTGATGTCTTCAATTCCAGTGTGCACTGCATGCTTCAAAAGTTACACCAGTTCAAAGTGTTCGTCATTGAAGTGTCTAAGTTTGCTCATGGATTTGCAACTTCTAAAATTCATTAAAAATGAAATAATTGATGTAGAATAAAGCTGTTCGATTCATTGCATTCATTGGACACTCAGGAATGCATGGATGTCTTCAATTTTGGTGTGCACTTCATGCTTCAAAAGTTACACCAGTTATTTTATTTTTTGCCATTTTTTGAAAAACTTCCAAGACGGGCACTCATGAAAAAATGTCATTTTTGGACAATTTTTACTAATTTTCATAGAATAGAGCTGTTAGATGCATTGCATTCCTTTTACAATCAGGAATGCAGTGATGTCTTCAATTCCAGTGTGCACTGCATGCTTCAAAAGTTACACCAGTTCAAAGTGTTTGTCATTGAAGTGTCTAAGCTTGCTCATGGATTTGCAACTTCTAAAATTCATTAAAAATGAAATAGTTGATGTAGAACAAAGATGTTAGATTCATTGCATTTTTGGACATTCAGGAATGCAGGAGTGTCTTCAATTTTGGTGTGCACTTCATGCCTCAAAAGTTAAACCAGTTATTTCATTTTTTGCTGTTTTTTGAAAAACTTCCAAGATGGGCACTCATGAAAAAATGTCATTTTTGGACAATTTTTACTAGTTTTCATAGAATGGAGCTGTTAGATGCATTGCATTCCTTTTACAATCAGGAATGCAGTGATGTCTTCAATTCCAGTGTGCACTGCATGCTTCAAAAGTTACACCAGTTCAAAGTGTTCGTCATTGAAGTGTCTAAGCTTGCTCATGGATTTGCAACTTCTAAACTTAATTGGAAATGAACTAATTGATGTAGAATGAATTTGTTATATTCATTGCATTCATTGGACACTCAGGAATGCAGGGATGTCTTCAATTTTGGTGTGCACTTCATGCTTCAAAAGTTACACCAGTTATTTTATTTTTTGCCATTTTTTGAAAAACTTCCAAAATGGGCACTCATGAAAAATGTCATTTTTGCACAATTTTTACTAATTTTTATAGAATGGAGCTGTTAGATGCATTGCATTCCTTTTACAATCAAGAATGAAGTGATGTCTTCAATTCCAGTGTGCACTGCATGCTTCAAAAGTTACACCAGTTCAAAGTGTTCGTCATTGAAGTGTCTAAGCTTGCTCATGGATTTGCAACTTCTAAAATTCATTGAAAATGAAATATTTCATGTAGAATAAAGCTGTTAGATTCAATGCATTCCTTGGACATTCAGGAATGCAGGGATGTCTTCAATTTTGGTGTGCACTTCATGCTTCAAAAGTTACACCAGTTAATTCATTTTTTGCTGTTTTTTGAAAAACTTCCAAAATGGGCACTCATGAAAAAATGTAATTTTTGGACAATTTTTACTAATTTTCATAGAATGGAGCTGTTAGATGCATTGCATTCCTTTTACAATCAGGAATGCAGGAATGTCTTCAATTTTGGTGTGCACTGCAAGCTTCAAAAGTTACACCAGTTCAAAGTGTTCGTCATTGAAGTGTCTAAGCTTGCTCATGGATTTGCAACTTCTAAACTTAATTGGAAATGAACTAATTGATGTAGAATGAATTTGTTATATTCATTGCATTCATTGGACACTCAGGAATGCAGGGATGTCTTCAATTTTGGTGTGCACTTCATGCTTCAAAAGTTACACCAGTTATTTTATTTTTTGCCATTTTTTAAAAACTTCCAAGACGGGCACTCATGAAAAAATGTCATTTTTGAACAATTTTTACTAATTTTCATAGAATGGAGCTGTTAGATGCATTGCATTCCTTTTACAATGAGGAATGCAGTGATGTTTTCAATTCCAGTGTGCACTGCATGCTTCAAAAGTTACACCAGTTCAAAGTGTTCGTCATTGAAGTGTCTAAGCTTGCTCATGGATTTGCAACTTCTAAAATTCATTAAAAAAAATATTTTATGTAGAATAAAGCTGTTAGATTCATTGCATTCCTTGGACATTCAGGAATGCAGGAATGTCTTCAATTTTGGTGTGCACTTCATGCTTCAAAAGTTACACCAGTTATTTCATTTTTTGCTGTTTTTTGAAAAACTTCCAAAATGGGCACTCATGAAAAAATGTAATTTTTGGACAATTTTTACTAATTTTCATAGAATGGAGCTGTTAGATGCATTGCATTCCTTTTACAATGAGGAATGTAGTGATGTCTTCAATTCCAGTGTGCACTGCATGCTTCAAAAGTTACACCAGTTCAAAGTGTTCGTCATTGAAGTGTCTAAGCTTGCTCATGGATTTGCAACTTCTAAAATTCATTAAAAATGAAATAATTGATGTAGAATAAAGCTGTTAGATTCATTGCATTCATTGGACACTCAGGAATGCATGGATGTCTTCAATTTTGGTGTGCACTTCATGCTTCAAAAGTTACACCAGTTATTTTATTTTTTGCCATTTTTTGAAAAACTTCCAAGACGGGCACTCATGAAAAAATGTCATTTTTGGACAATTTTTACTAATTTTCATAGAATAGAGCTGTTAGATGCATTGCATTCCTTTTACAATCAGGAATGCAGTGATGTCTTCAATTCCAGTGTGCACTGCATGCTTCAAAAGTTACACCAGTTCAAAGTGTTTGTCATTGAAGTGTCTAAGCTTGCTCATGGATTTGCAACTTCTAAAATTCATTAAAAATGAAATAGTTGATGTAGAACAAAGCTGTTAGATTCATTGCATTTTTGGACATTCAGGAATGCAGGAGTGTCTTCAATTTTGGTGTGCACTTCATGCCTCAAAAGTTAAACCAGTTATTTCATTTTTTGCTGTTTTTTGAAAAACTTCCAAGATGGGCACTCATGAAAAAATGTCATTTTTGGACAATTTTTACTAGTTTTCATAGAATGGAGCTGTTAGATGCATTGCATTCCTTTTACAATCAGGAATGCAGTGATGTCTTCAATTCCAGTGTGCACTGCATGCTTCAAAAGTTACACCAGTTCAAAGTGTTCGTCATTGAAGTGTCTAAGCTTGCTCATGGATTTGCAACTTCTAAACTTAATTGGAAATGAACTAATTGATGTAGAATGAATTTGTTATATTCATTGCATTCATTGGACACTCAGTAATGCAGGGATGTCTTCAATTTTGGTGTGCACTTCATGCTTCAAAAGTTACACCAGTTATTTTATTTTTTGCCATTTTTTGAAAAACTTCCAAAATGGGCACTCATGAAAAAATGTCATTTTTGCACAATTTTTACTAATTTTTATAGAATGGAGCTGTTAGATGCATTGCATTCCTTTTACAATCAAGAATGAAGTGATGTCTTCAATTCCAGTGTGCACTGCATGCTTCAAAAGTTACACCAGTTCAAAGTGTTCGTCATTGAAGTGTCTAAACTTGCTCATGGATTTGCAACTTCTAAAATTCATTGAAAATGAAATATTTCATGTAGAATAAAGCTGTTAGATTCAATGCATTCCTTGGACATTCAGGAATGCAGGGATGTCTTCAATTTTGGTGTGCACTTCATGCTTCAAAAGTTACACCAGTTAGTTCATTTTTTGCTGTTTTTTGAAAAACTTCCAAAATGGGCACTCATGAAAAAATGTAATTTTTGGACAATTTTTACTAATTTTCATAGAATGGAGCTGTTAGATGCATTGCATTCCTTTTACAATCAGGAATGCAGGAATGTCTTCAATTTTGGTGTGCACTGCAAGCTTCAAAAGTTACACCAGTTCAAAGTGTTCGTCATTGAAGTGTCTAAGCTTGCTCATGGATTTGCAACTTCTAAACTTAATTGGAAATGAACTAATTGATGTAGAATGAATTTGTTATATTCATTGCATTCATTGGACACTAAGGAATGCAGGGATGTCTTCAATTTTGGTGTGCACTTCATGCTTCAAAAGTTACACCAGTTATTTTATTTTTTGCCATTTTTTGAAAAACTTCCAAAATGGGCACTCATGAAAAAATGTCATTTTTGCACAATTTTTACTAATTTTTATAGAATGGAGCTGTTAGATGCATTGCATTCCTTTTACAATCAAGAATGAAGTGATGTCTTCAATTCCAGTGTGCACTGCATGCTTCAAAAGTTACACCAGTTCAAAGTGTTCGTCATTGAAGTGTCTAAGCTTGCTCATGGATTTGCAACTTCTAAAATTCATTGAAAATGAAATATTTCATGTAGAATAAAGCTGTTAGATTCAATGCATTCCTTGGACATTCAGGAATGCAGGGATGTCTTCAATTTTGGTGTGCACTTCATGCTTCAAAAGTTACACCAGTTAATTCATTTTTTGCTGTTTTTTGAAAAACTTCCAAAATGGGCACTCATGAAAAAATGTAATTTTTGGACAATTTTTACTAATTTTCATAGAATGGAGCTGTTATTATGCATTGCATTCATTTTACAATGAGGAATGCAGTGATGTCTTCAATTCCAGTGTGCACTGCATGCTTCAAAAGTTACACCAGTTCAAAGTGGGCATCGTTGAAGTGTCTAAGATTGCTCATGGATTTGCAACTTCTAAACTTAATTGGAAATGAACTAATTGATGTAGAATGAAGCTGTTATATTCATTGCATTCATTGGACACTCAGGAATGCAGGGATGTCTTCAATTTTGGTGTGCACTTCATGCTTCAAAAGTTACACCAGTTATTTTATTTTTGCCATTTTTTAAAAACTTCCAAGACGGGCACTCATGAAAAAATGTCATTTTTGAACAATTTTTACTAATTTTCATAGAATGGAGCTGTTAGATGCATTGCATTCCTTTTACAATGAGGAATGCAGTGATGTTTTCAATTCCAGTGTGCACTGCATGCTTCAAAAGTTACACCAGTTCAAAGTGTTCGTCATTGAAGTGTCTAAGCTTGCTCATGGATTTGCAACTTCTAAAATTCATTAAAAAAAATATTTTATGTAGAATAAAGCTGTTAGATTCATTGCATTCCTTGGACATTCAGGAATGCAGGAATGTCTTCAATTTTGGTGTGCACTTCATGCTTCAAAAGTTACACCAGTTATTTCATTTTTTGCTGTTTTTTGAAAAACTTCCAAAATGGGCACTCATGAAAAAATGTAATTTTTGGACAATTTTTACTAATTTTCATAGAATGGAGCTGTTAGATGCATTGCATTCCTTTTACAATGAGGAATGTAGTGATGTCTTCAATTCCAGTGTGCACTGCATGCTTCAAAAGTTACACCAGTTCAAAGTGTTCGTCATTGAAGTGTCTAAGCTTGCTCATGGATTTGCAACTTCTAAAATTCATTAAAAATGAAATAATTGATGTAGAATAAAGCTGTTAGATTCATTGCATTCATTGGACACTCAGGAATGCATGGATGTCTTCAATTTTGGTGTGCACTTCATGCTTTAAAAGTTACACCAGTTATTTTATTTTTTGCCATTTTTTGAAAAACTTCCAAGACGGGCACTCATGAAAAAATGTCATTTTTGGACAATTTTTACTAATTTTCATAGAATAGAGCTGTTAGATGCATTGCATTCCTTTTACAATCAGGAATGCAGTGATGTCTTCAATTCCAGTGTGCACTGCATGCTTCAAAAGTTACACCAGTTCAAAGTGTTCGTCATTGAAGTGTCTAAGCTTGCTCATGGATTTGCAACTTCTAAACTTAATTGGAAATGAACTAATTGATGTAGAATGAATTTGTTATATTCATTGCATTCATTGGACACTCAGGAATGCAGGGATGTCTTCAATTTTGGTGTGCACTTCATGCTTCAAAAGTTACACCAGTTATTTTATTTTTTGCCATTTTTTGAAAAACTTCCAAAATGGGCACTCATGAAAAAATGTCATTTTTGCACAATTTTTACTAATTTTTATAGAATGGAGCTGTTAGATGCATTGCATTCCTTTTACAATCAAGAATGAAGTGATGTCTTCAATTCCAGTGTGCACTGCATGCTTCAAAAGTTACACCAGTTCAAAGTGTTCGTCATTGAAGTGTCTAAGCTTGCTCATGGATTTGCAACTTCTAAAATTCATTGAAAATGAAATATTTCATGTAGAATAAAGCTGTTAGATTCAATGCATTCCTTGGACATTCAGGAATGCAGGGATGTCTTCAATTTTGGTGTGCACTTCATGCTTCAAAAGTTACACCAGTTAATTCATTTTTTGCTGTTTTTTGAAAAACTTCCAAAATGGGCACTCATGAAAAAATGTAATTTTTGGACAATTTTTACTAATTTTCATAGAATGGAGCTGTTATTATGCATTGCATTCATTTTAAAATGAGGAATGCAGTGATGTCTTCAATTCCAGTGTGCACTGCATGCTTCAAAAGTTACACCAGTTCAAAGTGGGCATCGTTGAAGTGTCTAAGATTGCTCATGGATTTGCAACTTCTAAACTTAATTGGAAATGAACTAATTGATGTAGAATGAAGCTGTTATATTCATTGCATTCATTGGACACTCAGGAATGCAGGGATGTCTTCAATTTTGGTGTGCACTTCATGCTTCAAAAGTTACACCAGTTATTTTATTTTTTGCCATTTTTTGAAAAACTTCCAAGACGGGCACTCATGAAAAAATGTCATTTTTGGACAAATTTTACTAATTTTCATAGAATGGAGCTGTTAGATGCATTGCATTCTTTTTACAATGAGGAATGCAGTGATGTCTTCAATTCCAGTGTGCACTGCATGCTTCAAAAGTTACACCAGTTCAAAGTGGGCATCATTGAAGTGTCTATGATTGCTCATGGATTTGCAACTTCTAAGCTTAATTAGAAATGAACTAATTGATGTAGAATGAAGCTGTTATATTCATTGCATTCATTGGACACTCAGGAATGCAGGGATGTCTTCAATTTTGGTGTGCACTTCATGCTTCAAAAGTTACACCAGTTATTTTATTTTTGCCATTTTTTAAAAACTTCCAAGACGGGCACTCATGAAAAAATGTCATTTTTGAACAATTTTTACTAATTTTCATAGAATGGAGCTGTTAGATGCATTGCATTCCTTTTACAATGAGGAATGCAGTGATGTTTTCAATTCCAGTGTGCACTGCATGCTTCAAAAGTTACACCAGTTTAAAGTGTTCGTCATTGAAGTGTCTAAGCTTGCTCATGGATTTGCAACTTCTAAAATTCATTAAAAAAAAATATTTTATGTAGAATAAAGCTGTTAGAATCATTGCATTCCTTGGACATTCAGGAATGCAGGAATGTCTTCAATTTTGGTGTGCACTTCATGCTTCAAAAGTTACACCAGTTATTTCATTTTTTGCTGTTTTTTGAAAAACTTCCAAAATGGGCACTCATGAAAAAATGTAATTTTTGGACAATTTTTACTAATTTTCATAGAATGGAGCTGTTAGATGCATTGCATTCCTTTTACAATCAGGAATGCAGGAATGTCTTCAATTTTGGTGTGCACTGCAAGCTTCAAAAGTTACACCAGTTCAAAGTGTTCGTCATTGAAGTGTCTAAGCTTGCTCATGGATTTGCAACTTCTAAACTTAATTGGAAATGAACTAATTGATGTAGAATGAATTTGTTATATTCATTGCATTCATTGGACACTCAGGAATGCAGGGATGTCTTCAATTTTGGTGTGCACTTCATGCTTCAAAAGTTACACCAGTTATTTTATTTTTTGCCATTTTTTGAAAAACTTCCAAAATGAGCACTCATGAAAAAATGTCATTTTTGCACAATTTTTACTAATTTTTATAGAATGGAGCTGTTAGATACATTGCATTCCTTTTACAATCAAGAATGAAGTGATGTCTTCAATTCCAGTGTGCACTGCATGCTTCAAAAGTTACACCAGTTCAAAGTGTTCGTCATTGAAGTGTCTAAGCTTACTCATGGATTTGCAACTTCTAAACTTAATTGGAAATGAACTAATTAATGTAGAATGAAGCTGTTATCTTCATTGCATTCATTGGACACTCAGGAATGCAGGGATGTCTTCAATTTCGGTGTGCACTTCATGCTTCAAAAGTTACACCAATTCAAAGTGTTCGTCATTGAAGTGTCTAAGCTTGCTCATGGATTTGCAACTTCTAAAATTCATTGGAAATGAAATATTTCATGTAGAATAAAGCTGTTAGATTCATTGCATTCCTTGGACATTCAGGAATGCAGGGATGTCTTCAATTTTGGTGTGCACTTCATGCTTCAAAAGTTACACCAGTTAATTCATTTTTTGCTGTTTTTTGAAAAACTTCCAAGACGGGCACTCATGAAAAAATGTCATTTTTGGACAATTTTTACTAATATTCATAGAGTGGAGCGGTTAGATGCATTGCATTCCTTTTACAATCAGGAATGCAGTGATGTCTTCAATTCCAGTGTGCACTGCATGCTTCAAAAGTTACACCAGTTCAAAGTGTTCGTCATTGAAGTGTCTAAGCTTGCTCATGGATTTGCAACTTCTAAAATTCATTAAAAATGAAATAGTTGATGTAGAATAAAGCTGTTAGATTCATTGCATTCATTGGACACTCAGGAATGCATGGATGTCTTCAATTTCGGTGTGCACTTCATGCTTCAAAAGTTACACCAATTCAAAGTGTTCGTCATTGAAGTGTCTAAGCTTGCTCATGGATTTGCAACTTCTAAAATTCATTGGAAATGAAATATTTCATGTAGAATAAAGCTGTTAGATTCATTGCATTCCTTGGACATTCAGGAATGCAGGGATGTCTTCAATTTTGGTGTGCACTTCATGCTTCAAAAGTTACACCAGTTAATTCATTTTTTGCTGTTTTTTGAAAAACTTCCAAGACGGGCACTCATGAAAAAATGTCATTTTTGGACAATTTTTACTAATATTCATAGAGTGGAGCGGTTAGATGCATTGCATTCCTTTTACAATCAGGAATGCAGTGATGTCTTTAATTCCAGTGTGCACTGCATGCTTCAAAAGTTACACCAGTTCAAAGTGTTCGTCATTGAAGTGTCTAAGCTTGCTCATGGATTTGCAACTTCTAAAATTCATTAAAAATGAAATAGTTGATGTAGAATAAAGCTGTTAGATTCATTGCATTCATTGGACACTCAAGAATGCATGGATGTCTTCAATTTCGGTGTGCACTTCATGCTTCAAACGTTACACCAGTTATTTTATTTTTTGCCATTTTTTGAAAAACTTCCAAAACGGGCACTCATGAAAAAATGTCATTTTTGGACAATTTTTACTAATTTTCATAGAATAGAGCTGTTAGATGCATTCCTTTTACAATCAGGAATCCAGTGATGTCTTCAATTACAGTGTGCACTGCATGCTTCAAAAGTTACACCAGTTCAAAGTGTTTGTCATTGAAGTGTCTAAGCTTGCTCATGGATTTGCAACTTCTAAAATTCATTAAAAATGAAATAGTTGATGTAGAACAAAGCTGTTAGATTCATTGCATTTTTTGGACATTCAGGAATGCAGGAGTGTCTTCAATTTTGGTGTGCACTTCATGCTTCAAAAGTTACACCAGTTATTTCATTTTTTGCTGTTTTTTGAAAAACTTCCAAAATGGGCACTCATGTAAAAATGTCATTTTTGCACAATTTTTACTAATTTTCATAGAATGGAGCTGTTAGATGCATTGCATTCCTTTTACAATCAGGAATGCAGTAATGTCTTCAATTCTGGTGTGCACTGCAAGCTTCAAAAGTTACACCAGTTATTTCATTTTTTGCTGTTTTTTGAAAAACTTCCAAAATGGGCACTCATGAAAAAATGTCATTTTTGCACAATTTTTACTAATTTTCATAGAATGGAGCTGTTAGATGCATTGCATTCCTTTTACAATTAGGAATGCAGTAATGTCTTCAATTCTGGTATGCACTGCAAGCTTCAAAAGTTACACCAGTTCAAAGTGTTCGTCATTGAAGTGTCTAAGCTTGCTCATGGATTTGCAACTTCTAAAATTCATTGAAAATAAAATATTTCATATAGAATAAAGCTGTTAGATTCATTGCATTCCTTGGACATTCAGGAATGCAGGAATGTCTTCAATTTTGGTGTGCACTTCATGCTTCAAAAGTTACACCAGTTATTTCATTTTTTGCTGTTTTTTGAAAAACTTCCAAAATGGGCACTCATGAAAAAATGTCATTTTTGCACAATTTTTACTAATTTTTATAGAATGGAGCTGTTAGATGCATTGCATTCCTTTTACAATCAGGAATGAAGTGATGTCTTCAATTCCAGTGTGCACTGCATGCTTCAAAAGTTACACCAGTTCAAAGTGTTCGTCATTGAAGTGTCTAAGCTTGCTCATGGATTTGCAACTTCTAAAATTCATTGAAAATGAAATATTTCATGTAGAATAAAGCTGTTAGATCCATTGCATTCCTTGGACATTCAGGAATGCAGGGATGTCTTCAATTTTGGTGTGCACTTCATGCTTCAAAAGTTACACCAGTTATTTTATTTTTTGCCATTTTTTGAAAAACTTCCAAAATGGGCACTCATGAAAAAATGTCATTTTTGCACAATTTTTACTAATTTTTATAGAATGGAGCTGTTAGATGCATTGCATTCCTTTTACAATCAGGAATGAAGTGATGTCTTCAATTCCAGTGTGCACTGCATGCTTCAAAAGTTACACCAGTTCAAAGTGTTCGTCATTGAAGTGTCTAAGCTTGCTCATGGATTTGCAACTTCTAAAATTCATTGAAAATGAAATATTTCATGTAGAATAAAGCTGTTAGATCCATTGCATTCCTTGGACATTCAGGAATGCAGGGATGTCTTCAATTTTGGTGTGCACTTCATGCTTCAAAAGTTACACCAGTTATTTTATTTTTTGCCATTTTTTGAAAAACTTCCAAGACGGGCACTCATGAAAAAATGTCATTTTTGGACAAATTTTACTAATTTTCATAGAATGGAGCTGTTAGATGCATTGCATTCTTTTTACAATGAGGAATGCAGTGATGTCTTCAATTCCAGTGTGCACTGCATGCTTCAAAAGTTACACCAGTTCAAAGTGGGCATCATTGAAGTGTCTATGATTGCTCATGGATTTGCAACTTCTAAGCTTAATTAGAAATGAACTAATTGATGTAGAATGAAGCTGTTATATTCATTGCATTCATTGGACACTCAGGAATGCAGGGATGTCTTCAATTTTGGTGTGCACTTCATGCTTCAAAAGTTACACCAGTTATTTTATTTTTGCCATTTTTTAAAAACTTTCAAGACGGGCACTCATGAAAAAATGTCATTTTTGAACAATTTTTACTAATTTTCATAGAATGGAGCTGTTAGATGCATTGCATTCCTTTTACAATGAGGAATGCAGTGATGTTTTCAATTCCAGTGTGCACTGCATGCTTCAAAAGTTACACCAGTTTAAAGTGTTCGTCATTGAAGTGTCTAAGCTTGCTCATGGATTTGCAACTTCTAAAATTCATTAAAAAAAAATATTTTATGTAGAATAAAGCTGTTAGAATCATTGCATTCCTTGGACATTCAGGAATGCAGGAATGTCTTCAATTTTGGTGTGCACTGCAAGCTTCAAAAGTTACACCAGTTCAAAGTGTTCGTCATTGAAGTGTCTAAGCTTGCTCATGGATTTGCAACTTCTAAACTTAATTGGAAATGAACTAATTTATGTAGAATGAATTTGTTATATTCATTGCATTCATTGGACACTCAGGAATGCAGGGATGTCTTCAATTTTGGTGTGCACTTCATGCTTCAAAAGTTACACCAGTTATTTTATTTTTTGCCATTTTTTGAAAAACTTCCAAAATGAGCACTCATGAAAAAATGTCATTTTTGCACAATTTTTACTAATTTTTATAGAATGGAGCTGTTAGATGCATTGCATTCCTTTTACAATCAAGAATGAAGTGATGTCTTCAATTCCAGTGTGCACTGCATGCTTCAAAAGTTACACCAGTTCAAAGTGTTCGTCATTGAAGTGTCTAAGCTTGCTCATGGATTTGCAACTTCTAAACTTAATTGGAAATGAACTAATTAATGTAGAATGAAGCTGTTATCTTCATTGCATTCATTGGACACTCAGGAATGCAGGGATGTCTTCAATTTCGGTGTGCACTTCATGCTTCAAAAGTTACACCAGTTAATTCATTTTTTGCTGTTTTTTGAAAAACTTCCAAGACGGGCACTCATGAAAAAATGTCATTTTTGGACAATTTTTACTAATATTCATAGAGTGGAGCGGTTAGATGCATTGCATTCCTTTTACAATCAGGAATGCAGTGATGTCTTCAATTCCAGTGTGCACTGCATGCTTCAAAAGTTACACCAGTTCAAAGTGTTCGTCATTGAAGTGTCTAAGCTTGCTCATGGATTTGCAACTTCTAAAATTCATTAAAAATGAAATAGTTGATGTAGAATAAAGCTGTTAGATTCATTGCATTCATTGGAAACTCAGGAATGCATGGATGTCTTCAATTTCGGTGTGCACTTCATGCTTCAAAAGTTACACCAATTCAAAGTGTTCGTCATTGAAGTGTCTAAGCTTGCTCATGGATTTGCAACTTCTAAAATTCATTGGAAATGAAATATTTCATGTAGAATAAAGCTGTTAGATTCATTGCATTCCTTGGACATTCAGGAATGCAGGGATGTCTTCAATTTTGGTGTGCACTTCATGCTTCAAAAGTTACACCAGTTAATTCATTTTTTGCTGTTTTTTGAAAAACTTCCAAGACGGGCACTCATGAAAAAATGTCATTTTTGGACAATTTTTACTAATATTCATAGAGTGGAGCGGTTAGATGCATTGCATTCCTTTTACAATCAGGAATGCAGTGATGTCTTTAATTCCAGTGTGCACTGCATGCTTCAAAAGTTACACCAGTTCAAAGTGTTCGTCATTGAAGTGTCTAAGCTTGCTCATGGATTTGCAACTTCTAAAATTCATTAAAAATGAAATAGTTGATGTAGAATAAAGCTGTTAGATTCATTGCATTCATTGGACACTCAAGAATGCATGGATGTCTTCAATTTCGGTGTGCACTTCATGCTTCAAACGTTACACCAGTTATTTTATTTTTTGCCATTTTTGAAAAACTTCCAAAACGGGCACTCATGAAAAAATGTCATTTTTGGACAATTTTTACTAATTTTCATAGAATAGAGCTGTTAGATGCATTCCTTTTACAATCAGGAATCCAGTGATGTCTTCAATTACAGTGTGCACTGCATGCTTCAAAAGTTACACCAGTTCAAAGTGTTTGTCATTGAAGTGTCTAAGCTTGCTCATGGATTTGCAACTTCTAAAATTCATTAAAAATGAAATAGTTGATGTAGAACAAAGCTGTTAGATTCATTGCATTTTTTGGACATTCAGGAATGCAGGAGTGTCTTCAATTTGGTGTGCACTTCATGCTTCAAAAGTTAAACCAGTTATTTCATTTTTTGCCATTTTTTGAAAAACTTCCAAGATGGGCACTCATGAAAAAATGTCATTTTTGGACAATTTTTACTAGTTTTCATAGAATGGAGCTGTTAGATGCATTGCATTCCTTTTACAATCAGGAATGCAGTGATGTCTTCAATTCCAGTGTGCACTGCATTCTTCAAAAGTTACACCAGTTCAAAGTGTTCGTCATTGAAGTGTCTAAGCTTGCTCATGGATTTGCAACTTCTAAAATTCATTAAAAATGAAATAGTTGATGTAGAACAAAGCTGTTAGATTCATTGCATTCCTTGGACATTCAGGAATGCAGAGATGTCTTCAATTTTGGTGTGCACTTCATGCTTCAAAAGTTACACCAGTTAATTCATTTTTTGCTGTTTTTTGAAAAACTTCCAAGACGGGCACTCATGAAAAAATGTCATTTTTGGACAATTTTTACTAATATTCATAAAGTGGAGCGGTTAGATGCATTGCATTCCTTTTACAATCAGGAATGCAGTGATGTCTTCAATTCCAGTGTGCACTGCATGCTTCAAAAGTTACACCAGTTCAAAGTGTTCGTCATTGAAGTGTCTAAGCTTGCTCATGGATTTGCAACTTCTAAAATTCAATGAAAATGAAATATTTGATGTAGAATAAAGCTGTTAGATTCATAGCATTCCTTGTTCATATAGAAATGCAGGGATGTCTTCAATTTTGGTGTGCACTTCATGCTTCAAAAGTTACACCAGTTATTTCATTTTTTGCTGTTTTTGAAAAACTTCCAAGATGGGCACTCATGAAAAAATGTCATTTTTGGACAATTTTTACTAATTTTCATAGAATGGAGCTGTTAGATGCATTGCATTCCTTTTACAATCAGGAATGCAGTGATGTCTTCAATTCCAGTGTGCACTGCATGCTTCAAAAGTTACACCAGTTCAAAGCGGGCGTCATTGAAGTGTCTAAGATTGCTCATGGATTTGCAACTTCTAAACTTAATTAGAAATGAACTAATTGATGTAGAATGAAGCTGTTATATTCATTGCATTCATTGGACACTCAGGAATGCAGGGATGTCTTCAATTTTGGTGTGCACTTCATGCTTCAAAAGTTCCATTAGTTATTTCATTTTTTGCTGTTTTTTGAAAAACTTCCAAAATGGGCACTCATGAAAAAATGTAATTTTTGGACAATTTTTACTAATTTTTATAGAATGGAGCTGTTAGATGCATTGCATTCCTTTTACAATCAGGAAAGCAGGAATGTCTTCAATTTTGGTGTGCACTGCAAGCTTCAAAAGTTACACCAGTTCAAAGTGTTCGTCATTGAAGTGTCTAAGCTTGCTCATGGATTTGCAACTTCTAAAATTCATTAAAAAAAATATTTTATGTAGAATAAAGCTGTTAGATTCATTGCATTCCTTGGACATTCAGGAATGCAGGAATGTCTTCAATTTTGGTGTGCACTTCATGCTTCAAAAGTTACACCAGTTATTTTATTTTTTGCCATTTTTTGAAAAACTTCCAAGACGGGCACTCATGAAAAAATGTCATTTTTGGACAAATTTTACTAATTTTCATAGAATGGAGCTGTTAGATGCATTGCATTCTTTTTACAATGAGGAATGCAGTGATGTCTTCAATTCCAGTGTGCACTGCATGCTTCAAAAGTTACACCAGTTCAAAGTGTTCGTCATTGAAGTGTCTAAGCTTGCTCATGGATTTGCAACTTCTAAAATTCATTAAAAAAAAATATTTTATGTAGAACAAAGCTGTTAGAATCTTTGCATTCCTTGGACATTCAGGAATGCAGGAATGTCTTCAATTTTGGTGTGCACTTCATGCTTCAAAAGTTACACCAGTTATTTCATTTTTTGCTGTTTTTTGAAAAACTTCCAAAATGGGCACTCATGAAAAAATGTAATTTTTGGACAATTTTTACTAATTTTCATAGAATGGAGCTGTTAGATGCATTGCATGCCTTTTACAATCAGGAATGCAGGAATGTCTTCAATTTTGGTGTGCACTGCAAGCTTCAAAAGTTACACCAGTTCAAAGTGTTCGTCATTGAAGTGTCTAAGCTTGCTCATGGATTTGCAACTTCTAAACTTAATTGGAAATGAACTAATTGATGTAGAATGAATTTGTTATATTCATTGCATTCATTGGACACTCAGGAATGCAGGGATGTCTTCAATTTTGGTGTGCACTTCATGCTTCAAAAGTTACACCAGTTATTTTATTTTTTGCCATTTTTTGAAAAACTTCCAAAATGAGCACTCATGAAAAAATGTCATTTTTGCACAATTTTTACTAATTTTTATAGAATGGAGCTGTTAGATGCATTGCATTCCTTTTACAATCAAGAATGAAGTGATGTCTTCAATTCCAGTGTGCACTGCATGCTTCAAAAGTTACACCAGTTCAAAGTGTTCGTCATTGAAGTGTCTAAGCTTGCTCATGGATTTGCAACTTCTAAAATTCATTAAAAAAAATATTTTATGTAGAATAAAGCTGTTATATTCATTGCATTCCTTGGACATTCAGGAATGCAGGAATGTCTTCAATTTTGGTGTGCACTTCATGCTTCAAAAGTTACACCAGTTATTTCATTTTTTGCTGTTTTTTGAAAAACTTCCAAAATGGGCACTCATGAAAAAATGTAATTTTTGGACAATTTTTACTAATTTTCATAGAATGGAGCTGTTAGATGCATTGCATTCCTTTTACAATGAGGAATGTAGTGATGTCTTCAATTCCAGTGTGCACTGCATGCTTCAAAAGTTACACCAGTTCAAAGTGTTCGTCATTGAAGTGTCTAAACTTGCTCATGGATTTGCAACTTATAAAATTCATTGAAAATGAAATAATTGATGTAGAATGAAGATGTTAAATTCATTGCATTCATTGCACACTCAGGAATGCAGGGATGTCTTCAAATTCGGTGTGCACTTCATGCTTCAAAAGTTACACCAGTTAATTCATTTTTTGCTGTTTTTTGAAAAACTTCCAAAATGGGCACTCAAGAAAAAATGTAATTTTTGGACAATTTTTACTAATTTTCATAGAATGGAGCTGTTATTATGCATTGCATTCATTTCAATGAGGAATGCAGTGATGTCTTCAATTCCAGTGTGCACTGCATGCTTCAAAAGTTACACCAGTTCAAAGTGGGCGTCATTGAAGTGTATAAGTTGCTCATGGATTTGCAACTTCTAAACTTAATTGGATATGAACTAATCGATGTAGAATGAAGCTGTTATGTTCATTGCATTCATTGGACACTCAGGAATGCAGGGATGTCTTCAATTTCGGTGTGCACTTCATGCTTCAAAAGTTACACCAGTTATTTCATTTTTTGCTGTTTTTTGAAAAACTTCCAAAATGGGCACTCATGAAAAAATGTCATTTTTGGACAATTTTTACTAATTTTCATAGAATAGGGCTGTTAGATGCATTGCATTCCTTTTACAATCAGGAATGCAGTGATGTCTTCAATTCCAGTGTGCACTGCATGCTTCAAAAGTTACACCAGTTCAAAGTGGGCGTCATTGAAGTGTATAAGATTGCTCATGGATTTGCAACTTCTAAACTTAATTGGATATGAACTAATCGATGTAGAATGAAGCTGTTATGTTCATTGCATTCATTGGACACTCAGGAATGCAGGGATGTCTTCAATTTCGGTGTGCACTTCATGCTTCAAAAGTTACACCAGTTATTTCATTTTTTGCTGTTTTTTGAAAAACTTCCAAGATGGGCACTTATGAAAAAATGTCATTTTTGGACAATTTTTACTAGTTTTCATAGAATGGAGCTGTTAGATGCATTGCATTCCTTTTACTATCAGGAATGCAGTGATGTCTTCAATTCCAGCGTGCACTGCATGCTTCAAAATTACACCAGTTCAAAGTGTTCGTCATTGAAGTGTCTAAGCTTGCTCATGAATTTGCAACTTCTAAAATTCAATGAAAATGAAATATTTGATGTAGAATAAAGCTGTTAGATTCATAGCATTCCTTGTTCATATAGAAATGCAGGGATGTCTTCAATTTTGGTGTGCACTTCATGCTTCAAAAGTTACACCAGTTATTTCATTTTTTGCTGTTTTTTGAAAAACTTCCAAGATGGGCACTCATGAAAAAATGTCATTTTTGGACAATTTTTACTAATTTTCATAGAATGGAGCTGTTAGATGCATTGCATTCCTTTTACAATCAGGAATACAGTGATGTCTTCAATTCCAGTGTGCACTGCATGCTTCAAAAGTTACACCAGTTCAAAGCGGGCGTCATTGAAGTGTCTAAGATTGCTCATGGATTTGCAACTTCTAAACTTAATTAGAAATGAACTAATTGATGTAGAATGAAGCTGTTATATTCATTGCATTCATTGGACACTCAGGAATGCAGGGATGTCTTCAATTTTGGTGTGCACTTCATGCTTCAAAAGTTCCACCAGTTATTTCATTTTTTGCTGTTTTTTGAAAAACTTCCAAAATGGGCACTCATGAAAAAATGTAATTTTTGGACAATTTTTACTAATTTTTATAGAATGGAGCTGTTAGATGCATTGCATTCCTTTTACAATCAGGAAAGCAGGAATGTCTTCAATTTTGGTGTGCACTGCAAGCTTCAAAAGTTACACCAGTTCAAAGTGTTCGTCATTGAAGTGTCTAAGCTTGCTCATGGATTTGCAACTTCTAAAATTCATTAAAAAAAATATTTTATGTAGAATAAAGCTGTTAGAATCATTGCATTCCTTGGACATTCAGGAATGCAGGAATGTCTTCAATTTTGGTGTGCACTTCATGCTTCAAAAGTTACACCAGTTATTTCATTTTTTGCTGTTTTTTGAAAAACTTCCAAAATGGGCACTCATGAAAAAATGTCATTTTTGGACAATTTTTACTAGTTTTCATAGAATGGAGCTGTTAGATGCATTGCATTCCTTTTACAATCAGGAATGCAGTGATGTCTTCAATTCCAGTGTGCACTGCATTCTTCAAAAGTTACACCAGTTCAAAGTGTTCGTCATTGAAGTGTCTAAGCTTGCTCATGGATTTGCAACTTCTAAAATTCATTAAAAATGAAATAGTTGATGTAGTATAAAGCTGTTAGATTCATTGCATTCATTGGACACTCAAGAATGCATGGATGTCTTCAATTTCGGTGTGCACTTCATGCTTCAAACGTTACACCAGTTATTTTATTTTTTGCCATTTTTTGAAAAACTTCCAAAACGGGCACTCATGAAAAAATGTCATTTTTGGACAATTTTTACTAATTTTCATAGAATAGAGCTGTTAGATGCATTCCTTTTACAATCAGGAATCCAGTGATGTCTTCAATTACAGTGTGCACTGCATGCTTCAAAAGTTACACCAGTTCAAAGTGTTTGTCATTGAAGTGTCTAAGCTTGCTCATGGATTTGCAACTTCTAAAATTCATTAAAAATGAAATAGTTGATGTAGAACAAAGCTGTTAGATTCATTGCATTTTTTGGACATTCAGGAATGCAGGAGTGTCTTCAATTTTGGTGTGCACTTCATGCTTCAAAAGTTAAACCAGTTATTTCATTTTTTGCCATTTTTTGAAAAACTTCCTAGATGGGCACTCATGAAAAAATGTCATTTTTGGACAATTTTTACTAGTTTTCATAGAATGGAGCTGTTAGATGCATTGCATTCCTTTTACAATCAGGAATGCAGTGATGTCTTCAATTCCAGTGTGCACTGCATTCTTCAAAAGTTACACCAGTTCAAAGTGTTCGTCATTGAAGTGTCTAAGCTTGCTCATGGATTTGCAACTTCTAAAATTCATTAAAAATGAAATAGTTGATGTAGAACAAAGCTGTTAGATTCATTGCATTCCTTGGACATTCAGGAATGCAGAGATGTCTTCAATTTTGGTGTGCACTTCATGCTTCAAAAGTTACACCAGTTAATTCATTTTTTGCTGTTTTTTGAAAAACTTCCAAGACGGGCACTCATGAAAAAATGTCATTTTTGGACAATTTTTACTAATATTCATAGAGTGGAGCGGTTAGATGCATTGCATTCCTTTTACAATCAGGAATGCAGTGATGTCTTCAATTCCAGTGTGCACTGCATGCTTCAAAAGTTACACCAGTTCAAAGTGTTCTTCATTGAAGTGTCTAAGCTTGCTCATGGATTTGCAACTTCTAAAATTCATTAAAAATGAAATAGTTGATGTAGAACAAAGCTGTTAGATTCATTGCATTTTTTGGACATTCAGGAATGCAGGAATGTCTACAATTTTGGTGTGCACTTCATGCTTCAAAAGTTAAACCAGTTATTTCATTTTTTGCTGTTTTTTGAAAAACTTCCAAGATGGGCACTCATGAAAAAATGTCATTTTTGGACAATTTTTACTAATTTTCATAGAATGGAGCGGTTAGATGCATTGCATTCCTTTTACAATCAGGAATGCAGTGATGTCTTCAATTCCAGTGTGCACTGCATGCTTCAAAAGTTACACCAGTTCAAAGTGTTCGTCATTGAAGTGTCTAAGCTTGCTCATGGATTTGCAACTTCTAAAATTCATTAAAAATGAAATAGTTGATGTAGAACAAAGCTGTTAGATTCATTGCATTTTTTGGACATTCAGGAATGCAGGAATGTCTACAATTTTGGTGTGCACTTCATGCTTCAAAAGTTTCACCAGTTATTTCATTTTTTGCTGTTTTTTGAAAAACTTCCAAAATGGGCACTCATGAAAAAATGCCATTTTTGGACAATTTTTACTAATTTTCATAGAATGGAGCTGTTAGATGCATTGCATTTCTTTTACAATCAGGAATGCAGGAATGTCTTCAATTCTGGTGTGCACTGCAAGCTTCAAAAGTTACACCAGTTCAAAGTGTTCGACATTGAAGTGTCTAAGCTTGCTCATGGATTTGCAACTTCTAAAATTCATTAAAAAAAAATATTTTATGTAGAATAAAGCTGTTAGAATCATTGCATTCCTTGGACATTCAGGAATGCAGGAATGTCTTCAATTTTGGTGTGCACTTCATGCTTCAAAAGTTACACCAGTTATTTCATTTTTTGCTGTTTTTTGAAAAACTTCCAAAATGGGCACTCATGAAAAAATGTCATTTTTGGACAATTTTTACTAATTTTCATAGAATGGAGCTGTTAGATGCATTGCATTCCTTTTACAATCAGGAATGCAGGAATGTCTTCAATTTTGGTGTGCACTGCAAGCTTCAAAAGTTACACCAGTTCAAAGTGTTCGTCATTGAAGTGTCTAAGCTTGCTCATGGATTTGCAACTTCTAAACTTAATTGGAAATGAACTAATTGATGTAGAATGAATTTGTTATATTCATTGCATTCATTGGACACTCAGGAATGCAGGGATGTCTTCAATTTTGGTGTGCACTTCATGCTTCAAATGTTACACCAGTTATTTTATTTTTTGCCATTTTTTGAAAAACTTCCAAAATGAGCACTCATGAAAAAATGTCATTTTTGCACAATTTTTACTAATTTTTATAGAATGGAGCTGTTAGATGCATTGCATTCCTTTTACAATCAGGAAAGCAGGAATGTCTTCAATTTTGGTGTGCACTGCAAGCTTCAAAAGTTACACCAGTTCAAAGTGTTCGTCATTGAAGTGTCTAAGCTTGCTCATGGATTTGCAACTTCTAAAATTCATTAAAAAAAATATTTTATGTAGAATAAAGCTGTTAGATTCATTGCATTCCTTGGACATTCAGGAATGCAGGAATGTCTTCAATTTTGGTGTGCACTTCATGCTTCAAAAGTTACACCAGTTATTTTATTTTTTGCCATTTTTTGAAAAGCTTCCAAGACGGGCACTCATGAAAAAATGTCATTTTTGGACAAATTTTACTAATTTTCATAGAATGGAGCTGTTAGATGCATTGCATTCTTTTTACAATGAGGAATGCAGTGATGTCTTCAATTCCAGTGTGCACTGCATGCTTCAAAAGTTACACCAGTTCAAAGTGGGCATCATTGAAGTGTCTATGATTGCTCATGGATTTGCAACTTCTAAGCTTAATTAGAAATGAACTAATTGATGTAGAATGAAGCTGTTATATTCATTGCATTCATTGGACACTCAGGAATGCAGGAGTGTCTTCAATTTTGGTGTGCACTTCATGCTTCAAAAGTTAAACCAGTTATTTCATTTTTTGCCATTTTTTGAAAAACTTCCTAGATGGGCACTCATGAAAAAATGTCATTTTTGGACAATTTTTACTAGTTTTCATAGAATGGAGCTGTTAGATGCATTGCATTCCTTTTACAATCAGGAATGCAGTGATGTCTTCAATTCCAGTGTGCACTGCATTCTTCAAAAGTTACACCAGTTCAAAGTGTTCGTCATTGAAGTGTCTAAGCTTGCTCATGGATTTGCAACTTCTAAAATTCATTAAAAATGAAATAGTTGATGTAGAACAAAGCTGTTAGATTCATTGCATTCCTTGGACATTCAGGAATGCAGAGATGTCTTCAATTTTGGTGTGCACTTCATGCTTCAAAAGTTACACCAGTTAATTCATTTTTTGCTGTTTTTTGAAAAACTTCCAAGACGGGCACTCATGAAAAAATGTCATTTTTGGACAATTTTTACTAATATTCATAGAGTGGAGCGGTTAGATGCATTGCATTCCTTTTACAATCAGGAATGCAGTGATGTCTTCAATTCCAGTGTGCACTGCATGCTTCAAAAGTTACACCAGTTCAAAGTGTTCTTCATTGAAGTGTCTAAGCTTGCTCATGGATTTGCAACTTCTAAAATTCATTAAAAATGAAATAGTTGATGTAGAACAAAGCTGTTAGATTCATTGCATTTTTTGGACATTCAGGAATGCAGGAATGTCTACAATTTTGGTGTGCACTTCATGCTTCAAAAGTTAAACCAGTTATTTCATTTTTTGCTGTTTTTTGAAAAACTTCCAAGATGGGCACTCATGAAAAAATGTCATTTTTGGACAATTTTTACTAATTTTCATAGAATGGAGCGGTTAGATGCATTGCATTCCTTTTACAATCAGGAATGCAGTGATGTCTTCAATTCCAGTGTGCACTGCATGCTTCAAAAGTTACACCAGTTCAAAGTGTTCGTCATTGAAGTGTCTAAGCTTGCTCATGGATTTGCAACTTCTAAAATTCATTAAAAATGAAATAGTTGATGTAGAACAAAGCTGTTAGATTCATTGCATTTTTTGGACATTCAGGAATGCAGGAATGTCTACAATTTTGGTGTGCACTTCATGCTTCAAAAGTTTCACCAGTTATTTCATTTTTTGCTGTTTTTTGAAAAACTTCCAAAATGGGCACTCATGAAAAAATGCCATTTTTGGACAATTTTTACTAATTTTCATAGAATGGAGCTGTTAGATGCATTGCATTTCTTTTACAATCAGGAATGCAGGAATGTCTTCAATTCTGGTGTGCACTGCAAGCTTCAAAAGTTACACCAGTTCAAAGTGTTCGTCATTGAAGTGTCTAAGCTTGCTCATGGATTTGCAACTTCTAAAATTCATTAAAAAAAAATATTTTATGTAGAATAAAGCTGTTAGAATCATTGCATTCCTTGGACATTCAGGAATGCAGGAATGTCTTCAATTTTGGTGTGCACTTCATGCTTCAAAAGTTACACCAGTTATTTCATTTTTTGCTGTTTTTTGAAAAACTTCCAAAATGGGCACTCATGAAAAAATGTCATTTTTGGACAATTTTTACTAATTTTCATAGAATGGAGCTGTTAGATGCATTGCATTCCTTTTACAATCAGGAATGCAGGAATGTCTTCAATTTTGGTGTGCACTGCAAGCTTCAAAAGTTACACCAGTTCAAAGTGTTCGTCATTGAAGTGTCTAAGCTTGCTCATGGATTTGCAACTTCTAAACTTAATTGGAAATGAACTAATTGATGTAGAATGAATTTGTTATATTCATTGCATTCATTGGACACTCAGGAATGCAGGGATGTCTTCAATTTTGGTGTGCACTTCATGCTTCAAAAGTTACACCAGTTATTATATTTTTTGCCATTTTTTGAAAAACTTCCAAAATGAGCACTCATGAAAAAATGTCATTTTTGCACAATTTTTACTAATTTTTATAGAATGGAGCTGTTAGATGCATTGCATTCCTTTTACAATCAAGAATGAAGTGATGTCTTCAATTCCAGTGTGCACTGCATGCTTCAAAAGTTACACCAGTTCAAAGTGTTCGTCATTGAAGTGTCTAAGCTTGCTCATGGATTTGCAACTTCTAAACTTAATTGGAAATGAACTAATTAATGTAGAATGAAGCTGTTATCTTCATTGCATTCATTGGACACTCAGGAATGCAGGGATGTCTTCAATTTCGGTGTGCACTTCATGCTTCAAAAGTTACACCAATTCAAAGTGTTCGTCATTGAAGTGTCTAAGCTTGCTCATGGATTTGCAACTTCTAAAATTCATTGGAAATGAAATATTTCATGTAGAATAAAGCTGTTAGATTCATTGCATTCCTTGGACATTCAGGAATGCAGGGATGTCTTCAATTTTGGTGTGCACTTCATGCTTCAAAAGTTACACCAGTTAATTCATTTTTTGCTGTTTTTTGAAAAACTTCCAAGACGGGCACTCATGAAAAAATGTCATTTTTGGACAATTTTTACTAATATTCATAGAGTGGAGCGGTTAGATGCATTGCATTCCTTTTACAATCAGGAATGCAGTGATGTCTTCAATTCCAGTGTGCACTGCATGCTTCAAAAGTTACACCAGTTCAAAGTGTTCGTCATTGAAGTGTCTAAGCTTGCTCATGGATTTGCAACTTCTAAAATTCATTAAAAATGAAATAGTTGATGTAGAATAAAGCTGTTAGATTCATTGCATTCATTGGACACTCAAGAATGCATGGATGTCTTCAATTTCGGTGTGCACTTCATGCTTCAAACGTTACACCAGTTATTTTATTTTTTGCCATTTTTTGAAAAACTTCCAAAACGGGCACTCATGAAAAAATGTCATTTTTGGACAATTTTTACTAATTTTCATAGAATAGAGCTGTTAGATGCATTCCTTTTACAATCAGGAATCCAGTGATGTCTTCAATTACAGTGTGCACTGCATTCTTCAAAAGTTACACCAGTTCAAAGTGTTCGTCATTGAAGTGTCTAAGCTTGCTCATGGATTTGCAACTTCTAAAATTCATTAAAAATGAAATAGTTGATGTAGAACAAAGCTGTTAGATTCATTGCATTTTTTGGACATTCAGGAATGCAGGAATGTCTACAATTTTGGTGTGCACTTCATGCTTCAAAAGTTAAACCAGTTATTTCATTTTTTGCTGTTTTTTGAAAAACTTCCAAGATGGGCACTTATGAAAAAATGTCATTTTTGGACAATTTTTACTAGTTTTCATAGAATGGAGCTGTTAGATGCATTGCATTCCTTTTACTATCAGGAATGCAGTGATGTCTTCAATTCCAGGGTGCACTGCATGCTTCAAAATTACACCAGTTCAAAGTGTTCGTCATTGAAGTGTCTAAGCTTGCTCATGAATTTGCAACTTCTAAAATTCAATGAAAATGAAATATTTGATGTAGAATAAAGCTGTTAGATTCATAGCATTCCTTGTTCATATAGAAATGCAGGGATGTCTTCAATTTTGGTGTGCACTTCATGCTTCAAAAGTTACACCAGTTATTTCATTTTTTGCTGTTTTTTGAAAAACTTCCAAGATGGGCACTTATGAAAAAATGTCATTTTTGGACAATTTTTACTAATTTTCATAGAATGGAGCTGTTAGATGCATTGCATTCCTTTTACAATCAGGAATGCAGTGATGTCTTCAATTCCAGTGTGCACTGCATGCTTCAAAAGTTACACCAGTTCAAAGCGGGCGTCATTGAAGTGTCTAAGATTGCTCATGGATTTGCAACTTCTAAACTTAATTAGAAATGAACTAATTGATGTAGAATGAAGCTGTTATATTCATTGCATTCATTGGACACTCAGGAATGCAGGGATGTCTTCAATTTTGGTGTGCACTTCATGCTTCAAAAGTTCCACCAGTTATTTCATTTTTTGCTGTTTTTTGAAAAACTTCCAAAATGGGCACTCATGAAAAAATGTAATTTTTGGACAATTTTTACTAATTTTTATAGAATGGAGCTGTTAGATGCATTGCATTCCTTTTACAATCAGGAAAGCAGGAATGTCTTCAATTTTGGTGTGCACTGCAAGCTTCAAAAGTTACACCAGTTCAAAGTGTTCGTCATTGAAGTGTCTAAGCTTGCTCATGGATTTGCAACTTCTAAAATTCATTAAAAAAAATATTTTATGTAGAATAAAGCTGTTAGATTCATTGCATTCCTTGGACATTCAGGAATGCAGGAATGTCTTCAATTTTGGTGTGCACTTCATGCTTCAAAAGTTACACAAGTTATTTTATTTTTTGCCATTTTTTGAAAAACTTCCAAGATGGGCACTTATGAAAAAATGTCATTTTTGGACAATTTTTACTAGTTTTCATAGAATGGAGCTGTTAGATGCATTGCATTCCTTTTACTATCAGGAATGCAGTGATGTCTTCAATTCCAGCGTGCACTGCATGCTTCAAAATTACACCAGTTCAAAGTGTTCGTCATTGAAGTGTCTAAGCTTGCTCATGAATTTGCAACTTCTAAAATTCAATGAAAATGAAATATTTGATGTAGAATAAAGCTGTTAGATTCATAGCATTCCTTGTTCATATAGAAATGCAGGGATGTCTTCAATTTTGGTGTGCACTTCATGCTTCAAAAGTTACAAAAGTTATTTCATTTTTTGCTGTTTTTTGAAAAACTTCCAAGATGGGCACTCATGAAAAAATGTCATTTTTGGACAATTTTTACTAATTTTCATAGAATGGAGCTGTTAGATGCATTGCATTCCTTTTACAATCAGGAATGCAGTGATGTCTTCAATTTTAGTGTGCACTGCATGCTTCAAAAGTTACACCAGTTCAAAGTGTTCGTCATTGAAGTGTCTAAGCTTGCTCATGGATTTGCAACTTCTAAAATTCATTAAAAAAAATATTTTATGTAGAATAAAGCTGTTAGAATCATTGCATTCCTTGGACATTCAGGAATGCAGGAATGTCTTCAATTTTGGTGTGCACTTCATGCTTCAAAAGTTACACCAGTTATTTTATTTTTGCCATTTTTTAAAAACTTCCAAGACGGGCACTCATGAAAAAATGTCATTTTTGAACAATTTTTACTAATTTTCATAGAATGGAGCTGTTAGATGCATTGCATTCCTTTTACAATGAGGAATGCAGTGATGTTTTCAATTCCAGTGTGCACTGCATGCTTCAAAAGTTACACCAGTTCAAAGTGTTCGTCATTGAAGTGTCTAAGCTTGCTCATGGATTTGCAACTTCTAAAATTCATTAAAAAAAATATTTTATGTAGAATAAAGCTGTTAGAATCATTGCATTCCTTGGACATTCAGGAATGCAGGAATGTCTTCAATTTTGGTGTGCACTTCATGCTTCAAAAGTTACACCAGTTATTTCATTTTTTGCTGTTTTTTGAAAAACTTCCAAAATGGGCACTCATGAAAAAATGTAATTTTTGGACAATTTTTACTAATTTTCATAGAATGGAGCTGTTAGATGCATTGCATTCCTTTTACAATGAGGAATGTAGTGATGTCTTCAATTCCAGTGTGCACTGCATGCTTCAAAAGTTACCAGTTCAAAGTGTTCGTCATTGAAGTGTCTAAACTTGCTCATGGATTTGCAACTTATAAAATTCATTGAAAATGAAATAATTGATGTAGAATGAAGATGTTAAATTCATTGCATTCATTGCACACTCAGGAATGCAGGGATGTCTTCAATTTTGGTGTGCACTTCATGCTTCAAAAGTTACACCAGTTAATTCATTTTTTGCTGTTTTTTGAAAAACTTCCAAAATGGGCACTCATGAAAAAATGTAATTTTTGGACAATTTTTACTAATTTTCATAGAATGGAGCTGTTAGATGCATTGCATTCCTTTTACAATCAGGAATGCAGTGTTGTCTTCAATTCCAGTGTGCACTGCATGCTTCAAAAGTTACACCAGTTCAAAGTGGGCATCATTGAAGTGTCTAAGATTGCTCATGGATTTGCAAATTCTAAACTTAATTAGAAATGAACTAATTGATGTAGAATGAAGCTGTTATATTCATTGCATTCATTGGACACTCAGGAATGCAGGGATGTCTTCAATTGCGGTGTGCACTTCATGCTTCAAAAGTTACACCAGTTATTTCATTTTTTGCTGTTTTTTGAAAAAACTTCCAAAATGGGCACTCATGAAAAAATGTCATTTTTGCACAATTTTTACTAATTTTCATAGAATGGAGCTATTAGATGCATTGCATTCCTTTTACAATCAGGAATGCAGTAATGTCTTCAATTCTAGTGTGCACTTCATGCTTCAAAAGTTACACCAGTTCAAAGTGTTCGTCATTGAAGTGTCTAAGCTTGCTCATGGATTTGCATCTTCTAAAATTCATTGAAAATAAAATATTTCATGTAGAATAAAGCTGTTAGATTCATTGCATTCCTTGGACATTCAGGAATGCAGGAATGTCTTCAATTTTGGTGTGCACTTCATGCTTCAAAAGTTACACCAGTTATTTCATTTTTTGCTGTTTTTTGAAAAACTTCCAAAATGGGCACTCATGAAAAAATGCCATTTTTGGACAATTTTTACTAATTTTCATAGAATGGAGCTGTTAGATGCATTGCATTTCTTTTACAATCAGGAATGCAGGAATGTCTTCAATTCTGGTGTGCACTGCAAGCTTCAAAAGTTACACCAGTTCAAAGTGTTCGTCATTGAAGTGTCTAAGCTTGCTCATGGATTTGCAACTTCTAAAATTCATTGAAAATAAAATATTTCATGTAGAATAAAGCTGTTAGATTCATTGCATTCATTGGACACTCAGGAATGCAGGGATGTCTTCAATTTTGGTGTGCACTTCATGCTTCAAAAGTTACACCAGTTATTTTATTTTTTGCCATTTTTTGAAAAACTTCCAAAATGAGCACTCATGAAAAAATGTCATTTTTGCACAATTTTTACTAATTTTTTATAGAATGGAGCTGTTAGATGCATTGCATTCCTTTTACAATCAAGAATGAAGTGATGTCTTCAATTCCAGTGTGCACTGCATGCTTCAAAAGTTACACCAGTTCAAAGTGTTCGTCATTGAAGTGTCTAAGCTTGCTCATGAATTTGCAACTTCTAAAATTCAATGAAAATGAAATATTTGATGTAGAATAAAGCTGTTAGATTCATAGCATTCCTTGTTCATATAGAAATGCAGGGATGTCTTCAATTTTGGTGTGCACTTCATGCTTCAAAAGTTACAAAAGTTATTTCATTTTTTGCTGTTTTTTGAAAAACTTCCAAGATGGGCACTCATGAAAAAATGTCATTTTTGGACAATTTTTACTAATTTTCATAGAATGGAGCTGTTAGATGCATTGCATTCCTTTTACAATCAGGAATGCAGTGATGTCTTCAATTTTAGTGTGCACTGCATGCTTCAAAAGTTACACCAGTTCAAAGTGTTCGTCATTGAAGTGTCTAAGCTTGCTCATGGATTTGCAACTTCTAAAATTCATTAAAAAAAATATTTTATGTAGAATAAAGCTGTTAGAATCATTGCATTCCTTGGACATTCAGGAATGCAGGAATGTCTTCAATTTTGGTGTGCACTTCATGCTTCAAAAGTTACACCAGTTATTTTATTTTTGCCATTTTTTAAAAACTTCCAAGACGGGCACTCATGAAAAAATGTCATTTTTGAACAATTTTTACTAATTTTCATAGAATGGAGCTGTTAGATGCATTGCATTCCTTTTACAATGAGGAATGCAGTGATGTTTTCAATTCCAGTGTGCACTGCATGCTTCAAAAGTTACACCAGTTCAAAGTGTTCGTCATTGAAGTGTCTAAGCTTGCTCATGGATTTGCAACTTCTAAAATTCATTAAAAAAAATATTTTATGTAGAATAAAGCTGTTAGAATCATTGCATTCCTTGGACATTCAGGAATGCAGGAATGTCTTCAATTTTGGTGTGCACTTCATGCTTCAAAAGTTACACCAGTTATTTCATTTTTTGCTGTTTTTTGAAAAACTTCCAAAATGGGCACTCATGAAAAAATGTAATTTTTGGACAATTTTTACTAATTTTCATAGAATGGAGCTGTTAGATGCATTGCATTCCTTTTACAATGAGGAATGTAGTGATGTCTTCAATTCCAGTGTGCACTGCATGCTTCAAAAGTTACCAGTTCAAAGTGTTCGTCATTGAAGTGTCTAAACTTGCTCATGGATTTGCAACTTATAAAATTCATTGAAAATGAAATAATTGATGTAGAATGAAGATGTTAAATTCATTGCATTCATTGCACACTCAGGAATGCAGGGATGTCTTCAATTTTGGTGTGCACTTCATGCTTCAAAAGTTACACCAGTTAATTCATTTTTTGCTGTTTTTTGAAAAACTTCCAAAATGGGCACTCATGAAAAAATGTAATTTTTGGACAATTTTTACTAATTTTCATAGAATGGAGCTGTTAGATGCATTGCATTCCTTTTACAATCAGGAATGCAGTGTTGTCTTCAATTCCAGTGTGCACTGCATGCTTCAAAAGTTACACCAGTTCAAAGTGGGCATCATTGAAGTGTCTAAGATTGCTCATGGATTTGCAAATTCTAAACTTAATTAGAAATGAACTAATTGATGTAGAATGAAGCTGTTATATTCATTGCATTCATTGGACACTCAGGAATGCAGGGATGTCTTCAATTGCGGTGTGCACTTCATGCTTCAAAAGTTACACCAGTTATTTCATTTTTTGCTGTTTTTTGAAAAAACTTCCAAAATGGGCACTCATGAAAAAAATGTCATTTTTGCACAATTTTTACTAATTTTCATAGAATGGAGCTATTAGATGCATTGCATTCCTTTTACAATCAGGAATGCAGTAATGTCTTCAATTCTAGTGTGCACTTCATGCTTCAAAAGTTACACCAGTTCAAAGTGTTCGTCATTGAAGTGTCTAAGCTTGCTCATGGATTTGCATCTTCTAAAATTCATTGAAAATAAAATATTTCATGTAGAATAAAGCTGTTAGATTCATTGCATTCCTTGGACATTCAGGAATGCAGGAATGTCTTCAATTTTGGTGTGCACTTCATGCTTCAAAAGTTACACCAGTTATTTCATTTTTTGCTGTTTTTTGAAAAACTTCCAAAATGGGCACTCATGAAAAAATGCCATTTTTGGACAATTTTTACTAATTTTCATAGAATGGAGCTGTTAGATGCATTGCATTTCTTTTACAATCAGGAATGCAGGAATGTCTTCAATTCTGGTGTGCACTGCAAGCTTCAAAAGTTACACCAGTTCAAAGTGTTCGTCATTGAAGTGTCTAAGCTTGCTCATGGATTTGCAACTTCTAAAATTCATTGAAAATAAAATATTTCATGTAGAATAAAGCTGTTAGATTCATTGCATTCATTGGACACTCAGGAATGCAGGGATGTCTTCAATTTTGGTGTGCACTTCATGCTTCAAAAGTTACACCAGTTATTTTATTTTTTGCCATTTTTTGAAAAACTTCCAAAATGAGCACTCATGAAAAAATGTCATTTTTGCACAATTTTTACTAATTTTTTATAGAATGGAGCTGTTAGATGCATTGCATTCCTTTTACAATCAAGAATGAAGTGATGTCTTCAATTCCAGTGTGCACTGCATGCTTCAAAAGTTACACCAGTTCAAAGTGTTCGTCATTGAAGTGTCTAAGCTTGCTCATGGATTTGCAACTTCTAAAATTCATTAAAAAAAAATATTTTATGTAGAATAAAGCTGTTAGATTCATTGCATTCCTTGGACATTCAGGAATGCAGGAATGTCTTCAATTTTGGTGTGCACTTCATGCTTCAAAAGTTACACCAGTTCAAAGTGTTCGTCATTGAAGTGTCTAAACTTGCTCATGGATTTGCAACTTATAAAATTCATTGAAAATGAAATAATTGATGTAGAATGAAGATGTTAAATTCATTGCATTCATTGCACACTCAGGAATGCAGGGATGTCTTCAAATTCGGTGTGCACTTCATGCTTCAAAAGTTACACCAGTTAATTCATTTTTTGCTGTTTTTTGAAAAACTTCCAAAATGGGCACTCAAGAAAAAATGTAAGTTTTGGACAATTTTTACTAATTTTCATAGAATGGAGCGGGTAGATGCATTGCATTCCTTTTACAATCAGGAATGCAGGAATGTCTTCAATTTTGGTGTGCACTGCAAGCTTCAAAAGTTACACCAGTTCAAAGTGGGCGTCATTGAAGTGTATAAGTTGCTCATGGATTTGCAACTTCTAAACTTAATTGGATATGAACTAATCGATGTAGAATGAAGCTGTTATGTTCATTGCATTCATTGGACACTCAGGAATGCAGGGATGTCTTCAATTTCGGTGTGCACTTCATGCTTCAAAAGTTACACCAGTTATTTCATTTTTTGCTGTTTTTTGAAAAACTTCCAAGACGGGCACTCATGAAAAAATGGCATTTTCGGACAATTTTTACTAATTTTCATAGAATGGAGCGGGTAGATGCATTGCATTCCTTTTACAATCAGGAATGCAGTGATGTCTTCAATTCCAGTGTGCACTGCATGCTTCAAAAGTTACACCAGTTCAAAGTGGGCGTCATTGAAGTGTATAAGTTGCTCATGGATTTGCAACTTCTAAACTTAATTGGATATGAACTAATCGATGTAGAATGAAGCTGTTATGTTCATTGCATTCATTGGACACTCAGGAATGCAGGGATGTCTTCAATTTCGGTGTGCACTTCATGCTTCAAAAGTTACACCAGTTATTTCATTTTTTGCTGTTTTTTGAAAAACTTCCAAGACGGGCACTCATGAAAAAATGTCATTTTTGGACAATTTTTACTAATTTTCATAGAATAGGGCTGTTAGATGCATTGCATTCCTTTTACAATCAGGAATGCAGTGATGTCTTCAATTCCAGTGTGCACTGCATGCTTCAAAAGTTACACCAGTTCAAAGTGGGCGTCATTGAAGTGTATAAGTTGCTCATGGATTTGCAACTTCTAAACTTAATTGGATATGAACTAATCGATGTAGAATGAAGCTGTTATGTTCATTGCATTCATTGGACACTCAGGAATGCAGGGATGTCTTCAATTTCGGTGTGCACTTCATGCTTCAAAAGTTACACCAGTTATTTCATTTTTTGCTGTTTTTTGAAAAACTTCCAAGACGGGCACTCATGAAAAAATGTCATTTTTGGACAATTTTTACTAGTTTTTATAGAATGGAGCTGTTAAATGCATTGCATTCCTTCTACAATCAGGAATGCAGTGAAGTCTTCAATTCCAGTGTGCACTGCATGTTTCAAAAGTTACACCAGTTCAAAGTGGGCGTCATTGAAGTGTCTAAGATTGCTCATGAATTTGCAACTTCTAAACTTAATTGGAAATGAACTAATTGATGTAGAATGAAGCTGTTAGATTCATAGCATTCCTTGGACATTCAGGAATGCAGGGATGTCTTCAATTTTGGTGTGCACTTCATGCTTCAAATGTTACACCAGTTATTTCATTTTTTGATGTTTTTGTTAAAAACTTCCAAGATGGGCACTCATGAAAAAATGTCATTTTTGGACAATTTTTACTAATTTTCATAGAATGGAGCTGTTAGATGCATTGCATTCCTTTTACAGTCAGGAATGCAGTGATGTCTTCAATTCCAGTGTGCACTGCATGCTTCAAAAGTTACACCTGTTCAAAGTGGTCGTCATTGAAGTGTCTAAGCTTGCTCATGGATTTGCAACTTCTAAAATTCATTAAAAATTAAATAGTTGATGTAGAACAAAGCTGTTAGATTCATTGCATTCCTTTGACATTCAGAAATGCATGGATGTCTTCAATTTTGGTGTGCACTTCATCCTTCAAAAGTTACACCAGTTATTTCATTTTTTGCTGTTTTTTGAAAAACTTCCAAAATGGGCACTCATGAAAAAATGTCATTTTTGGACAATTTTTACTAGTTTTTATAGAATGGAGCTGTTAGATGCATTGCATTCCTTTTACAATCAGGAATGCAGTGATGTCTTCAATTCCAGTGTGCACTGCATGCTTCAAAAGTTACACCAGTTCAAAGTGGGCGTCATTGAAGTGTATAAGTTGCTCATGGATTTGCAACTTCTAAACTTAATTGGATATGAACTAATCGATGTAGAATGAAGCTGTTATGTTCATTGCATTCATTGGACACTCAGGAATGCAGGGATGTCTTCAATTTCGGTGTGCACTTCATGCTTCAAAAGTTACACCAGTTATTTCATTTTTTGCTGTTTTTTGAAAAACTTCCAAGACGGGCACTCATGAAAAAATGTCATTTTTGGACAATTGTTACTACTTTTCATAGAATGGAGCTGTTAGATGCATTGCATTCCTTTTACAATCAGGAATGCAGTGTTGTCTTCAATTCCAGTGTGCACTGCATGCTTCAAAAGTTACACCAGTTCAAAGTGGGCGTCATTGAAGTGTCTAAGATTGCTCATGGATTTGCATCTTCTACACTTAATTGGAAATGAACTAATTGATGTAGAACAAAGCTGTTAGATTCATTGCATTCCTTTGACATTCAGGAATGCAGGGATGTCTTCAATATTGGTGTGCACTTCATGCTTCAAAAGTTACACCACTTATTTCATTTTTTGCTGTTTTTTTGAAAAACTTCCAAAATGGGCACTCATGAAAAAATGTCATTTTTGGACAATTTTTACTAATTTTCATAGAATGGAGCTGTTAGATGCATTGCATTCCTTTTACAATCAGGAATGCAGTGATGTCTTCAATTCCAGTGTGCACTGCATGCTTCAAAAGTTACACCAGTTCAAAGTGGGCATCATTGAAGTGTATAAGATTGCTCATGGATTTGCAACTTCTAAACTTAATTGGATATGAAATAATCGATGTAGAATGAAGCTGTTATGTTCATTGCATTCATTGGACACTCAGGAATGCAGGGATGTCTTCAATTTCGGTGTGCACTTCATGCTTCAAAAGTTACACCAGTTATTTCATTTTTTGCTGTTTTTTGAAAAACTTCCAAAATGGGCACTCATGAAAAAATGTCATTTTTGGACAATTTTTACTAATTTTCATAGAATAGGGCTGTTAGATGCATTGCATTCCTTTTACAATCAGGAATGCAGTGATGTCTTCAATTCCAGTGTGCACTGCATGCTTCAAAAGTTACACCAGTTCAAAGTGGGCGTCATTGAAGTGTATAAGATTGCTCATGGATTTGCAACTTCTAAACTTAATTGGATATGAACTAATCGATGTAGAATGAAGCTGTTATGTTCATTGCATTCCTTTGACATTCAGGAATGCAGGGATGTCTTCAATATTGGTGTGCACTTCATGCTTCAAAAGTTACACCACTTATTTCATTTTTTGCTGTTTTTTTGAAAAACTTCCAAGATGGGCACTCATGAAAAAATGTCATTTTTGGACAATTTTTACTAATTTTCATAGAATGGAGCTGTTAGATGCATTGCATTCCTTTTACAGTCAGGAATGCAGTGATGTCTTCAATTCCAGTGTGCACTGCATGCTTCAAAAGTTACACCTGTTCAAAGTGGTCGTCATTGAAGTGTCTAAGCTTGCTCATGGATTTGCAACTTCTAAAATTCATTAAAAATTAAATAGTTGATGTAGAACAAAGCTGTTAGATGCATTGCATTCCTTCTACAATCAGGAATGCAGTGATGTCTTCAATTTTGGTGTGCACTTCATGCTTCAAAAGTTACACCAGTTATTTTATTTTTTGCCATTTTTTGAAAAACTTCCAAAATGGGCACTCATGAAAAAATGTCATTTTTGGACAATTTTTACTAATTTTCATAGAATGGAGCTGTTAGATGCATTGCATTCCTTTTACAATCAGGAATGCAGTGATGTCTTCAATTCCAGTGTGCACTGCATGCTTCAAAAGTTACACCAGTTCAAAGTGGGCGTCATTGAAGTGTATAAGATTGCTCATGGATTTGCAACTTCTAAACTTAATTGGATATGAAATAATCGATGTAGAATGAAGCTGTTATGTTCATTGCATTCATTGGACACTCAGGAATGCAGGGATGTCTTCAATTTCGGTGTGCACTTCATGCTTCAAAAGTTACACCAGTTATTTCATTTTTTGCTGTTTTTTGAAAAACTTCCAAAATGGGCACTCATGAAAAAATGTCATTTTTGGACAATTTTTACTAATTTTCATAGAATAGGGCTGTTAGATGCATTGCATTCCTTTTACAATCAGGAATGCAGTGATGTCTTCAATTCCAGTGTGCACTGCATGCTTCAAAAGTTACACCAGTTCAAAGTGGGCGTCATTGAAGTGTATAAGATTGCTCATGGATTTGCAACTTCTAAACTTAATTGGATATGAACTAATCGATGTAGAATGAAGCTGTTATGTTCATTGCATTCATTGGACACTCAGGAATGCAGGGATGTCTTCAATTTCGGTGTGCACTTCATGCTTCAAAAGTTACACCAGTTATTTCATTTTTTGCTGTTTTTTGAAAAACTTCCAAGACGGGCAATCATGAAAAAATGGCATTTTTGGACAATTTTTACTAATTTTCATAGAATGGAGCGGGTAGATGCATTGCATTCCTTTTACAATCAGGAATGCAGTGATGTCTTCAATTCCAGTGTGCACTGCATGCTTCAAAAGTTACACCAGTTCAAAGTGGGCGTCATTGAAGTGTATAAGTTGCTCATGGATTTGCAACTTCTAAACTTAATTGGATATGAACTAATCGATGTAGAATAAAGCTGTTATGTTCATTGCATTCATTGGACACTCAGGAATGCAGGGATGTCTTCAATTTCGGTGTGCACTTCATGCTTCAAAAGTTACACCAGTTATTTCATTTTTTGCTGTTTTTTGAAAAACTTCCAAAATGGGCACTCATGAAAAAATGTCATTTTTGGACAATTTTTACTAATTTTCATAGAATAGGGCTGTTAGATGCATTGCATTTCTTTTACAATCAGGAATGCAGTGATGTCTTCAATTCCAGTGTGCACTGCATGCTTCAAAAGTTACACCAGTTCAAAGTGGGCGTCATTGAAGTGTATAAGATTGCTCATGGATTTGCAACTTCTAAACTTAATTGGATATGAACTAATCGATGTAGAATGAAGCTGTTATGTTCATTGCATTCATTGGACACTCAGGAATGCAGGGATGTCTTCAATTTCGGTGTGCACTTCATGCTTCAAAAGTTACACCAGTTATTTCATTTTTTGCTGTTTTTTGAAAAACTTCCAAGACGGGCACTCATGAAAAAATGTCATTTTTGGACAATTTTTACTAGTTTTTATAGAATGGAGCTGTTAAATGCATTGCATTCCTTCTACAATCAGGAATGCAGTGAAGTCTTCAATTCCAGTGTGCACTGCATGCTTCAAAAGTTACACCAGTTCAAAGTGGGCGTCATTGAAGTGTCTAAGATTGCTCATGAATTTGCAACTTCTAAACTTAATTGGAAATGAACTAATTGATGTAGAATGAAGCTGTTAGATTCATAGCATTCCTTGGACATTCAGGAATGCAGGGATGTCTTCAATTTTGGTGTGCACTTCATGCTTCAAATGTTACACCAGTTATTTCATTTTTTGATGTTTTTTTTAAAAACTTCCAAGATGGGCACTCATGAAAAAATGTCATTTTTGGACAATTTTTACTAATTTTCATAGAATGGAGCTGTTAGATGCATTGCATTCCTTTTACAGTCAGGAATGCAGTGATGTCTTCAATTCCAGTGTGCACTGCATGCTTCAAAAGTTACACCTGTTCAAAGTGGTCGTCATTGAAGTGTCTAAGCTTGCTCATGGATTTGCAACTTCTAAAATTCATTAAAAATTAAATAGTTGATGTAGAACAAAGCTGTTAGATTCATTGCATTCCTTTGACATTCAGAAATGCATGGATGTCTTCAATTTTGGTGTGCACTTCATCCTTCAAAAGTTACACCAGTTATTTCATTTTTTGCTGTTTTTTGAAAAACTTCCTAAATGGGCACTCATGAAAAAATGTCATTTTTGGACAATTTTTACTAGTTTTTATAGAATGGAGCTGTTATATGCATTGCATTCCTTTTACAATCAGGAATGCAGTGATGTCTTCAGTTCCAGTGTGCACTGCATGCTTCAAAAGTTACACCAGTTCAAAGTGGGCGTCATTGAAGTGTATAAGTTGCTCATGGATTTGCAACTTCTAAACTTAATTGGATATGAACTAATCGATGTAGAATGAAGCTGTTATGTTTATTGCATTCATTGGACACTCAGGAATGCAGGGATGTCTTCAATTTCGGTGTGCACTTCATGCTTCAAAAGTTACACCAGTTATTTCATTTTTTGCTGTTTTTTGAAAAACTTCCAAGACGGGCACTCATGAAAAAATGTCATTTTTGGACAATTGTTACTACTTTTCATAGAATGGAGCTGTTAGATGCATTGCATTCCTTTTACAATCAGGAATGCAGTGTTGTCTTCAATTCCAGTGTGCACTGCATGCTTCAAAAGTTACACCAGTTCAAAGTGGGCGTCATTGAAGTGTCTAAGATTGCTCATGGATTTGCATCTTCTACACTTAATTGGAAATGAACTAATTGATGTAGAACAAAGCTGTTAGATTCATTGCATTCCTTTGACATTCAGGAATGCAGGGATGTCTTCAATATTGGTGTGCACTTCATGCTTCAAAAGTTACACCACTTATTTCATTTTTTGCTGTTTTTTTGAAAAACTTCCAAGATGGGCACTCATGAAAAAATGTCATTTTTGGACAATTTTTACTAATTTTCATAGAATGGAGCTGTTAGATGCATTGCATTCCTTTTACAGTCAGGAATGCAGTGATGTCTTCAATTCCAGTGTGCACTGCATGCTTCAAAAGTTACACCTGTTCAAAGTGGTCGTCATTGAAGTGTCTAAGCTTGCTCATGGATTTGCAACTTCTAAAATTCATTAAAAATTAAATAGTTGATGTAGAACAAAGCTGTTAGATTCATTGCATTCCTTTGACATTCAGAAATGCATGGATGTCTTCAATTTTGGTGTGCACTTCATGCTTCAAAAGTTACACCAGTTATTTCATTTTTTGCTGTTTTTTGAAAAACTTCCAAGATGGGCACTCATGAAAAAATGTCATTTTTGGACAATTTTTACTAGTTTTTATAGAATGGAGCTGTTAGATGCATTGCATTTCTTCTACAATCAGGAATGCAGTGATGTCTTCAATTTTGGTGTGCACTTCATGCTTCAAAAGTTACACCAGTTATTTTATTTTTTGCCATTTTTTGAAAAACTTCCAAAATGGGCACTCATGAAAAAATGTCATTTTTGGACAATTTTTACTAATTTTCATAGAATGGAGCTGTTAGATGCATTGCATTCCTTTTACAATCAGGAATGCAGTGATGTCTTCAATTCCAGTGTGCACTGCATGCTTCAAAAGTTACACCAGTTCAAAGTGGGCGTCATTGAAGTGTATAAGATTGCTCATGGATTTGCAACTTCTAAACTTAATTGGATATGAAATAATCGATGTAGAATGAAGCTGTTATGTTCATTGCATTCATTGGACACTCAGGAATGCAGGGATGTCTTCAATTTCGGTGTGCACTTCATGCTTCAAAAGTTACACCAGTTATTTCATTTTTTGCTGTTTTTTGAAAAACTTCCAAAATGGGCACTCATGAAAAAATGTCATTTTTGGACAATTTTTACTAATTTTCATAGAATAGGGCTGTTAGATGCATTGCATTCCTTTTACAATCAGGAATGCAGTGATGTCTTCAATTCCAGTGTGCACTGCATGCTTCAAAAGTTACACCAGTTCAAAGTGGGCGTCATTGAAGTGTATAAGATTGCTCATGGATTTGCAACTTCTAAACTTAATTGGATATGAACTAATCGATGTAGAATGAAGCTGTTATGTTCATTGCATTCCTTTGACATTCAGGAATGCAGGGATGTCTTCAATATTGGTGTGCACTTCATGCTTCAAAAGTTACACCACTTATTTCATTTTTTGCTGTTTTTTTGAAAAACTTCCAAGATGGGCACTCATGAAAAAATGTCATTTTTGGACAATTTTTACTAATTTTCATAGAATGGAGCTGTTAGATGCATTGCATTCCTTTTACAGTCAGGAATGCAGTGATGTCTTCAATTCCAGTGTGCACTGCATGCTTCAAAAGTTACACCTGTTCAAAGTGGTCGTCATTGAAGTGTCTAAGCTTGCTCATGGATTTGCAACTTCTAAAATTCATTAAAAATTAAATAGTTGATGTAGAACAAAGCTGTTAGATGCATTGCATTCCTTCTACAATCAGGAATGCAGTGATGTCTTCAATTTTGGTGTGCACTTCATGCTTCAAAAGTTACACCAGTTATTTTATTTTTTGCCATTTTTTGAAAAACTTCCAAAATGGGCACTCATGAAAAAATGTCATTTTTGGACAATTTTTACTAATTTTCATAGAATGGAGCTGTTAGATGCATTGCATTCCTTTTACAATCAGGAATGCAGTGATGTCTTCAATTCCAGTGTGCACTGCATGCTTCAAAAGTTACACCAGTTCAAAGTGGGCGTCATTGAAGTGTATAAGATTGCTCATGGATTTGCAACTTCTAAACTTAATTGGATATGAAATAATCGATGTAGAATGAAGCTGTTATGTTCATTGCATTCATTGGACACTCAGGAATGTAGGGATGTCTTCAATTTCGGTGTGCACTTCATGCTTCAAAAGTTACACCAGTTATTTCATTTTTTGCTGTTTTTTGAAAAACTTCCAAAATGGGCACTCATGAAAAAATGTCATTTTTGGACAATTTTTACTAATTTTCATAGAATAGGGTTGTTAGATGCATTGCATTCCTTTTACAATCAGGAATGCAGTGATGTCTTCAATTCCAGTGTGCACTGCATGCTTCAAAAGTTACACCAGTTCAAAGTGGGCGTCATTGAAGTGTATAAGATTGCTCATGGATTTGCAACTTCTAAACTTAATTGGATATGAACTAATCGATGTAGAATGAAGCTGTTATGTTCATTGCATTCATTGGACACTCAGGAATGCAGGGATGTCTTCAATTTCGGTGTGCACTTCATGCTTCAAAAGTTACACCAGTTATTTCATTTTTTGCTGTTTTTTGAAAAACTTCCAAGACGGGCACTCATGAAAAAATGGCATTTTTGGACAATTTTTACTAATTTTCATAGAATGGAGCGGGTAGATGCATTGCATTCCTTTTACAATCAGGAATGCAGTGATGTCTTCAATTCCAGTGTGCACTGCATGCTTCAAAAGTTACACCAGTTCAAAGTGGGCGTCATTGAAGTGTATAAGTTGCTCATGGATTTGCAACTTCTAAACTTAATTGGATATGAACTAATCGATGTAGAATAAAGCTGTTATGTTCATTGCATTCATTGGACACTCAGGAATGCAGGGATGTCTTCAATTTCGGTGTGCACTTCATGCTTCAAAAGTTACACCAGTTATTTCATTTTTTGCTGTTTTTTGAAAAACTTCCAAAATGGGCACTCATGAAAAAATGTCATTTTTGGACAATTTTTACTAATTTTCATAGAATAGGGCTGTTAGATGCATTGCATTCCTTTTACAATCAGGAATGCAGTGATGTCTTCAATTCCAGTGTGCACTGCATGCTTCAAAAGTTACACCAGTTCAAAGTGGGCGTCATTGAAGTGTATAAGATTGCTCATGGATTTGCAACTTCTAAACTTAATTGGATATGAACTAATCGATGTAGAATGAAGCTGTTATGTTCATTGCATTCATTGGACACTCAGGAATGCAGGGATGTCTTCAATTTCGGTGTGCACTTCATGCTTCAAAAGTTACACCAGTTATTTCATTTTTTGCTGTTTTTTGAAAAACTTCCAAAATGGGCACTCATGAAAAAATGTCATTTTTGGACAATTTTTACTAATTTTCATAGAATAGGGCTGTTAGATGCATTGCATTCCTTTTACAATCAGGAATGCAGTGATGTCTTCAATTCCAGTGTGCACTGCATGCTTCAAAAGTTACACCAGTTCAAAGTGGGCGTCATTGAAGTGTATAAGATTGCTCATGGATTTGCAACTTCTAAACTTAATTGGATATGGACTAATCGATGTAGAATGAAGCTGTTATGTTCATTGCATTCATTGGACACTCAGGAATGCAGGGATGTCTTCAATTTCGGTGTGCACTTCATGCTTCAAAAGTTACACCAGTTATTTCATTTTTTGCTGTTTTTTGAAAAACTTCCAAGACGGGCACTCATGAAAAAATGTCATTTTTGGACAATTTTTACTAGTTTTTATAGAATGGAGCTGTTAAATGCATTGCATTCCTTCTACAATCAGGAATGCAGTGAAGTCTTCAATTCCAGTGTGCACTGCATGCTTCAAAAGTTACACCAGTTCAAAGTGGGCGTCATTGAAGTGTCTAAGATTGCTCATGAATTTGCAACTTCTAAACTTAATTGGAAATGAACTAATTGATGTAGAATGAAGCTGTTAGATTCATAGCATTCCTTGGACATTCAGGAATGCAGGGATGTCTTCAATTTTGGTGTGCACTTCATGCTTCAAATGTTACACCAGTTATTTCATTTTTTGATGTTTTTTTTAAAAACTTCCAAGATGGGCACTCATGAAAAAATGTCATTTTTGGACAATTTTTACTAATTTTCATAGAATGGAGCTGTTAGATGCATTGCATTCCTTTTACAGTCAGGAATGCAGTGATGTCTTCAATTCCAGTGTGCACTGCATGCTTCAAAAGTTACACCTGTTCAAAGTGGTCGTCATTGAAGTGTCTAAGCTTGCTCATGGATTTGCAACTTCTAAAATTCATTAAAAATTAAATAGTTGATGTAGAACAAAGCTGTTAGATTCATTGCATTCCTTTGACATTCAGAAATGCATGGATGTCTTCAATTTTGGTGTGCACTTCATGCTTCAAAAGTTACACCAGTTATTTCATTTTTTGCTGTTTTTTGAAAAACTTCCAAGATGGGCACTCATGAAAAAATGTCATTTTTGGACAATTTTTACTAGTTTTTATAGAATGGAGCTGTTAGATGCATTGCATTCCTTCTACAATCAGGAATGCAGTGATGTCTTCAATTTTGGTGTGCACTTCATGCTTCAAAAGTTACACCAGTTATTTTATTTTTTGCCATTTTTTGAAAAACTTCCAAAATGGGCACTCATGAAAAAATGTCATTTTTGGACAATTTTTACTAATTTTCATAGAATGGAGCTGTTAGATGCATTGCATTCCTTTTACAATCAGGAATGCAGTGATGTCTTCAATTCCAGTGTGCACTGCATGCTTCAAAAAGTTACACCAGTTCAAAGTGGGCGTCATTGAAGTGTATAAGATTGCTCATGGATTTGCAACTTCTAAACTTAATTGGATATGAACTAATCGATGTAGAATGAAGCTGTTATGTTCATTGCATTCAATGGACACTCAGGAATGCAGGGATGTCTTCAATTTCGGTGTGCACTTCATGCTTCAAAAGTTACACCAGTTATTTCATTTTTTGCTGTTTTTTGAAAAACTTCCAAGACGGGCACTCATGAAAAAATGACATTTTTGGACAATTTTTACTAATTTTCATAGAATGGAGCGGGTAGATGCATTGCATTCCTTTTACAATCAGGAATGCAGTGATGTCTTCAATTCCAGTGTGCACTGCATGCTTCAAAAGTTACACCAGTTCAAAGTGGGCGTCATTGAAGTGTATAAGATTGCTCATGGATTTGCAACTTCTAAACTTAATTGGATATGAACTAATCGATGTAGAATGAAGCTGTTATGTTCATTGCATTCATTGGACACTCAGGAATGCAGGGATGTCTTCAATTTCGGTGTGCACTTCATGCTTCAAAAGTTACACCAGTTATTTCATTTTTTGCTGTTTTTTGAAAAACTTCCAAGACGGGGCACTCATGAAAAAATGTCATTTTTGGACAATTTTTACTAGTTTTTATAGAATGGAGCTGTTAAATGCATTGCATTCCTTCTACAATCAGGAATGCAGTGAAGTCTTCAATTCCAGTGTGCACTGCATGCTTCAAAAGTTACACCAGTTCAAAGTGGGCGTCATTGAAGTGTCTAAGATTGCTCATGAATTTGCAACTTCTAAACTTAATTGGAAATGAACTAATTGATGTAGAATGAAGCTGTTAGATTCATAGCATTCCTTGGACATTCAGGAATGCAGGGATGTCTTCAATTTTGGTGTGCACTTCATGCTTCAAATGTTACACCAGTTATTTCATTTTTTGATGTTTTTTTTTAAAAACTTCCAAGATGGGCACTCATGAAAAAATGTCATTTTTGGACAATTTTTACTAGTTTTTATAGAATGGAGCTGTTAAATGCATTGCATTCCTTCTACAATCAGGAATGCAGTGAAGTCTTCAATTCCAGTGTGCACTGCATGCTTCAAAAGTTACACCAGTTCAAAGTGGGCGTCATTGAAGTGTCTAAGATTGCTCATGAATTTGCAACTTCTAAACTTAATTGGAAATGAACTAATTGATGTAGTGAAGCTGTTAGATTCATAGCATTCCTTGGACATTCAGGAATGCAGGGATGTCTTCAATTTTGGTGTGCACTTCATGCTTCAAATGTTACACCAGTTATTTCATTTTTTGATGTTTTTTTTAAAAACTTCCAAGATGGGCACTCATGAAAAAATGTCATTTTTGGACAATTTTTACTAATTTTCATAGAATGGAGCTGTTAGATGCATTGCATTCCTTTTACAGTCAGGAATGCAGTGATGTCTTCAATTCCAGTGTGCACTGCATGCTTCAAAAGTTACACCTGTTCAAAGTGGTCGTCATTGAAGTGTCTAAGCTTGCTCATGGATTTGCAACTTCTAAAATTCATTAAAAATTAAATAGTTGATGTAGAACAAAGCTGTTAGATTCATTGCATTCCTTTGACATTCAGAAATGCATGGATGTCTTCAATTTTGGTGTGCACTTCATGCTTCAAAAGTTACACCAGTTATTTCATTTTTTGCTGTTTTTTGAAAAACTTCCAAGATGGGCACTCATGAAAAAATGTTATTTTTGGACAATTTTTACTAGTTTTTATAGAATGGAGCTGTTAGATGCATTGCATTCCTTCTACAATCAGGAATGCAGTGATGTCTTCAATTTTGGTGTGCACTTCATGCTTCAAAAGTTACACCAGTTATTTTATTTTTTGCCATTTTTTGAAAAACTTCCAAAATGGGCACTCATGAAAAAATGTCATTTTTGGACAATTTTTACTAATTTTCATAGAATGGAGCTGTTAGATGCATTGCATTCCTTTTACAATCAGGAATGCAGTGATGTCTTCAATTCCAGTGTGCACTGCATGCTTCAAAAGTTACACCAGTTCAAAGTGGGCGTCATTGAAGTGTATAAGATTGCTCATGGATTTGCAACTTCTAAACTTAATTGGATATGAACTAATCGATGTAGAATGAAGCTGTTATGTTCATTGCATTCAATGGACACTCAGGAATGCAGGGATGTCTTCAATTTCGGTGTGCACTTCATGCTTCAAAAGTTACACCAGTTATTTCATTTTTTGCTGTTTTTTGAAAAACTTCCAAGACGGGCACTCATGAAAAAATGACATTTTTGGACAATTTTTACTAATTTTCATAGAATGGAGCGGGTAGATGCATTGCATTCCTTTTACAATCAGGAATGCAGTGATGTCTTCAATTCCAGTGTGCACTGCATGCTTCAAAAGTTACACCAGTTCAAAGTGGGCGTCATTGAAGTGTATAAGATTGCTCATGGATTTGCAACTTCTAAACTTAATTGGATATGAACTAATCGATGTAGAATGAAGCTGTTATGTTCATTGCATTCATTGGACACTCAGGAATGCAGGGATGTCTTCAATTTCGGTGTGCACTTCATGCTTCAAAAGTTACACCAGTTATTTCATTTTTTGCTGTTTTTTGAAAAACTTCCAAGACGGGCACTCATGAAAAAATGTCATTTTTGGACAATTTTTACTAGTTTTTATAGAATGGAGCTGTTAAATGCATTGCATTCCTTCTACAATCAGGAATGCAGTGAAGTCTTCAATTCCAGTGTGCACTGCATGCTTCAAAAGTTACACCAGTTCAAAGTGGGCGTCATTGAAGTGTCTAAGATTGCTCATGAATTTGCAACTTCTAAACTTAATTGGAAATGAACTAATTGATGTAGAATGAAGCTGTTAGATTCATAGCATTCCTTGGACATTCAGGAATGCAGGGATGTCTTCAATTTTGGTGTGCACTTCATGCTTCAAATGTTACACCAGTTATTTCATTTTTTGATGTTTTTTTTAAAAACTTCCAAGATGGGCACTCATGAAAAAATGTCATTTTTGGACAATTTTTACTAATTTTCATAGAATGGAGCTGTTAGATGCATTGCATTCCTTTTACAGTCAGGAATGCAGTGATGTCTTCAATTCCAGTGTGCACTGCATGCTTCAAAAGTTACACCTGTTCAAAGTGGTCGTCATTGAAGTGTCTAAGCTTGCTCATGGATTTGCAACTTCTAAAATTCATTAAAAATTAAATAGTTGATGTAGAACAAAGCTGTTAGATTCATTGCATTCCTTTGACATTCAGAAATGCATGGATGTCTTCAATTTTGGTGTGCACTTCATCCTTCAAAAGTTACACCAGTTATTTCATTTTTTGCTGTTTTTTGAAAAACTTCCAAAATGGGCACTCATGAAAAAATGTCATTTTTGGACAATTTTTACTAGTTTTTATAGAATGGAGCTGTTAGATGCATTGCATTCCTTTTACAATCAGGAATGCAGTGATGTCTTCAGTTCCAGTGTGCACTGCATGCTTCAAAAGTTACACCAGTTCAAAGTGGGCGTCATTGAAGTGTATAAGTTGCTCATGGATTTGCAACTTCTAAACTTAATTGGATATGAACTAATCGATGTAGAATGAAGCTGTTATGTTCATTGCATTCATTGGACACTCAGGAATGCAGGGATGTCTTCAATTTCGGTGTGCACTTCATGCTTCAAAAGTTACACCAGTTATTTCATTTTTTGCTGTTTTTTGAAAAACTTCCAAGACGGGCACTCATGAAAAAATGTCATTTTTGGACAATTGTTACTACTTTTCATAGAATGGAGCTGTTAGATGCATTGCATTCCTTTTACAATCAGGAATGCAGTGTTGTCTTCAATTCCAGTGTGCACTGCATGCTTCAAAAGTTACACCAGTTCAAAGTGGGCGTCATTGAAGTGTCTAAGATTGCTCATGGATTTGCATCTTCTACACTTAATTGGAAATGAACTAATTGATGTAGAACAAAGCTGTTAGATTCATTGCATTCCTTTGACATTCAGGAATGCAGGGATGTCTTCAATATTGGTGTGCACTTCATGCTTCAAAAGTTACACCACTTATTTCATTTTTTGCTGTTTTTTTGAAAAACTTCCAAAATGGGCACTCATGAAAAAATGTCATTTTTGGACAATTTTTACTAATTTTCATAGAATGGAGCTGTTAGATGCATTGCATTCCTTTTACAATCAGGAATGCAGTGATGTCTTCAATTCCAGTGTGCACTGCATGCTTCAAAAGTTACACCAGTTCAAAGTGGGCGTCATTGAAGTGTATAAGATTGCTCATGGATTTGCAACTTCTAAACTTAATTGGATATGAAATAATCGATGTAGAATGAAGCTGTTATGTTCATTGCATTCATTGGACACTCAGGAATGCAGGGATGTCTTCAATTTCGGTGTGCACTTCATGCTTCAAAAGTTACACCAGTTATTTCATTTTTTGCTGTTTTTTGAAAAACTTCCAAAATGGGCACTCATGAAAAAATGTCATTTTTGGACAATTTTTACTAATTTTCATAGAATAGGGCTGTTAGATGCATTGCATTCCTTTTACAATCAGGAATGCAGTGATGTCTTCAATTCCAGTGTGCACTGCATGCTTCAAAAGTTACACCAGTTCAAAGTGGGCGTCATTGAAGTGTATAAGATTGCTCATGGATTTGCAACTTCTAAACTTAATTGGATATGAACTAATCGATGTAGAATGAAGCTGTTATGTTCATTGCATTCCTTTGACATTCAGGAATGCAGGGATGTCTTCAATATTGGTGTGCACTTCATGCTTCAAAAGTTACACCACTTATTTCATTTTTTGCTGTTTTTTTGAAAAACTTCCAAGATGGGCACTCATGAAAAAATGTCATTTTTGGACAATTTTTACTAATTTTCATAGAATGGAGCTGTTAGATGCATTGCATTCCTTTTACAGTCAGGAATGCAGTGATGTCTTCAATTCCAGTGTGCACTGCATGCTTCAAAAGTTACACCTGTTCAAAGTGGTCGTCATTGAAGTGTCTAAGCTTGCTCATGGATTTGCAACTTCTAAAATTCATTAAAAATTAAATAGTTGATGTAGAACAAAGCTGTTAGATGCATTGCATTCCTTCTACAATCAGGAATGCAGTGATGTCTTCAATTTTGGTGTGCACTTCATGCTTCAAAAGTTACACCAGTTATTTTATTTTTTGCCATTTTTTGAAAAACTTCCAAAATGGGCACTCATGAAAAAATGTCATTTTTGGACAATTTTTACTAATTTTCATAGAATGGAGCTGTTAGATGCATTGCATTCCTTTTACAATCAGGAATGCAGTGATGTCTTCAATTCCAGTGTGCACTGCATGCTTCAAAAGTTACACCAGTTCAAAGTGGGCGTCATTGAAGTGTATAAGATTGCTCATGGATTTGCAACTTCTAAACTTAATTGGATATGAAATAATCGATGTAGAATGAAGCTGTTATGTTCATTGCATTCATTGGACACTCAGGAATGCAGGGATGTCTTCAATTTCGGTGTGCACTTCATGCTTCAAAAGTTACACCAGTTATTTCATTTTTTGCTGTTTTTTGAAAAACTTCCAAAATGGGCACTCATGAAAAAATGTCATTTTTGGACAATTTTTACTAATTTTCATAGAATAGGGCTGTTAGATGCATTGCATTCCTTTTACAATCAGGAATGCAGTGATGTCTTCAATTCCAGTGTGCACTGCATGCTTCAAAAGTTACACCAGTTCAAAGTGGGCGTCATTGAAGTGTATAAGATTGCTCATGGATTTGCAACTTCTAAACTTAATTGGATATGAACTAATCGATGTAGAATGAAGCTGTTATGTTCATTGCATTCATTGGACACTCAGGAATGCAGGGATGTCTTCAATTTCGGTGTGCACTTCATGCTTCAAAAGTTACACCAGTTATTTCATTTTTTGCTGTTTTTTGAAAAACTTCCAAGACGGGCACTCATGAAAAAATGGCATTTTTGGACAATTTTTACTAATTTTCATAGAATGGAGCGGGTAGATGCATTGCATTCCTTTTACAATCAGGAATGCAGTGATGTCTTCAATTCCAGTGTGCACTGCATGCTTCAAAAGTTACACCAGTTCAAAGTGGGCGTCATTGAAGTGTATAAGTTGCTCATGGATTTGCAACTTCTAAACTTAATTGGATATGAACTAATCGATGTAGAATAAAGCTGTTATGTTCATTGCATTCATTGGACACTCAGGAATGCAGGGATGTCTTCAATTTCGGTGTGCACTTCATGCTTCAAAAGTTACACCAGTTATTTCATTTTTTGCTGTTTTTTGAAAAACTTCCAAAATGGGCACTCATGAAAAAATGTCATTTTTGGACAATTTTTACTAATTTTCATAGAATAGGGCTGTTAGATGCATTGCATTCCTTTTACAATCAGGAATGCAGTGATGTCTTCAATTCCAGTGTGCACTGCATGCTTCAAAAGTTACACCAGTTCAAAGTGGGCGTCATTGAAGTGTATAAGATTGCTCATGGATTTGCAACTTCTAAACTTAATTGGATATGAACTAATCGATGTAGAATGAAGCTGTTATGTTCATTGCATTCATTGGACACTCAGGAATGCAGGGATGTCTTCAATTTCGGTGTGCACTTCATGCTTCAAAAGTTACACCAGTTATTTCATTTTTTGCTGTTTTTTGAAAAACTTCCAAGACGGGCACTCATGAAAAAATGGCATTTTTGGACAATTTTTACTAATTTTCATAGAATGGAGCGGGTAGATGCATTGCATTCCTTTTACAATCAGGAATGCAGTGATGTCTTCAATTCCAGTGTGCACTGCATGCTTCAAAAGTTACACCAGTTCAAAGTGGGCGTCATTGAAGTGTATAAGTTGCTCATGGATTTGCAACTTCTAAACTTAATTGGATATGAACTAATCGATGTAGAATAAAGCTGTTATGTTCATTGCATTCATTGGACACTCAGGAATGCAGGGATGTCTTCAATTTCGGTGTGCACTTCATGCTTCAAAAGTTACACCAGTTATTTCATTTTTTGCTGTTTTTTGAAAAACTTCCAAAATGGGCACTCATGAAAAAATGTCATTTTTGGACAATTTTTACTAATTTTCATAGAATAGGGCTGTTAGATGCATTGCATTCCTTTTACAATCAGGAATGCAGTGATGTCTTCAATTCCAGTGTGCACTGCATGCTTCAAAAGTTACACCAGTTCAAAGTGGGCGTCATTGAAGTGTATAAGATTGCTCATGGATTTGCAACTTCTAAACTTAATTGGATATGAACTAATCGATGTAGAATGAAGCTGTTATGTTCATTGCATTCATTGGACACTCAGGAATGCAGGGATGTCTTCAATTTCGGTGTGCACTTCATGCTTCAAAAGTTACACCAGTTATTTCATTTTTTGCTGTTTTTTGAAAAACTTCCAAGACGGGCACTCATGAAAAAATGGCATTTTTGGACAATTTTTACTAATTTTCATAGAATGGAGCGGGTAGATGCATTGCATTCCTTTTACAATCAGGAATGCAGTGATGTCTTCAATTCCAGTGTGCACTGCATGCTTCAAAAGTTACACCAGTTCAAAGTGGGCGTCATTGAAGTGTATAAGTTGCTCATGGATTTGCAACTTCTAAACTTAATTGGATATGAACTAATCGATGTAGAATAAAGCTGTTATGTTCATTGCATTCATTGGACACTCAGGAATGCAGGGATGTCTTCAATTTCGGTGTGCACTTCATGCTTCAAAAGTAACACCAGTTATTTCATTTTTTGCTGTTTTTTGAAAAACTTCCAAAATGGGCACTCATGAAAAAATGTCATTTTTGGACAATTTTTACTAATTTTCATAGAATAGGGCTGTTAGATGCATTGCATTCCTTTTACAATCAGGAATGCAGTGATGTCTTCAATTCCAGTGTGCACTGCATGCTTCAAAAGTTACACCAGTTCAAAGTGGGCGTCATTGAAGTGTATAAGATTGCTCATGGATTTGCAACTTCTAAACTTAATTGGATATGAACTAATCGATGTAGAATGAAGCTGTTATGTTCATTGCATTCATTGGACACTCAGGAATGCAGGGATGTCTTCAATTTCGGTGTGCACTTCATGCTTCAAAAGTTACACCAGTTATTTCATTTTTTGCTGTTTTTTGAAAAACTTCCAAGACGGGCACTCATGAAAAAATGTCATTTTTGGACAATTTTTACTAGTTTTTATAGAATGGAGCTGTTAAATGCATTGCATTCCTTCTACAATCAGGAATGCAGTGAAGTCTTCAATTCCAGTGTGCACTGCATGCTTCAAAAGTTACACCAGTTCAAAGTGGGCGTCATTGAAGTGTCTAAGATTGCTCATGAATTTGCAACTTCTAAACTTAATTGGAAATGAACTAATTGATGTAGAATGAAGCTGTTAGATTCATAGCATTCCTTGGACATTCAGGAATGCAGGGATGTCTTCAATTTTGGTGTGCACTTCATGCTTCAAATGTTACACCAGTTATTTCATTTTTTGATGTTTTTTTTAAAAACTTCCAAGATGGGCACTCATGAAAAAATGTCATTTTTGGACAATTTTTACTAATTTTCATAGAATGGAGCTGTTAGATGCATTGCATTCCTTTTACAGTCAGGAATACAGTGATGTCTTCAATTCCAGTGTGCACTGCATGCTTCAAAAGTTACACCTGTTCAAAGTGGTCGTCATTGAAGTGTCTAAGCTTGCTCATGGATTTGCAACTTCTAAAATTCATTAAAAATTAAATAGTTGATGTAGAACAAAGCTGTTAGATTCATTGCATTCCTTTGACATTCAGAAATGCATGGATGTCTTCAATTTTGGTGTGCACTTCATCCTTCAAAAGTTACACCAGTTATTTCATTTTTTGCTGTTTTTTGAAAAACTTCCAAAATGGGCACTCATGAAAAAATGTCATTTTTGGACAATTTTTACTAGTTTTTATAGAATGGAGCTGTTATATGCATTGCATTCCTTTTACAATCAGGAATGCAGTGATGTCTTCAGTTCCAGTGTGCACTGCATGCTTCAAAAGTTACACCAGTTCAAAGTGGGCGTCATTGAAGTGTATAAGTTGCTCATGGATTTGCAACTTCTAAACTTAATTGGATATGAACTAATCGATGTAGAATGAAGCTGTTATGTTTATTGCATTCATTGGACACTCAGGAATGCAGGGATGTCTTCAATTTCGGTGTGCACTTCATGCTTCAAAGTTACACCAGTTATTTCATTTTTTGCTGTTTTTTGAAAAACTTCCAAGACGGGCACTCATGAAAAAATGTCATTTTTGGACAATTGTTACTACTTTTCATAGAATGGAGCTGTTAGATGCATTGCATTCCTTTTACAATCAGGAATGCAGTGTTGTCTTCAATTCCAGTGTGCACTGCATGCTTCAAAAGTTACACCAGTTCAAAGTGGGCGTCATTGAAGTGTCTAAGATTGCTCATGGATTTGCATCTTCTACACTTAATTGGAAATGAACTAATTGATGTAGAACAAAGCTGTTAGATTCATTGCATTCCTTTGACATTCAGGAATGCAGGGATGTCTTCAATTTCGGTGTGCACTTCATGCTTCAAAAGTTACACCAGTTATTTCATTTTTTGCTGTTTTTTGAAAAACTTCCAAGACGGGCACTCATGAAAAAATGTCATTTTTGGACAATTGTTACTAATTTTCATAGAATGGAGCTGTTAGATGCATTGCATTCCTTTTACAGTCAGGAATGCAGTGATGTCTTCAATTCCAGTGTGCACTGCATGCTTCAAAAGTTACACCTGTTCAAAGTGGTCGTCATTGAAGTGTCTAAGCTTGCTCATGGATTTGCAACTTCTAAAATTCATTAAAAATTAAATAGTTGATGTAGAACAAAGCTGTTAGATTCATTGCATTCCTTTGACATTCAGAAATGCATGGATGTCTTCAATTTTGGTGTGCACTTCATGCTTCAAAAGTTACACCAGTTATTTCATTTTTTGCTGTTTTTTGAAAAACTTCCAAGATGGGCACTCATGAAAAAATGTCATTTTTGGACAATTTTTACTAGTTTTTATAGAATGGAGCTGTTAGATGCATTGCATTCCTTCTACAATCAGGAATGCAGTGATGTCTTCAATTTTGGTGTGCACTTCATGCTTCAAAAGTTACACCAGTTATTTTATTTTTTGCCATTTTTTGAAAAACTTCCAAAATGGGCACTCATGAAAAAATGTCATTTTTGGACAATTTTTACTAATTTTCATAGAATGGAGCTGTTAGATGCATTGCATTCCTTTTACAATCAGGAATGCAGTGATGTCTTCAATTCCAGTGTGCACTGCATGCTTCAAAAGTTACACCAGTTCAAAGTGGGCGTCATTGAAGTGTATAAGATTGCTCATGGATTTGCAACTTCTAAACTTAATTGGATATGAAATAATCGATGTAGAATGAAGCTGTTATGTTCATTGCATTCATTGGACACTCAGGAATGCAGGGATGTCTTCAATTTCGGTGTGCACTTCATGCTTCAAAAGTTACACCAGTTATTTCATTTTTTGCTGTTTTTTGAAAAACTTCCAAAATGGGCACTCATGAAAAAATGTCATTTTTGGACAATTTTTACTAATTTTCATAGAATAGGGCTGTTAGATGCATTGCATTCCTTTTACAATCAGGAATGCAGTGATGTCTTCAATTCCAGTGTGCACTGCATGCTTCAAAAGTTACACCAGTTCAAAGTGGGCGTCATTGAAGTGTATAAGATTGCTCATGGATTTGCAACTTCTAAACTTAATTGGATATGAACTAATCGATGTAGAATGAAGCTGTTATGTTCATTGCATTCCTTTGACATTCAGGAATGCAGGGATGTCTTCAATATTGGTGTGCACTTCATGCTTCAAAAGTTACACCACTTATTTCATTTTTTGCTGTTTTTTTGAAAAACTTCCAAGATGGGCACTCATGAAAAAATGTCATTTTTGGACAATTTTTACTAATTTTCATAGAATGGAGCTGTTAGATGCATTGCATTCCTTTTACAGTCAGGAATGCAGTGATGTCTTCAATTCCAGTGTGCACTGCATGCTTCAAAAGTTACACCTGTTCAAAGTGGTCGTCATTGAAGTGTCTAAGCTTGCTCATGGATTTGCAACTTCTAAAATTCATTAAAAATTAAATAGTTGATGTAGAACAAAGCTGTTAGATGCATTGCATTCCTTCTACAATCAGGAATGCAGTGATGTCTTCAATTTTGGTGTGCACTTCATGCTTCAAAAGTTACACCAGTTATTTTATTTTTTGCCATTTTTTGAAAAACTTCCAAAATGGGCACTCATGAAAAAATGTCATTTTTGGACAATTTTTACTAATTTTCATAGAATGGAGCTGTTAGATGCATTGCATTCCTTTTACAATCAGGAATGCAGTGATGTCTTCAATTCCAGTGTGCACTGCATGCTTCAAAAGTTACACCAGTTCAAAGTGGGCGTCATTGAAGTGTATAAGATTGCTCATGGATTTGCAACTTCTAAACTTAATTGGATATGAAATAATCGATGTAGAATGAAGCTGTTATGTTCATTGCATTCATTGGACACTCAGGAATGCAGGGATGTCTTCAATTTCGGTGTGCACTTCATGCTTCAAAAGTTACACCAGTTATTTCATTTTTTGCTGTTTTTTGAAAAACTTCCAAAATGGGCACTCATGAAAAAATGTCATTTTTGGACAATTTTTACTAATTTTCATAGAATAGGGTTGTTAGATGCATTGCATTCCTTTTACAATCAGGAATGCAGTGATGTCTTCAATTCCAGTGTGCACTGCATGCTTCAAAAGTTACACCAGTTCAAAGTGGGCGTCATTGAAGTGTATAAGATTGCTCATGGATTTGCAACTTCTAAACTTAATTGGATATGAACTAATCGATGTAGAATGAAGCTGTTATGTTCATTGCATTCATTGGACACTCAGGAATGCAGGGATGTCTTCAATTTCGGTGTGCACTTCATGCTTAAAAAGTTACACCAGTTATTTCATTTTTTGCTGTTTTTTGAAAAACTTCCAAGACGGGCACTCATGAAAAAATGGCATTTTTGGACAATTTTTACTAATTTTCATAGAATGGAGCGGGTAGATGCATTGCATTCCTTTTACAATCAGGAATGCAGTGATGTCTTCAATTCCAGTGTGCACTGCATGCTTCAAAAGTTACACCAGTTCAAAGTGGGCGTCATTGAAGTGTATAAGTTGCTCATGGATTTGCAACTTCTAAACTTAATTGGATATGAACTAATCGATGTAGAATAAAGCTGTTATGTTCATTGCATTCATTGGACACTCAGGAATGCAGGGATGTCTTCAATTTCGGTGTGCACTTCATGCTTCAAAAGTTACACCAGTTATTTCATTTTTTGCTGTTTTTTGAAAAACTTCCAAAATGGGCACTCATGAAAAAATGTCATTTTTGGACAATTTTTACTAATTTTCATAGAATAGGGCTGTTAGATGCATTGCATTCCTTTTACAATCAGGAATGCAGTGATGTCTTCAATTCCAGTGTGCACTGCATGCTTCAAAAGTTACACCAGTTCAAAGTGGGCGTCATTGAAGTGTATAAGATTGCTCATGGATTTGCAACTTCTAAACTTAATTGGATATGAACTAATCGATGTAGAATGAAGCTGTTATGTTCATTGCATTCATTGGACACTCAGGAATGCAGGGATGTCTTCAATTTCGGTGTGCACTTCATGCTTCAAAAGTTACACCAGTTATTTCATTTTTTGCTGTTTTTTGAAAAACTTCCAAAATGGGCACTCATGAAAAAATGTCATTTTTGGACAATTTTTACTAATTTTCATAGAATAGGGCTGTTAGATGCATTGCATTCCTTTTACAATCAGGAATGCAGTGATGTCTTCAATTCCAGTGTGCACTGCATGCTTCAAAAGTTACACCAGTTCAAAGTGGGCGTCATTGAAGTGTATAAGATTGCTCATGGATTTGCAACTTCTAAACTTAATTGGATATGGACTAATCGATGTAGAATGAAGCTGTTATGTTCATTGCATTCATTGGACACTCAGGAATGCAGGGATGTCTTCAATTTCGGTGTGCACTTCATGCTTCAAAAGTTACACCAGTTATTTCATTTTTTGCTGTTTTTTGAAAAACTTCCAAGACGGGCACTCATGAAAAAATGTCATTTTTGGACAATTTTTACTAGTTTTTATAGAATGGAGCTGTTAAATGCATTGCATTCCTTCTACAATCAGGAATGCAGTGAAGTCTTCAATTCCAGTGTGCACTGCATGCTTCAAAAGTTACACCAGTTCAAAGTGGGCATCATTGAAGTGTCTAAGATTGCTCATGAATTTGCAACTTCTAAACTTAATTGGAAATGAACTAATTGATGTAGAATGAAGCTGTTAGATTCATAGCATTCCTTGGACATTCAGGAATGCAGGGATGTCTTCAATTTCGGTGTGCACTTCATGCTTCAAAAGTTACACCAGTTATTTCATTTTTTGCTGTTTTTTGAAAAACTTCCAAAATGGGCACTCATGAAAAAATGTCATTTTTGGACAATTTTTACTAATTTTCATAGAATAGGGCTGTTAGATGCATTGCATTCCTTTTACAATCAGGAATGCAGTGATGTCTTCAATTCCAGTGTGCACTGCATGCTTCAAAAGTTACACCAGTTCAAAGTGGGCGTCATTGAAGTGTATAAGATTGCTCATGGATTTGCAACTTCTAAACTTAATTGGATATGAACTAATCGATGTAGAATGAAGCTGTTATGTTCATTGCATTCATTGGACACTCAGGAATGCAGGGATGTCTTCAATTTCGGTGTGCACTTCATGCTTCAAAAGTTACACCAGTTATTTCATTTTTTGCTGTTTTTTGAAAAACTTCCAAAATGGGCACTCATGAAAAAATGTCATTTTTGGACAATTTTTACTAATTTTCATAGAATAGGGCTGTTAGATGCATTGCATTCCTTTTACAATCAGGAATGCAGTGATGTCTTCAATTCCAGTGTGCACTGCATGCTTCAAAAGTTACACCAGTTCAAAGTGGGCGTCATTGAAGTGTATAAGATTGCTCATGGATTTGCAACTTCTAAACTTAATTGGATATGGACTAATCGATGTAGAATGAAGCTGTTATGTTCATTGCATTCATTGGACACTCAGGAATGCAGGGATGTCTTCAATTTCGGTGTGCACTTCATGCTTCAAAAGTTACACCAGTTATTTCATTTTTTGCTGTTTTTTGAAAAACTTCCAAGACGGGCACTCATGAAAAAATGTCATTTTTGGACAATTTTTACTAGTTTTTATAGAATGGAGCTGTTAAATGCATTGCATTCCTTCTACAATCAGGAATGCAGTGAAGTCTTCAATTCCAGTGTGCACTGCATGCTTCAAAAGTTACACCAGTTCAAAGTGGGCGTCATTGAAGTGTCTAAGATTGCTCATGAATTTGTGTAACGACCCGACTTGGTCGCTACAATACCTACGGCAAATTCTGAAACAACTTACCGTCGCTTGACCTCCTTGGGACGGGTCGAAGCGCTGGCCAGCCCTCCTCTTGTACCCGTCCGTGTCCACGGGTAGCGCCGGACGGAGGTCGTCTCCCTCGCCGCACGTCGACGGACGAAAGACCGCCGAACAAGACGAGGAACCCACGGTAGATCCCCGATGGATCCTACCGCGGAACTGCGCGCGAAGCACCGGCCGACATGGTGGAAAACATGGCGGAACAGGACGGTGATGGTGACGGCGTTTCCCCACACCGGAACCCCCACCTTCCCCATGGTAACTTCCCCAGTAATATTAAAGAAATAATATGACACGGACACAGTGGTTGGAGAGAGTGAAAATAACAAGATATTTATTCACAAGGAATATATAAAAACACTCACTGTAAACAGGCAATATCTGCTGGTAAATTCTACCAGCAGAGAGCCAACAAAGAGATGCAATTAAAGATGAATCTCCTGGCTAATTCCAGCCAGGAGAAGAGGTTAACAACCTCCACACCCAAAGGCAACAAAGAGATGAATGGTGGCCATTTTGGCCACCTGAAGATTGAAGGAGCACACACAACACCTGCACACACATCAAAGGGTTTCACTTCCACTGTCCAGTATACAATGGCCGCCACCATTATATACACCCCCAGGCTGCTCCACCTGGGGGAGGACAGGGACCCTTGCTGGCCATTTTGTCGTCTGCCTGGCACTCAATTTAGCAAGTGCCTAGCAGACGACATGGGATTTAGTTCTGCACCAAAAGGAGCAGAACTGGGTCGTCACAATCCTCTCAACTTCCCTGATCCGCCCCGGGATCAGGTCGGCTGAGCCAGCAAGGATTGCGCCCATGACCCCCACTCAGTTTCAGACTGATTTCTTCAGTGGTGGATTCATCGGAGCCACCATCCACTCCGACATCCACCGACGTATCCACCACGAACACATCCGGGTGTTTCTCCACCCAAGACCGACATCGAAATCAGTCCCCCTGAGTCTTAACACCTCTTGCTGTCGAAACGCTTCGACGGCAAGTGTGTCAAGTTGCGGACTCTGACGAAGAGTCCGACTTGTAAGAAGGTCTACGAGAGCGGCCGCGGGATCGGACACGCTACCTCGTAGAGGGTGGGTGACAAATTCTCCCACCATTCCTTCCAAGTCGCAGCCAAGGAGACGCTGGACGTATGGGGCCGCGAGCTGGGCTATACGTACGAGCCCAGCTCCTGTCCCCACCACGTCTAGAACAGCGTAGCATCTCCTTACCGGGTTGACGACCAGCAACACCGGATAGTCCGTACTGCCAAATGCCAGCACATATCGCATGGCAAATGACGGCAACGACGGCGTCCACGGAACTGGGAGTGGCTCTCCCAGACGATAGTATCCGTGGTATTGGTACCCCTCCATTCCCGGCTGGTCCTGCCACAGACCAAGCCGGTTATTCAGAAAGACCTCTCCTTCTGAATACGGAGGCTCCGCACCAAAGCGTCGACCCTCGCCCTCGGGCTCAGGAGACTTGGCTCTTTCTTCCGGTCCTAGGGCCGCAAAGACCCCGTCATCAGGACCCGGAGAGAAGGGTGTCCTTCCTACGGAAGGCACGGGACCACGTTTGGCGGGAACGTTATTTTTCCCCGCCGGGCTGCTCCCACCGCTAGGTAACGGTGAGCTGACCCGGTGGAGAGTTCCCACCGACCGAACTAACAAGTTCGGTACCGCCACCACCTTCGGGGAGGACGACGGTATACCGAGAACAACGTCTCGCATTGACCGATCATCCATCCGCGCCGTCCTACTATGACGGGTATGGTGCGGTTGGCTCCCGACCGAGGAGGAGGAGTCCCGACACGGTGCGACCGTGTCGGGACTCCTCCTCCTCGGTCCCGATACTTCCACCACCACCAGTCCCCTGGGACCCACGGGTGGAAGTCTTCGGACCTCCCTTCTTCTCATGATGGGCCTTCTTGCCCTTCTTTTTCTTCTTTTTCTTTTTCTTCTTATCATGAGAAGAAGGTTCACCGTGCTGCGAGCTGGACGCACCAAAGCTCACAGACTTACCGGGCCGGTCAGTCTTAGGAGGGTGGTTAGCCCCCTTCGATTGACCGGACTTACTAGTCGCAGACTTTCTAGCCGAAGCTGTACTAGTCTTTGAACTAGTTCCCGTAGCCGAACCGACGGTCGAGGATGCTCGTGTCGCCACGAAGCGTCCCTTTCCATCCCGGGGAAGATCTCTCTTCTCCAGGGCAAGGGTCGGCTGACCCTTGCCACCAACAGGTTTAACTGCCGCACCTTGGTGAGGTGCCTTGGCAGCTTGTATCGCCCCCCTCTGGGCAATACACTGTTGGCCAGCGGCCGTGGTGGCACTCGGAATAGGAGTGGCACCAACTCCGACGGGAGGTTCCCCTGTACTGAGCGGGTTCCTGGCATCAGCGTCCCGCAGGGGCGGAAACTGAGAGGCCTGGAGCTCAAACTCCCGACGGCGTGCAGCCTTCTTGTCCCGCAGGACAAGGGCAGCACATCTGGCCGCTTGTGCCTGGTGGTACCGCAAGCGGTCCTCCTGGCTCCACTTTCCTTTGGGAAAGCCGGCCGGACCTCCACGAGAGGTCTTAGCCTTCTTTCCCACCGGATTACTGGCCAAAGGTGGGGTGAAGGGGCGGGGACGTTTCTGTCCCTGACCACCACCACCACTGGCGCGAGTGCTCTTCCTCGGAGCGGGAGGAGAAGGCTGATTGGCCTTCTTTTCCGCTCTTCGGTCCCTCTTGGGAGTTGCAGACTGCCAGCTTGAACAGCCAGCCTCCGCTTCGGTTGGTCCCGAAACCGGAGGCTGACCAACAGGCCAGGCAGCACCAGCAGCTCCCTCAGGATGAGCTGGCGACACAGGGAGAAGACCCACTGCCGGCGTAAACTTCGCCAAGGCAGCCTTCGTCCTCTCCAACTGTGCCTCCCTCTTCGCCAGGGCTTTCATCCTGGCGGTGTACCGAGCAGCTCCGGACTTCTTTTTGGATTTAGAACCGTCCTTACGGAACTGCTGGGTAGGGTACTCCCCAACGAAGTAGCGTTTCCCATCCGACGCCAGGAAACCACCTGACGCCGATTGGTACTGCGCGGCTTCATCCTGCCTTTCCAGACAGGCCGCTTCCGTCTCCCCAACAGGGTCGACCGGAATTGGACTGCCCTTCCGGGCTGGAGTACCCTCCTGGGAACCGGTCACAGACCGTTTACCCAGGGAGCCTGATCCTCTCCCTTCAGACTCCGAAGAGTCCTCTGAAGAGAGGATCCGTTGGCCTCGCCACCGCCTGGAGACGGGCACCACATCATCTTCCATGGTGTCCATCTCCGCCTCCGTGTCGATGACCAGGGTTCCTCCCAAGGAGGCATCCCTGCTTCCCTCAGCCAGGCTAGCCAATTCTAGCCGGCCTTGGTCCGCCGGAGGATCACACTTCGTCAAAGAGGTAGCTGCCAAACCGGTGGCCACCTCTTCGACGGGCGTGCTGGCCCGCACCGGCTCACCAACCGCCGGGATCTCCATGGCTCCAAACTTAATGGTCGCCCTCGGAGAACCCACGGTGGGAGGCGGTGTCAACCGTCCCCAAACAGACCCATAGTATAGAGGGGTCCGAGGGGACGGCTGCGTCACCACAGCGTCATCAGCCAATAGCAGACCCAAAGGTCCGCCGTCGGCCAAGTCAGCTATGGCCCGACCCAAAGAGTCCGGGGAGCAAACGGCATCCGACTCCAACAGCTCTGCATCCCCCGGATGCAAAGAGCTGAGGGAGGAGGAACCGCTGCCACCCCCGCCAGTGTCTTCCTTCTCCGCCGTGGCTACCTGAAACAGATCAAAAAATACGGTAAAAATTTGACCTATTACGGTAGGAAACATTTTCCACGGTCCAAAACCGCGAAAAAATGTTTTCCGGCCGGGCAGGCACCGTGGTACACGGCCAAAGCCGTCCCCAACGGTAATTGCACGGTCGGAACCGGCCAAAAACATTTTTGGTCGGTCCAAATTCCGTAATTTTACGTTCGGTAACTTGGGCGGTGATCTCCACGGTAAATCACCGTAGGAAATCCCGTTTCCACCGTGCATATCCCGTGATCCACGGTAAAAACCGTCCTTCACGGGACCCGCACGGTCAGAATCGGCCAAACAAGTGTTTGGACCGTCCAAGCCTGGCACCGACAATTCAGGCTCCTTGGGGAGTGGTTTACACGGACAACTACCGTGCAAAACCACTTTCCGTCCATTAGAACACCGAGGATCACGGTCGAAACCATTTTCCACGGTGGTTTCACGGACAGAACCGTGCAAAAACACCTTTTCACCGTCCAAACTCCGTAGAACTTGGTCCTCACCAAGTCCCACGGCGTTCTGACGGTAAAACACCGTGTTATGCACGGCCCCATCGGCGGTAGCATCACCGTCAAAATTGTTACGGTGATGCCTCCACCAAAACCACGTGTTCAAGCGGTCAATGACCGCTTGACACACCCAAAAGCAATAAAAGAATACTGCCAAAGGGCAGGAAAAGGAAATTCCCCTTTGGGGACTTACTGTTTTCTTCGTAGCATCCAATTGGCCTGAATCTTTGCCGTTTCTTCGGTGAAAACTTCGTTTTTTTCTAACAATAGCGGCAAACGTCCGTCTCTGTTTTAATTTAACTACAAGATGGCGTTTAGCCGCTAATTTCACCAACGGAATGGCTAACAGCGGCGGCTTGGCGGCTGAAACATTATTAGCCGCCTCCATTGCTGTTACCATAGAGATTCTACCGTCGTCTGCCACAATAGGAGCAGATACACGGCATGAATCTTTATGGAAAGACTCAGGAGAGAGATCTTTAGGAGAAATCACTGCTGCAGACTCCTCTTCGAGTTTGCAGCTGGGAATTGTGGATTTCTCCACCCAGCTCCCCCTGAACAACCGCCATCTGTCCGTGACAGACAGGCGGCGCCCAGTCCAGGGGTCACTGCGCTCCCAATCCTTATTTCCCCAATTCAAGTCATCATCCCACAACAGAGAATGACCTGCTCTCTCCCACCAGGACAGGGACTTCCAAAGTCCCTGCACCACCCTGGTGCCAATTGAAGCTCCAGAGGAAGCTTGCATAACCTCAAAGGCCCTGGGTTTTCTCGGACGGAGGTAATACCGGGGCCGAGGTGCTTCCTCTGCCTCAGAGTCAGTTGACTCCACCACCAAGCTAGGCTGGCCAGAAGGTCCTGGAGAGACATCATCCCTCCTCTCACTTCCAGCTGACCCAGACTCAGCATCACTGGACCCTTCGGAGCTCGATGAGGTTTCAGAGCCACCTAGGCCATCTTCCTCACGAACCCCACATGTGGGAATGTACGGCTTCAAGTTATCCACATGAAACCGGTCCCGCACCTTCCGACCATACCCATCTACGAATTCTATCTCGTAGACCAGGTCGGAAACCTGCCGGACCACCGTACCCAGTTCAGCCTTGTAAGCGAAATTCCACTTCTTGGCTTGACCGAGCTTCCCAGCCATATCCCTTATCCAGACCTTATTACCAGGCTGGTATCGGGGTGGCTCCACCCGGCCGGCGTCATACCGACTCTTCTGTCTTCTTTGAGCGGCCGCCAAATTCTGACGAGCACGCTCCTCCACGGCTTGCTGGTCGGGCAAGTCACGGACCGGACCGTTAGGGAGGAGATTGTCAATCCCCAACCTAGGCTCACGACCAAACAACAATTGGTACGGAGACACTTCCGTGCTCTCCTGCACCGCAGTGTTGTAGGCCCACATGGCGGGCCGCAATTTCTCCCACCAATCACGTTGGTCCTTGAGGGGATCAAGGTAATGCTTGATGGTTTCCATCACGGTCTTGTTCGTACGCTCCGTAAGCCCATTAGCTTGCGGATGGTACGCCGTCGTGAAGTGCTGCGCTATATTATAGCGCTCCCGGAACTTTCGCAAAATCCTGCTACAGAACTGGGATCCACGATCCGAGATGAGAGTAGTCGGTGTGCCATACACCGACAAGATCTCATCTTTCAGGAACTTGACAACACAAGCGGCCGTAGCCCTTCGTACTGCCTTTGCCACGCCGTACCGGGTGAAGTAGTCCACCATAATCAATACATATGTGACTCCACCCACGGACGCGGGAAAAGGCCCAACGAAGTCCATTCCCCAGGCATGAACCGGGTACTCAGGAACTATGGGTTGCAAGAATCCTTGAGCTCTTGCGAACTGTCGTACTCTCTGACACACTAAGCATGACTTAACATACTCCACCGTGTCACGTTTCATACCTAACCAGTAGAAACGAGTACGCATACGTTGGTAGGTCTTGTACACTCCGAAGTGACCAGCTTCGGAGCTATCGTGCAACTTCCGCAAGCAGAAGGCTTGACACGACCTCGGCACAACCAACACAGTTCTAGTGCGATCCTGAATGGATTTGATGGCATACAACAACTTGTCTGCCACCACGAACTTGAACCTTAAGTCCGAGTCGGGGTCGGTGGAGAGCTCACGCTTCACCTTGGAGCACCAACTATCGTTGGCCTGCTCCATTACCCAATCCACCTCAGACCGGATCCGGTAAATCACCTCACCCACGTCGGCTTCGACGTGTTCAGGCAAAGAAGGATCAACAACGTCAGTCACTGGATACCGACTCAGACAGTCAGCATCCTCATGAAGTTTCCCCTTCTTGAACTGAATCTTATACCGGTACTCCTGCAACTGCATTTGCCAACGCCCCAACCTGCCTTGCAGGTTTTTGGCAGTCTGCAAATGACAGAGCGCATGGTGATCTGTGACGATCACAAAGTCCCGGTTAAAGATGTAAGGTCGGAATTTACCCACGGCAAACATGATCGCCAAGCATTCCTGCTCGGTGACACTATACCGTGTTTCCGGTCCCTTCATGAGACGGCTAGCGTAGGCCAGAACCCGAGGAGCCTTGTCCTCAGGTAGCTTCTGGTATACTACGACACCTAGACCGTACCCACTAGCATCGGTGTGAATTAACACCTCACCACGTGGATCATACATGGTGAGCACCGGTGCTTCGGTTAAAAATGCCTTTAACCGTTCGAAAGCTAGACCACACTGCTCCGACCAGTCAAAGGACGCATCCTTCCTGGTCAGATCATGCAGTGGTCTTGCGATCTTGGCAAAGTCCTTGATGAACCTACGGTAGTAGCCGGCCAGTCCAAGAAAACTTCGGACGGCGGTCACCGTTGTAGGGACATCGAACTCCTCGACTGCTCTTACGAGTCCCGGGTCCGGAGCAACTCCCTCGGCACTAACAATGTGACCGAGATATTTGACCTTGTCAAAACCGAAGAAACATTTCTTCGGCTGGAGTTTCAGCTCCGCCCCTCGTAACAGTCTCAGGACAGTACTCAAGCGTTCGAGAAACTGCTCAAAGGTGTTCCCAAAGACGATAATATCGTCTAGGTACACCAAGCAGCTCTCCCACTTGTGTCCCGCCAGCAAGAGGTCTAACGCTCTTTGCATAGTGGCAGGAGCATTGCAGAGTCCGAAAGGCATTTTTCGGAACTCAAACAGACCTTGAGAGCAAATGAATGCCGTCTTCTCAATGTCTTGCTCCGCCATCCTGACCTGCCAGTAACCACTAGCAAGGTCTAGAGTTGCGAAATACTTCGCTCCAGCAAGTGAATCGAGGGCATCATCGATGCGAGGTAACGGGTACTGATCCGCCTTAGTTTGGGCATTCAGTCGCCGATAGTCCACGCAAAAACGGAAGCCACCATCCTTCTTGCGAACAAGCAAGATAGGGCTCGCGTAAGGACTATGCGAAGGTTGGATTACCCCTGCATCCAACATCTTCGCTACCTCTTCTCTCTCGATTGCACGAGCCGCCGGAGCGGTTCTTCGCAATCCTTCACGCACCGGAGGTAACCCACCGGTATCAATTGTGTGCTCGACGAGCGGGGTTTCCCCCAGCTCTGTGTAATCGAACGCAAAATGATCACGGCGTTCCAGCAGGAACTCCCGAAGCTGTGCCGCCTCCTCAGGCTTCAGACTAGGTCCGATTTTAAGGCACTCTTCGAGAGTGGGCTTGACTTCCGCATTGAGGATCCGGCGACCTTTCTTGGTTGCCCCTCTCAACTTAGGCGGAAGCCCCCCTGGTCGACCATCTCCATGAGTGGGGTCTCCCCCTCTCAACTTAGATGGAACGTCCAGTCCCACCACTAGGGCTGCCTCCACAGCTTGAGCTGTCGCCACACCCTCCCCTGTTTCCAGGGCAATGGGTACGTCGGCGACGTTCTCAAGCCAAATGTCGTAAGAGCCTTCTTCTGTGGCTTCGGCAATCCCTGCCACTGCCAACAGACCACGGCCTCCTAAGGCTTTACGATGGGGCTCAACGAGAAGCAGCTGTCCAGGGCCAGCATGCTCTATCAAGCTCACGGAAACTACCTTCCGCTCATGAGCTGATAACCATACGTTCTGCAACAGTCGCAGGGAACAAACTTCCCCGCTCCTAATTGGAGAACTGGTCTCGGCAAGCGTAGGTGACACAATGTCAACCCACCCATCCACCTTTTCAGGCTCTGCAGGCATACCTTCCGGGAACCCGAAAGGAGGAAGTAGCACCGGCTCCACAGAATCGTGAAGCCTCGCCAACGCCTCCAATACGGAGCTCGGAAGTTGTACCGAAGTACCCTGCGCAGCCTGAACGGCCAGTGCGGCATGAAGAGCATCTGGATGTGCATTCCAGATGTCTTCCCGGAAATAAACTTTCCGGCTCACGACGTCCAACATTAACCCAAACCGGGAAGCCAGGTCAACACCTATTACGGCTTCCCCTTCACCCTCAATGAGGAGAAGATGGGTATGTATGGACCGTCCGTGGATTGACATGTCCACGTACATGACTCCTTCTATCTGGATGGAGTACCCGCTCATGCCCGTCAGGAATGAGGGGAGGCTAACCTCCTGCACCGGTAACTCCATCTCCCGTGCCACCGACATGCTCATTACCGATACTTCGGCACCGGTGTCGACGATCGACTCAACCAGCCGACCATCCATCGACACCAGAACACGCGGTGCCCCACGCAAGTAAGCACGGCTCTGTAATTCCGGAATGGGCAACCGTCGTTGCCCGACATTACTTCTCTGAGCCTCATCCGGTCGTACCGGATGCTCAGGGGCCTGGCTTCCAGTCTCCACTCCAGGAGACCCACCAGGCCTGGGCGACAGCATGGGCGCACCAACGCTCGAAGCCCTCGTAATGCCCGTACCACTCGGACCTTCCTCCCCCTCATCAGGGAAGAAAGGTGCCACCCAGCTCTCCAGCCGGGCAAGCGCAGCTTCCAGTGTGGGGCTTGGCTCCTGAAATACCCACTGGGTAATTTCTGGGTCCGCAGACCTAGCCAGAGGCACCCCTGCATCATGCAGGATACCCACATATCTGGAGACTGCCCGAAGGTACGCTCCTTCTTTACTTCGCCGGCTTTGCCGGGCACCTGAGGTTTGTAGCATTACCGGTCGACTGCAGCTCAGTTCTGCAGGGACCGGCGCCGGTTTAACGAGGGCGGGCCCTCGTTTCTGGCAACAGGTAGATAGAACATCTGTCCATCAATGACGGTGGACAGATACTCCCGGCCCTGCAGTACCACGGGTGCTAGACCCGGCAGGTACTGCACCACTGGGCTTTCGCCCGGTGGTACTCGAGCAACCTGTCCTTGGGCAACAGCCCTCGGACAGTCCTTCCTAAGGTGACCCATTTGGTTACACCGAAAGCATGGACCTGGTTGCCTACGAGTAGGACCTCCACCTCCAGCCGTTTGGCTGGAACCTGATGGGGCTGCTGTGGACTTATTTCCACCCTGGCTCTGCCGCTTCGTCTTTCTTCCCTTCTGCCCTCCGGTCTTGGCAGTAGCTCCGTCCGATTTGGACGGTGCCGCTGCCTTCGCACCCGAAGAGGTAGAAGTAGACGTAGCAGAGCTCTTGGGCTTTGCCACAGCACCAGAGACCTTAGCCGCAGCCTGGGTCCCTGGTACCGTCAAGGTACGGGCAGGTAACGCTCCCGCCGTAAGCATGTCGGCCTCGACCAACATTGCCTCGGTGGTAAAGTCCCTGACCGTCTCAGCTTTCGATCCCCAGAGAGGTCTGAGAATCTCCGGCTGCAGTTTCTTCTTGTATCGGAGGAGTCGGCAAGACTCATCCTCACCAGGAGAAACTCGTTCTGCTAGCTCAACAAAGCGCCAGTAGAACGCCTGGAGTGATTCCGCAGGCCCTTGCTTCATGGCCTCGAAACGGTCAAAACAGGCCTGAGCCTGATTCTTCGTCCCAAAGCGGTGAAGCATAGCCTGCCTCAACTCCGGCCAGGTCAGGTTCGGCTTGAACTCCACCAAACAGGCGTAATGTTCCTCAGCCGGACCATCGAGCAGGTACGTAAAGAAACTGCACCTGGCCTCATCCGTCCAGCGCTGAGCCCGAGCTTTGGCTTCGAACTGCCGGAGAAAAGGCGTAATGTCCTCTCGTCCATCATAACGGATGAACGAGTGAACTGGGTTAAAAAACCCAAACGCCTGGATCTCCAACGGGACAGCCGGTGCAGGCGTCCACGGCGCGGTACTTACCCGCCGTGGTGCCCTGCCCCGGTTCCCCGAAGTCTCAGCATCGGATTCAGCATCCTCGGGTTCCACCAAGTGGACCCGTGGTCGCTGAACGGGCAGAGGAACTCCCCGACCGCCTCCCGTAGGAGCGGTCCGAGTTCCTCCACCGGGAGGCATCCACCTGGCCGGAGCCGGCGGCACCTCCCTACCTGCACCTTCCCGGTGCACGGGCGACGGTGTGAACCGAGGTTGCGACCGATGGAGCTGCCCGATCCCTGGGGAAAGATGACCCTGCCATCGCAGTTCATCAATCCCCCTGGCAACCTCACGGAGCTCCTCCTCAGTCATCGACGCCAACCATGACGTCGTGTTCACTGAGGGTGGCCCCGGGGTCCCTACCACCTCTCCCGCTAAGGGACTACCTCCCCGTCCAACCGGACGGGAGGCGGTGGAGGTTAACAGGCCAGCCATAGGCCGTACGCCTGTCCCAGTTGGGGTCGGTGACCCTCCATCACCACCGTCTCCCGGTGCTCCACCGGAGGCAGTGTCCCGACGGTGCGTCCGCACCGTCACAAAGCCTCCAGCCGGGGGTTGGTCCGTAGAGACAATTTCTACGACACCTTCCTCCGTGGAGTCACCGGGCGCGTTCCCGCCAACAGCACCCTCCACAGGGTGCCGCCCCTCCGGCCGCCTTCCACGGCCGACGGTGCGGGAACGCAACTCCAATCCTTCCAACAAACTGCTTCCCCGACCAGACATCGGGAAAACAGGGCTTTGGCCGATTTCGTCCGTGCGAACACGGGCAAAACTGGCCACCACCTGTCGGAAGGAACTCTACCGTAAAATACGGTGAATTTACGGACCAAAGTCCGCAAAACACCGACAATTAACGGTAGAACCGTAAACTACCGCAGTATCACAGACAAAGGTCCGTGTCCCACGATCAGATTTACGGTGGAGTTCCTTCTTACCGTTTTCGATACGGACAACCGTCCGTTGTTCACCGTCTAATCACGGTACAAAGCTCTTTCACCGTAATAGAACGGAGATACACGGACAACGGTCCGTAATCTGCCGTCCACCAACGGTGAAACTGCCTTCTTACCGTGTTCGAACGGTGATTCACGGACAAATGTCCGTAATCCACCGTCTACTTACGGTAAAACTTGACCGTAACCCGGTTTTACCACGGTATCACGGACAAAAGTCCGCGTCCCACGGTATACCACCGGTAAACCTGGCCGTAGACGAGTTTCTGCCGCAGTTCCACGGACAAAAGTCCGTGCCCTATGGCGTACTACCTGTCTACCTGTCTACCGGACAAGCTACGGTAAAGTTGCCTTTTTACCGGGTTCTACCGGTCCTGCACGGTAAATCACCGTGCCACCGGTATACTGACGGTAAAAAGACCGTTATCCCGCGTTCGGACGGTCCTGCACGGTCAACCACCGCGCCCACCGTCCTACTTACGGATAACCTAGGGCTTTCCCCGGTGACCACCGCGGTATCACGGACAACCGTCCGTGTCCCACGGTCCTTCACCGGACTACTACGCCCTAAGCCGCGATCGGCCGTAGTTCCGTGGACAAATGTCCACGCCCTACCGGCACCACACGACTCCGGTCAAACCGACCGCACAAGAGAGGCTGGTGGTAGCGCTACCCGGCGCCTCCACCAATTGTAACGACCCGACTTGGTCGCTACAATACCTACGGCAAATTCTGAAACAACTTACCGTCGCTTGACCTCCTTGGGACGGGTCGAAGCGCTGGCCAGCCCTCCTCTTGTACCCGTCCGTGTCCACGGGTAGCGCCGGACGGAGGTCGTCTCCCTCGCCGCACGTCGACGGACGAAAGACCGCCGAACAAGACGAGGAACCCACGGTAGATCCCCGATGGATCCTACCGCGGAACCGCGCGCGAAGCACCGGCCGACATGCTGGAAAACATGGCGGAACAGGACGGTGATGGTGACGGCGTTTCCCCACACCGGAACCCCCACCTTCCCCACGGTAACTTCCCCAGTAATATTAAAGAAATAATATGACACGGACACAGTGGTTGGAGAGAGTGAAAATAACAAGATATTTATTCACAAGGAATATATAAAAACACTCACTGTAAACAGGCAATATCTGCTGGTAAATTCTACCAGCAGAGAGCCAACAAAGAGATGCAATTAAAGATGAATCTCCTGGCTAATTCCAGCCAGGAGAAGAGGTTAACAACCTCCACACCCAAAGGCAACAAAGAGATGAATGGTGGCCATTTTGGCCACCTGAAGATTGAAGGAGCACACACAACACCTGCACACACATCAAAGGGTTTCACTTCCACTGTCCAGTATACAATGGCCGCCACCATTATATACACCCCCAGGCTGCTCCACCTGGGGGAGGGACAGGGACCCTTGCTGGCCATTTTGTCGTCTGCCTGGCACTCAATTTAGCAAGTGCCTAGCAGACGACATGGGATTTAGTTCTGCACCAAAAGGAGCAGAACTGGGTCGTCACAATTGCAACTTCTAAACTTAATTGGAAATGAACTAATTGATGTAGAATGAAGCTGTTAGATTCATAGCATTCCTTGGACATTCAGGAATGCAGGGATGTCTTCAATTTTGGTGTGCACTTCATGCTTCAAATGTTACACCAGTTATTTCATTTTTTGATGTTTTTTTTTAAAAACTTCCAAGATGGGCACTCATGAAAAAATGTCATTTTTGGGACAATTTTTACTAATTTTCATAGAATGGAGCTGGTTAGATGCATTGCATTCCTTTTACAGTCAGGAATGCAGTGATGTCTTTCAATTCCAGTGTGCACTGCATGCTTCAAAAGTTACACCTGTTCAAAGTGGTCGTCATTGAAGTGTCTAAGCTTGCTCATGGGATTTGCAACTTCTAAAATTCATTAAAAATTAAATAGTTGTATGTAGAACAAAGCTGTTAGATTCATTGCATTCTCTTTGACATTCAGAAATGCATGGATGTCTTTCAATTTTGGTGTGCACTTCATCCTTCAAAAGTTACACCAGTTATTTCATTTTTTGCTGTTTTTTGAAAAACTTCCAAAATGGGCACTCATGAAAAAATGTCATTTTTGGACAATTTTTTACTAGTTTTTATAGAATGGAGCTGTTATATGCATTGCATTCCTTTTACAATCAGGAATGCAGTGTTGTCTTCAATTCCAGTGTGCACTGCATGCTCTCAAAAGTTACACCAGTTCAAAGTGGGCGTCATTGAAGTGTCTAAGATTGCTCATGGATTTGCATCTTCTACACCTTAATTGGAAATGAACTAATTGATGTAGAACAAAGCTGTTAGATTCATTGCATTCCTTTGACATTCAGGAATGCAGGGATGTCTTCAATATTGGTGTGCACTTCATGCTTCAAAAGTTACACCACTTATTTCATTTTTTGCTGTTTTTTTGAAAAACTTCCAAGATGGGCACTCATGAAAAAATGTCATTTTTGGACAATTTTTACTAATTTTCATAGAATGGAGCTGTTAGATGCATTGCATTCCTTTTACAGTCAGGAATGCAGTGATGTCTTCAATTCCAGTGTGCACTGCATGCTTCAAAAGTTCACACCTGTTCAAAGTGGTCGTCATTGAAGTGTCTAAGCTTGGCTCATGGATTTGCAACTTCTAAAAATTCATTAAAAATTAAAATAGTTGATGTAGAACAAAGCTGTTAGATTCATTGCATTCCTTTGACATTCAGAAATGCATGGATGTCTTCAATTTGGTGTGTGCACTTCATGCTTCTAAAGTTACACCAGTTATTTCATTTTTTTGCTGTTTTTTGAAAAACTTCCAAGATGGGCACTCATGAAAAAATGTCATTTTTGGACAATTTTTTACTAGTTTTTATAGAATGGAGCTGTTAGATGCATTGCATTCCTTCTACAATCAGGAATGCAGTGATGTCTTCAATTTTGGTGTGCACTTCATGCTTCAAAAGTTACACCAGTTATTTTATTTTTTGCCATTTTTTTGAAAAACTTCCAAAATGGGCACTCATGAAAAAATGTCATTTTTGGACAATTTTTACTAATTTTCATAGAATGGAGCTGTTAGATGCATTGCATTCCTTTTACAATCAGGAATGCAGTGATGTCTTCAATTCCAGTGTGCACTGCATGCTTCAAAAGTTACACCAGTTCAAAGTGGGCGTCATTGAAGTGTATAAGATTGCTCATGGATTTGCAACTTCTAAACTTAATTGGATATGAACTAATCGATGTAGAATGAAGCTGTTATGTTCATTGCATTCAATGGACACTCAGGAATGCAGGGATGTCTTCAATTTCGGTGTGCACTTCATGCTTCAAAAGTTACACCAGTTATTTCATTTTTTGCTGTTTTTTGAAAAACTTCCAAGACGGGCACTCATGAAAAAATGACATTTTTGGACAATTTTTACTAATTTTCATAGAATGGAGCGGGTAGATGCATTGCATTCCTTTTACAATCAGGAATGCAGTGATGTCTTCAATTCCAGTGTGCACTGCATGCTTCAAAAGTTACACCAGTTCAAAGTGGGCGTCATTGAAGTGTATAAGATTGCTCATGGATTTGCAACTTCTAAACTTAATTGGATATGAACTAATCGATGTAGAATGAAGCTGTTATGTTCATTGCATTCATTGGGACACTCAGGAATGCAGGGATGTCTTCAATTTCGGTGTGCACTTCATGCTTCAAAAGTTACACCAGTTATTTCATTTTTTGCTGTTTTTTGAAAAACTTCCAAAATGGGCACTCATGAAAAAATGTCATTTTTGGACAATTTTTACTAATTTTCATAGAATGGAGCGGGTAGATGCATTGCATTCCTTTTACAATCAGGAATGCAGTGATGTCTTCAATTCCAGTGTGCACTGCATGCTTCAAAAGTTACACCAGTTCAAAGTGGGGCGTCATTGAAGTGTATAAGATTGCTCATGGATTTGCAACTTCTAAACTTAATTGGATATGAACTAATCGATGTAGAATGAAGCTGTTATGTTCATTGCATTCATTGGACACTCAGGAATGCAGGGATGTCTTCAATTTCGGTGTGCACTTCATGCTTCAAAAGTTACAACCAGTTATTTCATTTTTTGCTGTTTTTTGAAAAACTTCCAAGACGGGCACTCATGAAAAAATGTCATTTTTGGACAATTTTTACTAATTTTCATAGAATGGAGCTGTTAGATGCATTGCATTCCTTTTACAGTCAGGAATGCAGTGATGTCTTCAATTCCAGTGTGCACTGCATGCTTCAAAAGTTACACCTGTTCAAAGTGGTCGTCATTGAAGTGTCTAAGCTTGCTCATGGATTTGCAACTTCTAAAATTCATTAAAAATTAAATAGTTGATGTAGAACAAAGCTGTTAGATTCATTGCATTCCTTTGACATTCAGAAATGCATGGATGTCTTCAATTTTGGTGTGCACGTCATGCTTCAAAAGTTACACCAGTTATTTCATTTTTTGCTGTTTTTTGAAAAACTTCCAAGATGGGCACTTATGAAAAAATGTCATTTTTGGACAATTTTTACTAGTTTTTATAGAATGGAGCTGTTAGATGCATTGCATTCCTTCTACAATCAGGAATGCAGTGATGTCTTCAATTTTGGTGTGCACTTCATGCTTCAAAAGTTACACCAGTTATTTTATTTTTTGCCATTTTTTGAAAAACTTCCAAAATGGGCATTCATGAAAAAATGTCATTTTTGGACAATTTTTACTAATTTTCATAGAATGGAGCTGTTAGATGCATTGCATTCCTTTTACAATCAGGAATGCAGTGATGTCTTCAATTCCAGTGTGCACTGCATGCTTCAAAAGTTACACCAGTTCAAAGTGGGCGTCATTGAAGTGTATAAGATTGCTCATGGATTTGCAACTTCTAAACTTAATTGGATATGAACTAATCGATGTAGAATGAAGCTGTTATGTTCATTGCATTCATTGGACACTCAGTAATGCAGGGATGTCTTCAATTTCGGTGTGCACTTCATGCTTCAAAAGTTACACCAGTTATTTCATTTTTTGCTGTTTTTTGAAAAACTTCCAAGACGGGCACTCATGAAAAAATGTCATTTTTGGACAATTTTTACTAATTTTCATAGAATGGAGCGGGTAGATGCATTACATTCCTTTTACAATCAGGAATGCAGTGATGTCTTCAATTCCAGTGTGCACTGCATGCTTCAAAAGTTACACCAGTTCAAAGTGGTCGTCATTGAAGTGTCTAAGCTTGCTCATGGATTTGCAACTTCTAAAATTCATTAAAAATTAAATAGTTGATGTAGAACAAAGCTGTTAGATTCATTGCATTCCTTTGACATTCAGAAATGCAGGGATGTCTTCAATTTTGGTGTGCACTTCATGTTTCAAAAGTTACACCAGTTTTTTCATTTTTTGCTGTTTTTTGAAAAAACTTCCAAAATGGGCACTCATGAAAAAATGTCATTTTTGGACAATTTTTACTAGTTTTTATAGAATGGAGCTGTTAGATGCATTGCATTCCTTTTACAATCAGGAATGCAGTGATGTCTTCAGTTCCAGTGTGCACTGCATGCTTCAAAAGTTACACCAGTTCAAAGTGTTCGTCATTGAAGTGTCTAAGCTTGCTCATGGATTTGCAACTTCTAAAAATCATTTGAAATGAAATATTTCATGTAGAATAAAGCTGTTAGATTCATTGCATTTCTTGGACATTCAGAAATGCAGGAATGTCTTCAATTTTGGTGTGCACTTCATGCTTCAAAAGTTACACCAGTTATTTCATTTTTTGGTGTTTTTTGAAAAACTTCCAAAATAGGCACTCATGAAAAAATGTCATTTTTGGACATTTTTTACTAATTTTCATAGAATGGAGCTGTTAGATGCATTGCATTCTTTTTACAGTCAGGAATGCAGGGATGTCTTTAATTTTGGTGTGCACTTTATGCTTCAAAAGTTACACCAGTTATTTCATTTTTTGCTGTTTTTTGAAAAACTTCCAAAATGGGCACTCATGAAAAAATGTCATTTTTGCACAATTTTTACTAATTTTTATAGAGTGGAGCTGTTAGATGCATTGCATTCCTTTTACACTTAGGAATGCAGTGATGTCTTCAATTCCAGTGTGCACTGCATGCTTCAAAAGTTACACCAGTTCAAAGTGTTTGTCATTGAAGTGTCTAAGATTGCTCATGGATTTGCAACTTCTAAACTTAATTGGAAATGAACTAATTGATGTAGAATGAAGCTTTTATATTCATTGCATTCATTGGACACTCAGAAATGCAGGAATGTCTTCAATTTTGGTGTGCACTTCATGCTTCAAAAGTTAAACCAGTTATTTCATTTTTTGCTGTTTTTTGAAAAACTTCCAAGATGGGCACTCATGAAAAAATGTCATTTTTGGACAATTTTTACTAGTTTTTATAGAATGGAGCTGTTAAATGCATTGCATTCCTTCTACAATCAGGAATGCAGTGAAGTCTTCAATTCCAGTGTGCACTGCATGCTTCAAAAGTTACACCAGTTCAAAGTGGGCGTCATTGAAGTGTCTAAGATTGCTCATGAATTTGCAACTTCTAAACTTAATTGGAAATGAACTAATTGATGTAGAATGAAGCTGTTAGATTCATAGCATTCCTTGGACATTCAGGAATGCAGGGATGTCTTCAATTTTGGTGTGCACTTCATGCTTCAAAAGTTACACCAGTTATTTCATTTTTTGCTGTTTTTTGAAAAACTTCCAAGACGGGCACTCATGAAAAAATGTCATTTTTGGACAATTGTTACTACTTTTCATAGAATGGAGCTGTTAGATGCATTGCATTCCTTTTACAATCAGGAATGCAGTGTTGTCTTCAATTCCAGTGTGCACTGCATGCTTCAAAAGTTACACCAGTTCAAAGTGGTCGTCATTGAAGTGTCTAAGCTTGCTCATGGATTTGCAACTTCTAAAATTCATTAAAAATTAAATAGTTGATGTAGAACAAAGCTGTTAGATTCATTGCATTCCTTTGACATTCAGAAATGCAGGGATGTCTTCAATTTTGGTGTGCACTTCATGTTTCAAAAGTTACACCAGTTATTTCATTTTTTGCTGTTTTTTGAAAAAACTTCCAAAATGGGCACTCATGAAAAAATGTCATTTTTGGACAATTTTTACTAGTTTTTATAGAATGGAGCTGTTAGATGCATCGCATTCCTTTTACAATCAGGAATGCAGTGATGTCTTCAGTTCCAGTGTGCACTGCATGCTTCAAAAGTTACACCAGTTCAAAGTGTTCGTCATTGAAGTGTCTAAGCTTGCTCATGGATTTGCAACTTCTAAAAATCATTTGAAATGAAATATTTCATGTAGAATAAAGCTGTTAGATTCATTGCATTTCTTGGACATTCAGAAATGCAGGAATGTCTTCAATTTTGGTGTGCACTTCATGCTTCAAAAGTTACACCAGTTATTTCATTTTTTGGTGTTTTTTGAAAAACTTCCAAAATGGGCACTCATGAAAAAATGTCATTTTTGGACATTTTTTACTAATTTTCATAGAATGGAGCTGTTAGATGCATTGCATTCTTTTTACAGTCAGGAATGCAGGGATGTCTTTAATTTTGGTGTGCACTTTATGCTTCAAAAGTTACACCAGTTATTTCATTTTTTGCTGTTTTTTGAAAAACTTCCAAAATGGGCACTCATGAAAAAATGTCATTTTTGCACAATTTTTACTAATTTTTATAGAGTGGAGCTGTTAGATGCATTGCATTCCTTTTACACTCAGGAATGCAGCGATGTCTTCAATTCCAGTGTGCACTGCATGCTTCATAAGTTACACCAGTTCAAAGTGTTCGTCATTGAAGTATCTAAGCTTGCTCATAGATTTGCAACTTCTAAAAATCATTGGAAATGAAATATTTTATGTAGAATAAAGTTGTTAGATTCATTGCATTCCTTTTACAATCAGGAATGCAGTGATGTCTTCAATTCCAGTATGCACTTCATGCTTCAAAAGTTACACCAGTTCAAAGTGGGCGTCATTGAAGTGTCTAAGATTGCTCATGGATTTGCAACTTCTAAACTTAATTAGAAATGAACTAATTGATGTAGAATGAAGCTGTTAGATTCATTGCAAGGATTTGGACATTCAGGAATGCAGGAATGTCTTCAATATTGGTGTGCACTTCATGCTTCAAAAGTTACACCAGTTATTTCATTTCTTGCTGTTTTTTGAAAAACTTCCAAAATGGGCACTCATGAAAAAATGTCATTTTTGCACAATTTTTACTAATTTTTTTAGAGTGGAGCTCTTAGATGCATTGCATTTCTTTTACAATCAGGAATGCAGTGATGTCTTCAATTCCAGTGTGCACTGCATGCTTCAAAAGTTACACCAGTTCAAAGTGTTCGTCATTGAAGTGTCTAAGCTTGCTCATGGATTTGCAACTTCTAAACTTAATTGGATATGAACTAATCGATGTAGAATGAAGCTGTTATGTTCATTGCATTCATTGGACACTCAGGAATGCAGGGATGTCTTCAATTTCGGTGTGCACTTCATGCTTCAAAAGTTACACCAGTTATTTCATTTTTTGCTGTTTTTTTAAAAACTTCCAAGACGGGCACTCATGAAAAAATGTCATTTTTGGACAATTTTTACTAGTTTTTATAGAATGGAGCTGTTAAATGCATTGCATTCCTTCTACAATCAGGAATGCAGTGAAGTCTTCAATTCCAGTGTGCACTGCATGCTTCAAAAGTTACACCAGTTCAAAGTGGGCGTCATTGAAGTGTCTAAGATTGCTCATGAATTTGCAACTTCTAAACTTAATTGGAAATGAACTAATTGATGTAGAATAAAGCTGTTAGATTCATTGCATTCCTTGGACATTCAGGAATGCAGAAATGTCTTCAATTTTGGTGTGGACTTCATGCTTCAAAAGTTACACCAGTTATTTCATGTTTTGCTGTTTTTTGAAAAACTTCCAAAATAGGCACTCATGAAAAAATGTCATTTTTGCACAATTTTTACTAATTTTTATAGAGTGGAGCTGTTAGATGCATTGCATTCCTTTTACAATCAGGAATGCAGTGTTGTCTTCAATTCCAGTGTGCACTGCATGCTTCAAAAGTTACACCAGTTCAAAGTGTTTGTCATTGAAGTGTCTAAGCTTGCTCACTTCACTTGCAACTTCTAAAATTCAATGAAAATGAAATAGTTGATGTAGAATAAAGCTGTTACATTCATAGCATTCCTTGGACATTCAGGAATGCAGGAATGTCTTCAATTTTGGTGTGCACTTCATGCTTCAAAAGTTACACCAGTTATTTCATTTTTTGCTGTTTTTTGAAAAACTTCCAAAATGGGCACTCATGAAAAATGTCATTTTTGCACAATTTTTACTAATTTTTATAGAGTGGAGCTGTTAGATGCATTGCATTCCTTTTACAATCAGGAATGCAGTGATGTTTTCATTTCCAGTGTGCACTGCATGGTTCAAAAGTTACACCAGTTCAAAGTGTTCGTCATTGAAGTGTCTAAGCTTGCTCTTAGATTTGCAACTTCTAAAATTCATTGGAAATGAAATATTTCATGTAGAATAAAGCTGTTAGATTCATTGCATTCCTTGGACATTCAGGAATGCAGGAATGTCTTCAATTTTGGTGTGCACTTCATGCTTCAAAAGTTACACCAGTTATTTCATTTTTTGCTGTTTTTTGAAAAACTTCCAAGATGGGCACTCATAAAAAAATGTCATTTTTGGACAATTTTTACTAACTTTCATAGAATGGAGCTGTTAGATGCATTGCATTCCTTTTACAATCAGGAATGCAGTGATGTCTTCAATTCCAGTGTGCACTGCATGCTTCAAAAGTTACACCAGTTCAAAGTGGGCGTCATTGAAGTGTATAAGATTGCTCATGGATTTGCAACTTCTAAACTTAATTGGATATGAACTAATCGATGTAGAATGAAGCTGTTATGTTCATTGCATTCATTGGACACTCAGGAATGCAGGGATGTCTTCAATTTCGGTGTGCACTTCATGCTTCAAAAGTTACACCAGTTATTTCATTTTTTGCTGTTTTTTGAAAAACTTCCAAGACGGGCACTCATGAAAAAATGTCATTTTTGGACAATTTTTACTAGTTTTTATAGAATGGAGCTGTTAAATGCATTGCATTCCTTCTACAATCAGGAATGCAGTGAAGTCTTCAATTCCAGTGTGCACTGCATGCTTCAAAAGTTACACCAGTTCAAAGTGGGCGTCATTGAAGTGTCTAAGATTGCTCATGAATTTGCAACTTCTAAACTTAATTGGAAATGAACTAATTGATGTAGAATGAAGCTGTTAGATTCATAGCATTCCTTGGACATTCAGGAATGCAGGGATGTCTTCAATTTTGGTGTGCACTTCATGCTTCAAATGTTACACCAGTTATTTCATTTTTTGATGTTTTTTTTAAAAACTTCCAAGATGGGCACTCATGAAAAAATGTCATTTTTGGACAATTTTTACTAATTTTCATAGAATGGAGCTGTTAGATGCATTGCATTCCTTTTACAGTCAGGAATGCAGTGATGTCTTCAATTCCAGTGTGCACTGCATGCTTCAAAAGTTACACCTGTTCAAAGTGGTCGTCATTGAAGTGTCTAAGCTTGCTCATGGATTTGCAACTTCTAAAATTCATTAAAAATTAAATAGTTGATGTAGAACAAAGCTGTTAGATTCATTGCATTCCTTTGACATTCAGAAATGCATGGATGTCTTCAATTTTGGTGTGCACTTCATCCTTCAAAAGTTACACCAGTTATTTCATTTTTTGCTGTTTTTTGAAAAACTTCCAAAATGGGCACTCATGAAAAAATGTCATTTTTGGACAATTTTTACTAGTTTTTATAGAATGGAGCTGTTAGATGCATTGCATTCCTTTTACAATCAGGAATGCAGTGATGTCTTCAGTTCCAGTGTGCACTGCATGCTTCAAAAGTTACACCAGTTCAAAGTGGGCGTCATTGAAGTGTATAAGTTGCTCATGGATTTGCAACTTCTAAACTTAATTGGATATGAACTAATCGATGTAGAATGAAGCTGTTATGTTCATTGCATTCATTGGACACTCAGGAATGCAGGGATGTCTTCAATTTCGGTGTGCACTTCATGCTTCAAAAGTTACACCAGTTATTTCATTTTTTGCTGTTTTTTGAAAAACTTCCAAGAGGGGCACTCATGAAAAAATGTCATTTTTGGACAATTGTTACTACTTTTCATAGAATGGAGCTGTTAGATGCATTGCATTCCTTTTACAATCAGGAATGCAGTGTTGTCTTCAATTCCAGTGTGCACTGCATGCTTCAAAACAGTTCACACCAGTTCAAAGTGGGCGTCATTGAAGTGTCTAAGATTGCTCATGGATTTGCATCTTCTACACTTAATTGGAAATGAACTAATTGATGTAGAACAAAGCTGTTAGATTCATTGCATTCCTTTGACATTCAGGAATGCAGGGATGTCTTCAATATTGGTGTGCACTTCATGCTTCAAAAGTTACACCACTTATTTCATTTTTTGCTGTTTTTTTGAAAAACTTCCAAGATGGGCACTCATGAAAAAATGTCATTTTTGGACAATTTTTACTAATTTTCATAGAATGGAGCTGTTAGATGCATTGCATTCCTTTTACAGTCAGGAATGCAGTGATGTCTTCAATTCCAGTGTGCACTGCATGCTTCAAAAGTTACACCTGTTCAAAGTGGTCGTCATTGAAGTGTCTAAGCTTGCTCATGGATTTGCAACTTCTAAAATTCATTAAAAATTAAATAGTTGATGTAGAACAAAGCTGTTAGATTCATTGCATTCCTTTGACATTCAGAAATGCATGGATGTCTTCAATTTTGGTGTGCACTTCATGCTTCAAAAGTTACACCAGTTATTTCATTTTTTGCTGTTTTTTGAAAAACTTCCAAGATGGGCACTTATGAAAAAATGTCATTTTTGGACAATTTTTACTAGTTTTTATAGAATGGAGCTGTTAGATGCATTGCATTCCTTCTACAATCAGGAATGCAGTGATGTCTTCAATTTTGGTGTGCACTTCATGCTTCAAAAGTTACACCAGTTATTTTATTTTTTGCCATTTTTTGAAAAACTTCCAAAATGGGCATTCATGAAAAAATGGCATTTTTGGACAATTTTTACTAATTTTCATAGAATGGAGCGGGTAGATGCATTACATTCCTTTTACAATCAGGAATGCAGTGATGTCTTCAATTCCAGTGTGCACTGCATGCTTCAAAAGTTACACCAGTTCAAAGTGGGCGCCATTGAGGTGTATAAGTTGCTCATGGATTTGCAACTTCTAAACTTAATTGGATATGAACTAATCGATGTAGAATGAAGCTGTTATGTTCATTGCATTCATTGGACACTCAGGAATGCAGGGATGTCTTCAATTTCGGTGTGCACTTCATGCTTCAAAAGTTACACCAGTTATTTCATTTTTTGCTGTTTTTTGAAAAACTTCCAAAATGGGCACTCATGAAAAAATGTCATTTTTGGACAATTTTTACTAATTTTCATAGAATGGAGCTGTTAGATGCATTGCATTCCTTTTACAGTCAGGAATGCAGTGATGTCTTCAATTCCAGTGTGCACTGCATGCTTCAAAAGTTACACCTGTTCAAAGTGGTCGTCATTGAAGTGTCTAAGCTTGCTCATGGATTTGCAACTTCTAAAATTCATTAAAAATTAAATAGTTGATGTAGAACAAAGCTGTTAGATTCATTGCATTCCTTTGACATTCAGAAATGCATGGATGTCTTCAATTTTGGTGTGCACTTCATGCTTCAAAAGTTACACCAGTTATTTCATTTTTTGCTGTTTTTTGAAAAACTTCCAAGATGGGCACTTATGAAAAAATGTCATTTTTGGACAATTTTTACTAGTTTTTATAGAATGGAGCTGTTAGATGCATTGCATTCCTTCTACAATCAGGAATGCAGTGATGTCTTCAATTTTGGTGTGCACTTCATGCTTCAAAAGTTACACCAGTTATTTTATTTTTTGCCATTTTTTGAAAAACTTCCAAAATGGGCATTCATGAAAAAATGGCATTTTTGGACAATTTTTACTAATTTTCATAGAATGGAGCGGGTAGATGCATTACATTCCTTTTACAATCAGGAATGCAGTGATGTCTTCAATTCCAGTGTGCACTGCATGCTTCAAAAGTTACACCAGTTCAAAGTGGGCGCCATTGAGGTGTATAAGTTGCTCATGGATTTGCAACTTCTAAACTTAATTGGATATGAACTAATCGATGTAGAATGAAGCTGTTATGTTCATTGCATTCATTGGACACTCAGGAATGCAGGGATGTCTTCAATTTCGGTGTGCACTTCATGCTTCAAAAGTTACACCAGTTATTTCATTTTTTCCTGTTTTTTGAAAAACTTCCAAAATGGGCACTCATGAAAAAATGTCATTTTTGGACAATTTTTACTAATTTTCATAGAATAGGGCTGTTGGATGCATTGCATTCCTTTTACAATCAGGAATGCAGTGATGTCTTCAATTCCAGTGTGCACTGCATGCTTCAAAAGTTACACCAGTTCAAAGTGGGCGTCATTGAAGTGTATAAGTTGCTCATGGATTTGCAACTTCTAAACTTAATTGGATATGAACTAATCGATGTAGAATGAAGCTGTTATGTTCATTGCATTCATTGGACACTCAGGAATGCAGGGATGTCTTCAATTTCGGTGTGCACTTCATGCTTCAAAAGTTACACCAGTTATTTCATTTTTTGCTGTTTTTTGAAAAACTTCCAAGACGGGCACTCATGAAAAAATGTCATTTTTGGACAATTTTTACTAGTTTTTATAGAATGGAGCTGTTAAATGCATTGCATTCCTTCTACAATCAGGAATGCAGTGAAGTCTTCAATTCCAGTGTGCACTGCATGCTTCAAAAGTTACACCAGTTCAAAGTGGGCGTCATTGAAGTGTCTAAGATTGCTCATGAATTTGCAACTTCTAAACTTAATTGGAAATGAACTAATTGATGTAGAATGAAGCTGTTAGATTCATAGCATTCCTTGGACATTCAGGAATGCAGGGATGTCTTCAATTTTGGTGTGCACTTCATGCTTCAAAAGTTACACCAGTTATTTCATTTTTTGCTGTTTTTTGAAAAACTTCCAAGACGGGCACTCATGAAAAAATGTCATTTTTGGACAATTGTTACTACTTTTCATAGAATGGAGCAGTTAGATGCATTGCATTCCTTTTACAATCAGGAATGCAGTGTTGTCTTCAATTCCAGTGTGCACTGCATGCTTCAAAAGTTACACCAGTTCAAAGTGGTCGTCATTGAAGTGTCTAAGCTTGCTCATGGATTTGCAACTTCTAAAATTCATTAAAAATTAAATAGTTGATGTAGAACAAAGCTGTTAGATTCATTGCATTCCTTTGACATTCAGAAATGCAGGGATGTCTTCAATTTTGGTGTGCACTTCATGCTTCAAAAGTTACACCAGTTATTTCATTTTTTGCTGTTTTTTGAAAAACTTCCAAAATGGGCACTCATGAAAAAATGTCATTTTTGCACAATTTTTACTAATTTTTATAGAGTGGAGCTGTTAGATGCATTGCATTCCTTTTACACTCAGGAATGCAGTGATGTCTTCAATTCCAGTGTGCACTGCATGCTTCAAAAGTTACACCAGTTCAAAGTGTTCGTCATTGAAGTGTCTAAGATTGCTCATGGATTTGCAACTTCTAAACTTAATTGGAAATGAACTAATTGATGTAGAATGAAGCTGTTATATTCATTGCATTCATTGGACACTCAGAAATGCAGGAATGTCTTCAATTTTGGTGTGCACTTCATGCTTCAAAAGTTAAACCAGTTATTTCATTTTTTGCTGTTTTTTGAAAAACTTCCAAGATGGGCACTCATGAAAAAATGTCATTTTTGGACAATTTTTACTAATTTTCATAGAATGGAGCTGTTAGATGCATTGCATTCTTATTACAGTCAGGAATGCAGGGATGTCTTTAATTTTGGTGTGCACTTTATGCTTCAAAAGTTACACCAGTTATTTCATTTTTTGGTGTTTTTTGAAAAACTTCCAAAATGGGCACTCATGAAAAAATGTCATTTTTGGACATTTTTTACTAATTTTCATAGAATGGAGCTGTTAGATGCATTGCATTCTTTTTACAGTCAGGAATGCAGGGATGTCTTTAATTTTGGTGTGCACTTTATGCTTCAAAAGTTACACCAGTTATTTCATTTTTTGGTGTTTTTTGAAAAACTTCCAAAATGGGCACTCATGAAAAAATGTCATTTTTGGACATTTTTTACTAATTTTCATAGAATGGAGCTGTTAGATGCATTGCATTCTTTTTACAGTCAGGAATGCAGGGATGTCTTTAATTTTGGTGTGCACTTTATGCTTCAAAAGTTACACCAGTTATTTCATTTTTTGCTGTTTTTTGAAAAACTTCCAAAATGGGCACTCATGAAAAAATGTCATTTTTGCACAATTTTTACTAATTTTTATAGAGTGGAGCTGTTAGATGCATTGCATTCCTTTTACACTCAGGAATGCAGTGATGTCTTCAATTCCAGTGTGCACTGCATGTTTCAAAAGTTACACCAGTTCAAAGTGTTCGTCATTGAGGTGTCTAAGCTTGCTCATGGATTTGCAACTTCTAAAAATCATTTGAAATGAAATATTTCATGTAGAATAAAGCTGTTAGATTCATTGCAATTCTTGGTCATTCAGAAATGCAGGAATGTCTTCAATTTTGGTGTGCACTTCATGCTTCAAAAGTTACACCAGTTATTTCATTTTTTGCTGTTTTTTGAAAAACTTCCAAAATGGGCACTCATGAAAAAATGTCATTTTTGCACAATTTTTACTAATTTTTATAGAGTGGAGCTGTTAGATGCATTGCATTCCTTTTACACTCAGGAATGCAGTGATGTCTTCAATTCCAGTGTGCACTGCATGCTTCAAAAGTTACACCAGTTCAAAGTGTTCGTCATTGAAGTGTCTAAGATTGCTCATGGATTTGCAACTTCTAAACTTAATTGGAAATGAACTAATTGATGTAGAATGAAGCTGTTATATTCATTGCATTCATTGGACACTCAGAAATGCAGGAATGTCTTCAATTTTGGTGTGCACTTCATGCTTCAAAAGTTAAACCAGTTATTTCATTTTTTGCTGTTTTTTGAAAAACTTCCAAGATGGGCACTCATGAAAAAATGTCATTTTTGGACAATTTTTACTAATTTTCATAGAATGGAGCTGTTAGATGCATTGCATTCTTTTTACAGTCAGGAATGCAGGGATGTCTTTAATTTTGGTGTGCACTTTATGCTTCAAAAGTTACACCAGTTATTTCATTTTTTGCTGTTTTTTGAAAAACTTCCAAGATGGGCACTCATGAAAAAATGTCATTTTTGGACAATTTTTACTAATTTTCATAGAATGGAGCTGTTAGATGCATTGCATTCCTTCTACAATCAGGAATGCAGTGATGTCTTCAATTTTGGTGTGCACTTCATGCTTTAAAAGTTAAACCAGTTATTTCATTTTTTGCTGTTTTTTGAAAAACTTCCAAGATGGGCACTCATGAAAAAATGTCATTTTTGGACAATTTTTACTAATTTTCATAGAATGGAGTTGTTAGATGCATTGCATTCTTTTTACAGTCAGGAATGCAGGGATGTCTTTAATTTTGGTGTGCACTTTATGCTTCAAAAGTTACACCAGTTATTTCATTTTTTGCTGTTTTTTGAAAAACTTCCAAAATGGGCACTCATGAAAAAATGTCATTTTTGCACAATTTTTACTAATTTTTATAGAGTGGAGCTGTTAGATGCATTGCATTCCTTTTACACTCAGGAATGCAGCGATGTCTTCAATTCCAGTGTGCACTGCATGCTTCAAAAGTTACACCAGTTCAAAGTGTTCGTCATTGAAGTATCTAAGCTTGCTCATAGATTTGCAACTTCTAAAAATCATTGGAAATGAAATATTTTATGTAAAATAAAGTTGTTAGATTCATTGCATTCCTTGCACATTCAGGAATGCAGGAATGTCTTCAATTTTGGTGTGCACTTCATGCTTCAAAAGTTACACCAGTTATTTCATTTTTTGCTGTTTTTTGAAAAACTTCCAAAATGGGCACTCATGAAAAAATGTCATTTTTGGACAATTTTTACTAATTTTCATAGAATGGAGCTGTTAGATGCATTGCATTCTTTTTACAGTCAGGAATGCAGGGATGTCTTTAATTTTGGTGTGCACTTTATGCTTCAAAAGTTACACCAGTTATTTCATTTTTTGCTGTTTTTTGAAAAACTTCCAAAATGGGCACTCATGAAAAAATGTCATTTTTGCACAATTTTTACTAATTTTTATAGAGTGGAGCTGTTAGATGCATTGCATTCCTTTTACACTCAGGAATGCAGCGATGTCTTCAATTCCAGTGTGCACTGCATGCTTCAAAAGTTACACCAGTTCAAAGTGTTCGTCATTGAAGTATCTAAGCTTGCTCATAGATTTGCAACTTCTAAAAATCATTGGAAATGAAATATTTTATGTAGAATAAAGTTGTTAGATTCATTGCATTCCTTGCACATTCAGGAATGCAGGAATGTCTTCAATTTTGGTGTGCACTTCATGCTTCAAAAGTTATACCAGTTATTTCATTTTTTGCTGTTTTTTGAAAAACTTCCAAGATGGGCACTCATGAAAAAATGTCATTTTTGGACAATTTTTACTAATTTTCATAGAATGGAGCTGTTAGATGCATTGCATTCCTTTTACAATCAGGAATGCAGTGATGTCTTCAATTCCAGTATGCACTGCATGCTTCAAAAGTTACACCAGTTCAAAGTGGGCGTCATTGAAGTGTCTAAGATTGCTCATGGATTTGCAACTTCTAAACTTAATTAGAAATGAACTAATTGATGTAGAATGAAGCTGTTAGATTCATTGCAAGGATTTGGACATTCAGGAATGCAGGAATGTCTTCAATATTGGTGTGCACTTCATGCTTCAAAAGTTACACCAGTTATTTCATTTCTTGCTGTTTTTTTGAAAAACTTCCAAAATGGGCACTCATGAAAAAATGTCATTTTTGCACAATTTTTACTAATTTTTTTAGAGTGGAGTTCTTAGATGCATTGCATTTCTTTTACAATCAGGAATGCAGTGATGTCTTCAATTCCAGTGTGCACTGCATGCTTCAAAAGTTACACCAGTTCAAAGTGTTCGTCATTGAAGTGTCTAAGCTTGCTCATGGATTTGCAACTTCTAAACTTAATTGGATATGAACTAATCGATGTAGAATGAAGCTGTTATGTTCATTGCATTCATTGGACACTCAGGAATGCAGGGATGTCTTCAATTTCGGTGTGCACTTCATGCTTCAAAAGTTACACCAGTTATTTCATTTTTTGCTGTTTTTTGAAAAACTTCCAAGACGGGCACTCATGAAAAAATGTCATTTTTGGACAATTTTTACTAGTTTTTATAGAATGGAGCTGTTAAATGCATTGCATTCCTTCTACAATCAGGAATGCAGTGAAGTCTTCAATTCCAGTGTGCACTGCATGCTTCAAAAGTTACACCAGTTCAAAGTGGGCGTCATTGAAGTGTCTAAGATTGCTCATGAATTTGCAACTTCTAAACTTAATTGGAAATGAACTAATTGATGTAGAATAAAGCTGTTAGATTCATAGCATTCCTTGGACATTCAGGAATGCAGGAATGTCTTCAATTTTGGTGTGCACTTCATGCTTCAAAAGTTACACCAGTTATTTCATTTTTTGCTGTTTTTTGAAAAACTTCCAAAATGGGCACTCATGAAAAATGTCATTTTTGCACAATTTTTACTAATTTTTATAGAGTGGAGCTGTTAGATGCATTGCATTCCTTTTACAATCAGGAATGCAGTGATGTTTTCATTTCCAGTGTGCACTGCATGGTTCAAAAGTTACACCAGTTCAAAGTGTTCGTCATTGAAGTGTCTAAGCTTGCTCTTAGATTTGCAACTTCTAAAATTCATTGGAAATGAAATATTTCATGTAGAATAAAGCTGTTAGATTCATTGCATTCTTTGGACATTCAGGAATGCAGGAATGTCTTCAATATTGGTGTGCACTTCATGCTTCAAAAGTTACACCAGTTATTTCATTTTTTGATGTTTTTTGAAAAACTTCCAAGATGGGCACTCATGAAAAAGTGTCATTTTTGGACAATTTTTACTAATTTTCATAGAATGGAGCTGTTAGATGCATTGCATTCCTTTTACAATCAGGAATGCAGTGATGTCTTCAATTCCAGTGTGCACTGCATGCTTCAAAAGTTACACCAGTTCAAAGTGGGCGTCATTGAAGTGTCTAAGATTGCTCATGGATTTGCAACTTCTAAACTTAATTGGAAATGAATTAATTGATGTAGAATGAAGTTGTTATATTCATTGCATTCCTTGGACACTCAGGAATGCAGGAATGTCTTCAATTTTGGTGTGCACTTCATGCTTCAAAAGTTACACCAGTTATTTCATTTTTTGCTGTTTTTTGAAAAACTTCCAAGATGGGCACTCATAAAAAAATGTCATGTTTGCACAATTTTTACTAACTTTTATAGAATGGAGCTGTTAGATGCATTGCATTCTTTTTACAATCAGGAATGCAGTGATGTCTTCAATTCCAGTGTGCACTGCATGCTTCAAAAGTTACACCAGTTCAAAGTGTTCGTCATTGAAGTGTCTAAGCTTGCTCATGGATTTGCAATTTCTAAAATTCATTAAAAATGAAATAGCTGATGTAGAACAAAGCTGTTAGATTCAGTGCATTTCTTGGACATTCAGGAATGCAGGAATGTCTTCAATTTTGGTGTGCACTTCATGCTTCAAAAATTACACCAGTTATTTCATTTTTTGCTGTTTTTTGAAAAACTTCCAAAATGGGCACTCATGAAAAATGTCATTTTTGCACAGTTTTTACTAATTTTCATAGAATGGAGCTGTTAGATGCATTGCATTCCTTCTACAATCAGGAATGCAGGAATGTCTTCAATTTTGGTGTGCACTTCATGCTTCAAAAGTTACACCAGTTATTTCATTTTTTGCTGTTTTTTGAAAAACTTCCAAAATGGGCACTCATGAAAAATGTCATTTTTGCACAGTTTTTACTAATTTTTATAGAGTGGAGCTGTTAGATGCATTGCATTCCTTTTACAATCAGGAATGCAGTGATGTCTTTAATTCCAGTGTGCACTGCATGCTTCAAAAGTTACACCAGTTCAAAGTGTTCGTCATTGAAGTGTCTAAGCTTGCTCATGGAGTTGCAACTTCTAAAAATCATTGGAAATGAAATATTTCATGTAGAATAAAGCTGTTAGATTCATTGCATTTCTTGGACATTCAGGAATGCAGGAATGTCTTCAATTTTGGTGTGCACTTCAAGCTTCAAAAGTTACACCAGTTATTTCATTTTTTGCTGTTTTTTGAAAAACTTCCAAAATGGGCACTCATGAAAAAATGTCATTTTTGGACAATTGTTACTACTTTTCATAGAATGGAGCAGTTAGATGCATTGCATTCCTTTTACAATCAGGAATGCAGTGATGTCTTCAATTCCAGTGTGCACTGCATGCTTCAAAAGTTACACCAGTTCAAAGTGTTCGTCATTGAAGTGTCTAAGCTTGCTCATGGATTTTCAACTTCTAAAATTCATTGGAAATGAAATACTTTACGTAGAATAAAGCTGTTAGATTCATTGCATTCCTTGGACATTCAGGAATGCAGGAATGTCTTCAATTTTGGTGTGCACTTCATGCTTCAAAAGTTACACCAGTTATTTCATTTTTTGATGTTTTTTGAAAAACTTCCAAGATGGGCACTCATGAAAAAATGTCATTTTTGGACAATTGTTACTAATTTTCATAGATTGGAGCTGTTAGATGCATTGCATTTCTTTTACAATCAGGAATGCAGTGATGTCTTCAATTCCAGTGTGCACTGCATGCTTCAAAAGTTACACCAGTTCAAAGTGGGCGTCATTGAAGTGTCTAAGATTGCTCATGGATTTGCAACTTCTAAACTTAATTGGAAATGAACTAATTGATGTAGAATTAAGTTGTTATATTTATTGCATTCATTGGACACTCAGGAATGCAAGGATGTCTTCAATTTCGGTGTGCACTTCATGCTTCAAAAGTTACACCAGTTATTTTCTTTTTTGCCATTTTTGGAAAAACTTCCAAGATGGGCACTCATGAAAAAATGTCATTTTTGGACAATTGTTACTAATTTTCATAGAATGGAGCTGTTAGATGCATTGCATTCCTTTTACAATCAGGAATGCAGTGATGTCTTCATTTCCAGTGTGCACTGCATGTTTCAAAAGTTACACCAGTTCAAAGTGTTCGTCATTGAAGTGTCTAAGTTTGCTCATGGATTTGCAACTTCTAAAATCAATGAAAATGAAATATTTCATGTAGAATAAAGCTGTTAGATTCTTTGCATTCCTTGGACATTCAGGAATGCAGGAATGTCTTCAATTTTGGTGTGCCCGTCATGCTTCAAAAGTTACACCAGTTATTTCATTTTTTGCTGTTTTTTGAAAAACTTCCAAAATGGGCACTCATGAAAAAATGTCATTTTTGCACAATTTTTACTAATTTTTATAGAATGGAGCTGTTAGATGCATTGCATTCCTTTTACAATCAGGAATGCAGTGATGTCTTCAATTCCAGTGTGCACTGCATGCTTCAAAAGTTACACCAGTTCAAAGTGGGCGTCATTGAAGTGTCTAAGATTGCTCATGGATTTGCAACTTCTAAACTTAATTGGAAATGAACTAATTGATGTAGAATGAAGCTGTTATATTCATTGCATTCATTGGATACTCAGGAATGCAGGGATTTCTTCAATTTCGGTGTGCACTTTATGCTTCAAAAGTTACACCAGTTATTTTATTTTTTGCCATTTTTTGAAAAACTTTCAAGACGGGCACTCATGAAAAAATGTCATTTTTGGACAATTTTTACTAATTTTTATAGAGTGGAGTTGTTAGATGCATTGCATTCCTTTTACAATCAGGAATGCAGTGATGTCTTCAATTCCAGTGTGCACTGCATGCTTCAAAAAAATACACCAGTTCAAAGTGTTCGTCATTGAAGTGTCTAAGCTTGCTCATGGATTTGCAACTTCTAAAATTCATTAAAAATGAAATAGTTGATGTAGAACAAAGCTGTTAGATTCATTGCATTCCTTGGACATTCAGGAATGCAGAGATGTCTTCAATTTTGGTGTGCACTTCATGCTTTAAAAATTACACCAGTTATTTCTTTTTTTGCTGTTTTTTGAAAAACTTCCAAAATGGGCACTCATGAAAAAATGTCATTTTTGCACAATTTTTACTAATTTTTATTGAGTGGAGCTGTTAGATGCATTGCATTCCTTTTACAATCAGGAATGCAGTGATGTCTTCATTTCCAGTGTGCACTGCATGTTTCAAAAGTTACACCAGTTCAAAGTGTTCGTCATTGAAGTGTCTAAGTTTGCTCATGGATTTGCAACTTCTAAACTTAATTGGAAATGAACTAATTGATGTAGAATTAAGTTGTTATATTTATTGCATTCATTGGACACTCAGGAATGCAAGGATGTCTTCAATTTCGGTGTGCACTTCATGCTTCAAAAGTTACACCAGTTATTTCATTTTTTGCTGTTTTTTGAAAAACTTCCAAAATGGGCACTCATGAAAAATGTCATTTTTGCACAGTTTTTACTAATTTTTATAGAGTGGAGCTGTTAGATGCATTGCATTCCTTTTACAATCAGGAATGCAGTGATGTCTTCAATTCCAGTGTGCACTGCATGCTTCAAAAGTTACACCAGTTCAAAGTGTTCGTCATTGAAGTGTCTAAGCTTGCTCATGGATTTGCAAATTCTAAAATTCATTAAAAATGAAATAGTTGATGTAGAACAAAGCTGTTAGATTCATTGCATTCCTTGGACATTCAGGAATGCAGGGATGTCTTCAATTTTGGTGTGCACTTCATGCTTCAAAAATTACACCAGTTATTTCTTTTTTTGCTGTTTTTTGAAAAACTTCCAAAATGGGCACTCATGAAAAAATGTCATTTTTGGACAATTTTTACTAATTTTCATAGAATGGGAGCAGTTAGATGCATTGCATTCCTTTTACAATCAGGAATGCAGTGATGTCTTCAATTCCAGTGTGCACTGCATGCTTCAAAAGTTACACCAGTTCAAAGTGTTCGTCATTGAAGTGTCTAAGCTTGCTCATGGATTTGCAACTTCTAAAGTTCATTGGAAATGAAATATTTTACATAGAATAAAGCTGTTAGATTCATTGCATTCCTTGGACATTCAGGAATGCAGGGATGTCTTCAATTTCGGTGTGCACTTTATGCTTCAAAAGTTACGCCAGTTATTTTATTTTTTGCCATTTTTTGAAAAACTTTCAAGATGGGCACTCATGAAAAAATGTCATTTTTGGACAATTTTTACTAATTTTTATAGAGTGGAGTTGTTAGATGCATTGCATTCCTTTTACAACCAGGAATGCAGTGATGTCTTCAATTCCAGTGTGCACTGCATGCTTCAAAAGTTACACCAGTTCAAAGTGTTCGTCATTGAAGTGTCTAAGCTTGCTCATGGATTTGCAACTTCTAAACTTCATTAAAAATGAAATAGTTGATGTAGAACAAAGCTGTTAGATTCATTGCATTCCTTGGACATTCAGGAATGCAGGGATGTCTTCAATTTTGGTGTGCACTTCATGCTTCAAAAATTACACCAGTTATTTCTTTTTTTGCTGTTTTTTGAAAAACTTCCAAAATGGGCACTCATGAAAAAATGTCATTTTTGGACAATTTTTACTAATTTTCATAGAATGGGAGCAGTTAGATGCATTGCATTCCTTTTACAATCAGGAATGCAGTGATGTCTTCAATTCCAGTGTGCACTGCATGCTTCAAAAGTTACACCAGTTCAAAGTGTTCGTCATTGAAGTGTCTAAGCTTGCTCATGGATTTGCAACTTCTAAAGTTCATTGGAAATGAAATATTTTACATAGAATAAAGCTGTTAGATTCATTGCATTCCTTGGACATTCAGGAATGCAGGGATGTCTTCAATTTCGGTGTGCACTTTATGCTTCAAAAGTTACACCAGTTATTTTATTTTTTGCCATTTTTTGAAAAACTTTCAAGATGGGCACTCATGAAAAAATGTCATTTTTGGACAATTTTTACTAATTTTTATAGAGTGGAGTTGTTAGATGCATTGCATTCCTTTTTATACCAGGAATGCAGTGATGTCTTCAATTCCAGTGTGCACTGCATGCTTCAAAAGTTACACCAGTTCAAAGTGTTCGTCATTGAAGTGTCTAAGCTTGCTCATGGATTTGCAACTTCTAAACTTCATTAAAAATGAAATAGTTGATGTAGAACAAAGCTGTTAGATTCATTGCATTCCTTGGACATTCAGGAATGCAGGGATGTCTTCAATTTTGGTGTGCACTTCGTGCTTCAAAAATTACACCAGTTATTTCTTTTTTTGCTGTTTTTTGAAAAACTTCCAAAATGGGCACTCATGAAAAATGTCATTTTTGCACAGTTTTTACTAATTTTTATAGAGTGGAGCTGTTAGATGCATTGCATTCCTTTTACAATCAGGAATGCAGTGATGTCTTCAATTCCAGTGTGCACTGCATGCTTCAAAAGTTACACCAGTTCAAAGTGGGCGTCATTGAAGTGTCTAAGATTGCTCATGGATTTGCAACTTCTAAACTTAATTGGAAATGAACTAATTGATGTAGAATTAAGTTGTTATATTTATTGCATTCATTGGACACTCAGGAATGCAAGGATGTCTTCAATTTCGGTGTGCACTTTATGCTTCAAAAGTTACACCAGTTATTTCATTTTTTGCTGTTTTTTGAAAAACTTCCAAAATGGGCACTCATGAAAAATGTGATTTTTGCACAGTTTTTACTAATTTTTATAGAGTGGAGCTGTTAGATGCATTGCATTCCTTTTACAATCAGGAATGCAGTGATATCTTCAATTCCAGTGTGCACTGCATGCTTCAAAAGTTACACCAGTTCAAAGTGTTCGTCATTGAAGTGTCTAAGCTTGCTCATAGATTTGCAACTTCTAAAATTCATTAAAAATAAAAATAGTTGATGTAGAATAAAGCTGTTAGATTCATTGCATTCCTTGGACATTCCGGAACGCAGGAATATTTTCAATTTTGGTGTGCACTTCATGCTTCAAAAGTTACACCAGTTATTTCATTTTTTGCTGTTTTTTGAAAAACTTCCAAGATGGGCACTCATGAAAAAATGTCATTTTTGGACAATTTTTACTAATTTTTATAGAATGGAGCTGTTAGATGCATTGCATTCCTTTTACAATTAGGAATGCAGTGATGTCTTCAATTCCAGTGTGCACTGCATGCTTCAAAAGTTACACCAGTTCAAAGTGGGCATCATTGACGTGTCTAAGATTGCTCATGGATTTGCAACTTCTAAACTTAATTGGAAATGAACTAATTGATGTAGAATGAAGCTGTTATATTCATTGCATTCATTGGACACTCAGGAATGCAGGGATGTCTTCAATTTCGGAGTGCACTTCATGCTTCAAAAGTTACACCAGTTATTTTATTTTTTGCCATTTATTGAAAAACTTCCAAGACGGGCACTCATGAAAAAATGTCATTTTTGGACAATTTTTACTAATTTTTATAGAGTGGAGCTGTTAGATGCATTGCATTCCTTTTACAATCAGGAATGCAGTGATGTCTTCAATTCCAGTGTGCACTGCTTGCTTCAAAAGTTACACCAGTTCAAAGTGGGCATCATTGAAGTGCCTAAGCTTGCTCATGGATTTGCAACTTCTAAAATCCATTAAAAATAAAATAGTTGATGAAGAATAAAGCTGATAGATTCATTGCATTCCTTGGACATTCCGGAATGCAGGAATATTTTCAATTTTGGTGTGCACTTCATGCTTCAAAAGTTACACCAGTTATTTCATTTTTTGCTGTTTTTTGAAAAACTTCCAAGATGGGCACTCATGAAAAAAGGTCGTTTTTGCACAATTTTTACAAATTTTAATAGAGTGGAGCTGTTAGATGCATTGCATTAATTTTACAATCAGGAATGCAGTGATGTCTTCAATTCCAGTGTGCACTGCATGCTTCAAAAGTTACACCAGTTCAAAGTGGGCGTCATTGAAGTGTCTAAGATTGCTCATGGATTTGCAACTTCTAAACTTAATTGGAAATGAACTAATTGATGTAGAATTAAGTTGTTATATTTATTGCATTCATTGGACACTCAGGAATGCAAGGATGTCTTCAATTTCGGTGTGCACTTCATGCTTCAAAAGTTACACCAGTTATTTCATTTTTTGCTGTTTTTTGAAAAACTTCCAAAATGGGCACTCATGAAAAATGTCATTTTTGCACAGTTTTTACTAATTTTTATAGAGTGGAGCTGTTAGATGCATTGCATTCCTTTTACAATCAGGAATGCAGTGATATCTTCAATTCCAGTGTGCACTGCATGCTTCAAAAGTTACACCAGTTCAAAGTGTTCGTCATTGAAGTGTCTAAGCTTGCTCATGGATTTGCAACTTCTAAAATTCATTAAAAATGAAATAGTTGATGTAGAAGAAAGCTGTTAGATTCATTGCATTCCTTGGACATTCAGGAATGCAGGGATGTCTTCAATTTTGGTGTGCACTTCATGCTTCAAAAATTACACCAGTTATTTCTTTTTTTGCTGTTTTTTGAAAAACTTCCAAAATGGGCACTCATGAAAAATGTCATTTTTGCACAGTTTTTACTAATTTTTATAGAGTGGAGCTGATAGATGCATTGCATTCCTTTTACAATCAGGAATGCAGTGATGTCTTCATTTCCAGTGTGCACTGCATGTTTCAAAAGTTACACCAGTTCAAAGTGTTCGTCATTGAAGTGTCTAAGTTTGCTCATGGATTTGCAACTTCTAAACTTAATTGGAAATGAACTAATTGATGTAGAATTAAGTTGTTATATTTATTGCATTCATTGGACACTCAGGAATGCAAGGATGTCTTCAATTTCGGTGTGCACTTCATGCTTCAAAAGTTACACCAGTTATTTCATTTTTTGCTGTTTTTTGAAAAACTTCCAAAATGGGCACTCATGAAAAATGTCATTTTTGCACAGTTTTTACTAATTTTTATAGAGTGGAGCTGTTAGATGCATTGCATTCCTTTTACAATCAGGAATGCAGTGATGTCTTCAATTCCAGTGTGCACTGCATGCTTCAAAAGTTACACCAGTTCAAAGTGTTCGTCATTGAAGTGTCTAAGCTTGCTCATGGATTTGCAAATTCTAAAATTCATTAAAAATGAAATAGTTGATGTAGAACAAAGCTGTTAGATTCATTGCATTCCTTGGACATTCAGGAATGCAGGGATGTTTTCAATTTTGGTGTGCACTTCATGCTTCAAAAATTACACCAGTTATTTCTTTTTTTGCTGTTTTTTGAAAAACTTCCAAAATGGGCACTCATGAAAAAATGTCATTTTTGGACAATTTTTACTAATTTTCATAGAATGGGAGCAGTTAGATGCATTGCATTCCTTTTACAATCAGGAATGCAGTGATGTCTTCAATTCCAGTGTGCACTGCATGCTTCAAAAGTTACACCAGTTCAAAGTGTTCGTCATTGAAGTGTCTAAGCTTGCTTATGGATTTGCAACTTCTAAAGTTCATTGGAAATGAAATATTTTACATAGAATAAAGCTGTTAGATTCATTGCATTCCTTGGACATTCAGGAATGCAGGGATGTCTTCAATTTCGGTGTGCACTTTATGCTTCAAAAGTTACGCCAGTTATTTTATTTTTTGCCATTTTTTGAAAAACTTTCAAGATGGGCACTCATGAAAAAATGTCATTTTTGGACAATTTTTACTAATTTTTATAGAGTGGAGTTGTTAGATGCATTGCATTCCTTTTACAACCAGGAATGCAGTGATGTCTTCAATTCCAGTGTGCACTGCATGCTTCAAAAGTTACACCAGTTCAAAGTGTTCGTCATTGAAGTGTCTAAGCTTGCTCATGGATTTGCAACTTCTAAACTTAATTGGAAATGAACTAATTGATGTAGAATGAAGCTGTTATATTCATTGCATTCATTGGACACTCAGGAATGCAGGGATGTCTTCAATTTCGGAGTGCACTTCATGCTTCAAAAGTTACACCAGTTATTTTATTTTTTGCCATTTATTGAAAAACTTCCAAGACGGGCACTCATGAAAAAATGTCATTTTTGGACAATTTTTACTAATTTTTATAGAGTGGAGCTGTTAGATGCATTGCATTCCTTTTACAATCAGGAATGCAGTGATGTCTTCAATTCCAGTGTGCACTGCTTGCTTCAAAAGTTACACCAGTTCAAAGTGGGCATCATTGAAGTGCCTAAGCTTGCTCATGGATTTGCAACTTCTAAAATCCATTAAAAATAAAATAGTTGATGAAGAATAAAGCTGATAGATTCATTGCATTCCTTGGACATTCCGGAATGCAGGAATATTTTCAATTTTGGTGTGCACTTCATGCTTCAAAAGTTACACCAGTTATTTCATTTTTTGCTGTTTTTTGAAAAACTTCCAAGATGGGCACTCATGAAAAAAGGTCGTTTTTGCACAATTTTTACAAATTTTAATAGAGTGGAGCTGTTAGATGCATTGCATTAATTTTACAATCAGGAATGCAGTGATGTCTTCAATTCCAGTGTGCACTGCATGCTTCAAAAGTTACACCAGTTCAAAGTGGGCGTCATTGAAGTGTCTAAGATTGCTCATGGATTTGCAACTTCTAAACTTAATTGGAAATGAACTAATTGATGTAGAATTAAGTTGTTATATTTATTGCATTCATTGGACACTCAGGAATGCAAGGATGTCTTCAATTTCGGTGTGCACTTCATGCTTCAAAAGTTACACCAGTTATTTCATTTTTTGCTGTTTTTTGAAAAACTTCCAAAATGGGCACTCATGAAAAATGTCATTTTTGCACAGTTTTTACTAATTTTTATAGAGTGGAGCTGTTAGATGCATTGCATTCCTTTTACAATCAGGAATGCAGTGATATCTTCAATTCCAGTGTGCACTGCATGCTTCAAAAGTTACACCAGTTCAAAGTGTTCGTCATTGAAGTGTCTAAGCTTGCTCATGGATTTGCAACTTCTAAAATTCATTAAAAATGAAATAGTTGATGTAGAAGAAAGCTGTTAGATTCATTGCATTCCTTGGACATTCAGGAATGCAGGGATGTCTTCAATTTTGGTGTGCACTTCATGCTTCAAAAATTACACCAGTTATTTCTTTTTTTGCTGTTTTTTGAAAAACTTCCAAAATGGGCACTCATGAAAAATGTCATTTTTGCACAGTTTTTACTAATTTTTATAGAGTGGAGCTGTTAGATGCATTGCATTCCTTTTACAATCAGGAATGCAGTGATGTCTTCATTTCCAGTGTGCACTGCATGTTTCAAAAGTTACACCAGTTCAAAGTGTTCGTCATTGAAGTGTCTAAGTTTGCTCATGGATTTGCAACTTCTAAACTTAATTGGAAATGAACTAATTGATGTAGAATTAAGTTGTTATATTTATTGCATTCATTGGACACTCAGGAATGCAAGGATGTCTTCAATTTCGGTGTGCACTTCATGCTTCAAAAGTTACACCAGTTATTTCATTTTTTGCTGTTTTTTGAAAAACTTCCAAAATGGGCACTCATGAAAAATGTCATTTTTGCACAGTTTTTACTAATTTTTATAGAGTGGAGCTGTTAGATGCATTGCATTCCTTTTACAATCAGGAATGCAGTGATGTCTTCAATTCCAGTGTGCACTGCATGCTTCAAAAGTTACACCAGTTCAAAGTGTTCGTCATTGAAGTGTCTAAGCTTGCTCATGGATTTGCAAATTCTAAAATTCATTAAAAATGAAATAGTTGATGTAGAACAAAGCTGTTAGATTCATTGCATTCCTTGGACATTCAGGAATGCAGGGATGTTTTCAATTTTGGTGTGCACTTCATGCTTCAAAAATTACACCAGTTATTTCTTTTTTTGCTGTTTTTTGAAAAACTTCCAAAATGGGCACTCATGAAAAAATGTCATTTTTGGACAATTTTTACTAATTTTCATAGAATGGGAGCAGTTAGATGCATTGCATTCCTTTTACAATCAGGAATGCAGTGATGTCTTCAATTCCAGTGTGCACTGCATGCTTCAAAAGTTACACCAGTTCAAAGTGTTCGTCATTGAAGTGTCTAAGCTTGCTTATGGATTTGCAACTTCTAAAGTTCATTGGAAATGAAATATTTTACATAGAATAAAGCTGTTAGATTCATTGCATTCCTTGGACATTCAGGAATGCAGGGATGTCTTCAATTTCGGTGTGCACTTTATGCTTCAAAAGTTACGCCAGTTATTTTATTTTTTGCCATTTTTTGAAAAACTTTCAAGATGGGCACTCATGAAAAAATGTCATTTTTGGACAATTTTTACTAATTTTTATAGAGTGGAGTTGTTAGATGCATTGCATTCCTTTTACAACCAGGAATGCAGTGATGTCTTCAATTCCAGTGTGCACTGCATGCTTCAAAAGTTACACCAGTTCAAAGTGTTCGTCATTGAAGTGTCTAAGCTTGCTCATGGATTTGCAACTTCTAAACTTCATTAAAAATGAAATAGTTGATGTAGAACAAAGCTGTTAGATTCATTGCATTCCTTGGACATTCAGGAATGCAGGGATGTCTTCAATTTTGGTGTGCACTTCATGCTTCAAAAATTACACCAGTTATTTCTTTTTTTGCTGTTTTTTGAAAAACTTCCAAAATGGGCACTCATGAAAAAATGTCATTTTTGGACAATTTTTACTAATTTTCATAGAATGGGAGCAGTTAGATGCATTGCATTCCTTTTACAATCAGGAATGCAGTGATGTCTTCAATTCCAGTGTGCACTGCATGCTTCAAAAGTTACACCAGTTCAAAGTGTTCGTCATTGAAGTGTCTAAGCTTGCTCATGGATTTGCAACTTCTAAAGTTCATTGGAAATGAAATATTTTACATAGAATAAAGCTGTTAGATTCATTGCATTCCTTGGACATTCAGGAATGCAGGGATGTCTTCAATTTCGGTGTGCACTTTATGCTTCAAAAGTTACACCAGTTATTTTATTTTTTGCCATTTTTTGAAAAACTTTCAAGATGGGCACTCATGATAAAATGTCATTTTTGGACAATTTTTACTAATTTTTATAGAGTGGAGTTGTTAGATGCATTGCATTCCTTTTTATACCAGGAATGCAGTGATGTCTTCAATTCCAGTGTGCACTGCATGCTTCAAAAGTTACACCAGTTCAAAGTGTTCGTCATTGAAGTGTCTAAGCTTGCTCATGGATTTGCAACTTCTAAACTTCATTAAAAATGAAATAGTTGATGTAGAACAAAGCTGTTAGATTCATTGCATTCCTTGGACATTCAGGAATGCAGGGATGTCTTCAATTTTGGTGTGCACTTCGTGCTTCAAAAATTACACCAGTTATTTCTTTTTTTGCTGTTTTTTGAAAAACTTCCAAAATGGGCACTCATGAAAAATGTCATTTTTGCACAGTTTTTACTAATTTTTATAGAGTGGAGCTGTTAGATGCATTGCATTCCTTTTACAATCAGGAATGCAGTGATGTCTTTAATTCCAGTGTGCACTGCATGCTTCAAAAGTTACACCAGTTCAAAGTGGGCGTCATTGAAGTGTCTAAGATTGCTCATGGATTTGCAACTTCTAAACTTAATTGGAAATGAACTAATTGATGTAGAATTAAGTTGTTATATTTATTGCATTCATTGGACACTCAGGAATGCAAGGATGTCTTCAATTTCGGTGTGCACTTTATGCTTCAAAAGTTACACCAGTTATTTCATTTTTTGCTGTTTTTTGAAAAACTTCCAAAATGGGCACTCATGAAAAATGTGATTTTTGCACAGTTTTTACTAATTTTTATAGAGTGGAGCTGTTAGATGCATTGCATTCCTTTTACAATCAGGAATGCAGTGATATCTTCAATTCCAGTGTGCACTGCATGCTTCAAAAGTTACACCAGTTCAAAGTGTTCGTCATTGAAGTGTCTAAGCTTGCTCATAGATTTGCAACTTCTAAAATTCATTAAAAATAAAAATAGTTGATGTAGAATAAAGCTGTTAGATTCATTGCATTCCTTGGACATTCCGGAACGCAGGAATATTTTCAATTTTGGTGTGCACTTCATGCTTCAAAAGTTACACCAGTTATTTCATTTTTTGCTGTTTTTTGAAAAACTTCCAAGATGGGCACTCATGAAAAAATGTCATTTTTGGACAATTTTTACTAATTTTTATAGAATGGAGCTGTTAGATGCATTGCATTCCTTTTACAATTAGGAATGCAGTGATGTCTTCAATTCCAGTGTGCACTGCATGCTTCAAAAGTTACACCAGTTCAAAGTGGGCATCATTGAAGTGTCTAAGATTGCTCATGGATTTGCAACTTCTAAACTTAATTGGAAATGAACTAATTGATGTAGAATGAAGCTGTTATATTCATTGCATTCATTGGACACTCAGGAATGCAGGGATGTCTTCAATTTCGGAGTGCACTTCATGCTTCAAAAGTTACACCAGTTATTTTATTTTTTGCCATTTATTGAAAAACTTCCAAGACGGGCACTCATGAAAAAATGTCATTTTTGGACAATTTTTACTAATTTTTATAGAGTGGAGCTGTTAGATGCATTGCATTCCTTTTACAATCAGGAATGCAGTGATGTCTTCAATTCCAGTGTGCACTGCTTGCTTCAAAAGTTACACCAGTTCAAAGTGGGCATCATTGAAGTGCCTAAGCTTGCTCATGGATTTGCAACTTCTAAAATCCATTAAAAATAAAATAGTTGATGAAGAATAAAGCTGTTAGATTCATTGCATTCCTTGGACATTCCGGAATGCAGGAATATTTTCAATTTTGGTGTGCACTTCATGCTTCAAAAGTTACACCAGTTATTTCATTTTTTGCTGTTTTTTGAAAAACTTCCAAGATGGGCACTCATGAAAAAAGGTCGTTTTTGCACAATTTTTACAAATTTTAATAGAGTGGAGCTGTTAGATGCATTGCATTAATTTTACAATCAGGAATGCAGTGATGTCTTCAATTCCAGTGTGCACTGCATGCTTCAAAAGTTACACCAGTTCAAAGTGGGCGTCATTGAAGTGTCTAAGATTGCTCATGGATTTGCAACTTCTAAACTTAATTGGAAATGAACTAATTGATGTAGAATTAAGTTGTTATATTTATTGCATTCATTGGACACTCAGGAATGCAAGGATGTCTTCAATTTCGGTGTGCACTTCATGCTTCAAAAGTTACACCAGTTATTTCATTTTTTGCTGTTTTTTGAAAAACTTCCAAAATGGGCACTCATGAAAAATGTCATTTTTGCACAGTTTTTACTAATTTTTATAGAGTGGAGCTGTTAGATGCATTGCATTCCTTTTACAATCAGGAATGCAGTGATATCTTCAATTCCAGTGTGCACTGCATGCTTCAAAAGTTACACCAGTTCAAAGTGTTCGTCATTGAAGTGTCTAAGCTTGCTCATGGATTTGCAACTTCTAAAATTCATTAAAAATGAAATAGTTGATGTAGAAGAAAGCTGTTAGATTCATTGCATTCCTTGGACATTCAGGAATGCAGGGATGTCTTCAATTTTGGTGTGCACTTCATGCTTCAAAAATTACACCAGTTATTTCTTTTTTTGCTGTTTTTTGAAAAACTTCCAAAATGGGCACTCATGAAAAATGTCATTTTTGCACAGTTTTTACTAATTTTTATAGAGTGGAGCTGTTAGATGCATTGCATTCCTTTTACAATCAGGAATGCAGTGATGTCTTCAATTCCAGTGTGCACTGCATGCTTCAAAAGTTACACCAGTTCAAAGTGTTCGTCATTGAAGTGTCTAAGCTTGCTCATGGATTTGCAACTTCTAAAGTTCATTGGAAATGAAATATTTTACGTAGAATAAAGCTGTTAGATTCAGTGCATTCCTTGGACATTCAGGAATGCAGGAATGTCTTCAATTTTGGTGTGCCCTTCATGCTTCAAAAGTTACACCAGTTATTTCATTTTTTGCTGTTTTTTGAAAAACTTCCAAAATGGGCACTCATGAAAAAATGTCATTTTTGCACAATTTTTACTAATTTATAGAATGGAGCTGTTAGATGCATTGCATTCCTTTTACAATCAGGAACGCAGTGATGTCTTCAATTCCAGTGCGCACTGCATGCTTCAAAAGTTACACCAGTTCAAAGTGGGCGTCATCGAAGTGTCTAAGATTGCTCATAGATTTGCAACTTCTAAAATTCATTGCAAATGAACTAATTTTTATAGAATTTGAGTTGTTAGATGCATTGCATTTTTTGGACATTCAGGAATGCAGGGATGCCTTCAATTCCAGTGTGCACTGCATGCTTCAAAAGTTACACCAGTTCAAAGTGGGCATCATTGAAGTGTCTAAGCTTGCTCATGGATTTGTGAATTCTAAAAATCGTTGCAAATGAACTAATTGATTTAGAATGAAGCTGTTTATTCATTGCATTCATTGGACACTCAGGAATGCAGGGATGACTTCAATTTCGGTGTGCACTTTATGCTTCAAAAGTTACGCCAGTTATTTTATTTTTTGCCATTTTTTGAAAAACTTCCAAGACGGCACTCATGAAAAAATGTCATTTTTGGACAATTTTTACTAATTTTTATAGAGTGGAGCTGTTAGATGCATTGCATTCATTTTACAATCAGGAATGCAGTGATGTCTTCAATTCCAGTGTGCACTGCATGCTTCAAAAGTTTCACCAGTTCAAAGTGTTCGTCATTGAAGTGTCTAAGCTTGCTCATATATTTGCAACTTCTAAAATCCATTAAAAATAAAATAGTTGATGTAAAATAAAGCTGTTAGATTCATTGCATTCCTTGGACATTCCGGAATGCAGGAATATTTTCAATTTTGGTGTGCACTTCATGCTTCAAAAGTTACACCAGTTATTTCATTTTTTGCTGTTTTTTGAAAAACTTCCAAAATGGGCACTCATGAAAAAAGGTCGTTTTTTGACAATTTTTACTAATTTTTTTTAAAAAGGAGTTTTTAAATGCAATGCAATCCTTATACAATCAGGAATGCAGTGATGTCTTCAATTCCAGTGCGCACTGCATGCTTCAAAAGTTACACCAGTTCAAAGTGGGCGTCATTGAAGTGTCTAAGATTGCTCATAGATTTGCAACTTCTAAAATTCATTGCAAATGAACTAATTTTTATAGAATGGAGTTGTTAGATGCATTGCATTCCTTTTACAATCAGGAATGCAGTGATGTCTTCAATTCCAGTGTGCACTGCATGCTTCAAAGGTTACACCAGTTCAAAGTGTTCGTCATTGAAGTGTCTAAGCTTGCTCATGGATTTGCAACTTCTAAAATTCAATGAAAATAAAATAGTTGATGTAGAATAAAGTTGTTAGATTCATAGCATTCCTTGGACATTCAGGAATGTAGGGATGTCTTCAATTTTGGTGTGCACTTCATGCTTCAAAAGTTACACCAGTTATTTCATTTTTTGCTGTTTTTTGAAAAACTTCCAAAATGGGCACTCATGAAAAAATGTCATTTTTGGACAATTTTTACTAATTTTTTATAGAGTGGAGCTGTTAGATGCATTGCATTTCTTTTACAATCAGGAATGCAGTGATGTCTTCAATTCCAGTGTGCACTGCATGCTTCAAAAGTTACACCAGTTCAAAGTGTTCGTCATTGAAGTGTCTAAGCTTGCTCATGGATTTGCAACTTCTAAAATTCATTGGAAATGAAATATTTCATGTAGAATAAAGATGTTAGATTCATTGCATTCCTTGGACATTCAGAAATGCAGTGATGTCTTCAATTCCAGTGCACACTGCATGCTTCAAAAGTACACCAGTTCAAAGTGGGCGTCATTGAAGTGTCTAAGATTGCTCATGGATTTGCAACTTCTAAAATTCATTGCAAATGAACTAATTTTTATAGAATGGAGTTGTTAGATGCATTGCATTCCTTTTACAATCAGGAATGCAGTGATGTCTTCAATTCCAGTGTGCACTGCATGCTTTAAAATTTACACCAGTTATTTCATTTTTTGCTGTTTTTTGAAAAACTTCCAAGATGGGCACTCAGTAAAAATTGTCCAAACAGGACAATTTTTACTAATTTTTATAGAATGGAGCTGTTAGATGCATTGCAGTCATTTTACAATCAGGAATGCAGTGACGTCTTCAATTCCAGTGTGCACTGCATGCTTCAAAAGTTACACCAGTTCAAAGTGGGCGTCATTGAAGTGTCTAAGATTGCTCATGGATTTGCAACTTCTAAACTTAATTGGAAATGAACTAATTGATGTAGAATGAAGCTGTTATATTCATTGCATTCATTGGACACTCAGCAATGCAGGGATGTCTTCAATTTCGGTGTGCACTTTATGCTTCAAAAGTTACACCAGTTATTTTATTTTTTGCCATTTTTTGAAAAACTTTCAAGACGGACACTCATGAAAAAATGTCATTTATGGACATTTTTTACTAATTTTTATAGAGTGGAGCTGTTAGATGCATTGCATTCCTTTTACAATCAGGAATGCAGTGATGTCTTCAATTCCAGTGTGCACTGCATGCTTCAAAAGTTACACCAGTTCAAAGTGGGCGTCATTGAAGTGTCTAAGCTTGCTCTTGGATTTGCAACTTCTAAAAATCAATGAAAATGAAATAGTTGATGTAGAATAAAGCTGTTAGATTCATAGCATTCCTTGGACATTCAGGAATGCAGGGACGTCTTCAATTTTGGTGTGCACTTCATGCTTCAAAAGTTACACCAGTTATTTCATTTTTTGCTGTTTTTTGAAAAACTTCCAAAATGGGCACTCATGAAAAAATGTCATTTTTGGACAATTTTTACTAATTTTCATAGAATGGAGCGGTTAGATGCATTGCATTCCTTTTACAATCAGGAATGCAGTGATGTCTTCAATTCCAGTGTGCACTGCATGCTTCAAAAGTTACACCAGTTCAAAGTGTTCGTCATTGAAGTGTCTAAGCTTGCTCATGGATTTGCAACTTCTAAAGTTCATTGGAAATGAAATATTTTACGTAGAATAAAGCTGTTAGATTCATTGCATTCCTTGGACATTCAGGAATGCAGGAATGTCTTCAATTTTGGTGTGCCCTTCATGCTTCAAAAGTTACACCAGTTATTTCATTTTTTGCTGTTTTTTGAAAAACTTCCAAAATGGGCACTCATGAAAAAATGTCATTTTTGCACAATTTTTACTAATTTATAGAATGGAGCTGTTAGATGCATTGCATTCCTTTTACAATCAGGAATGCAGTGATGTCTTCAATTCCAGTGTGCACTGCATGCTTCAAAAGTTACACCAGTTCAAAGTGGGCGTCATTGAAGTGTCTAAGATTGCTCATGGATTTGCAACTTCTAAACTTAATTGGAAATGAACTAATTGATGTAGAATGAAGCTGTTATATGCATTGCATTCATTGGACACTCAGGAATGCAGGGATGTCTTCAATTACAGTGTGCACTGCTTGCTTCAAAAGTTACACCAGTTCAAAGTGGGCATCATTGAAGTGTCTAAGCTTGCTCATAGATTTGCAATTCTAAAATTCATTAAAAATAAAATAGTTCATGTAGAATAAAGCTGTTAAATTCATTGCATTCCTTGGACATTCCGGAATGCAGGAATATTTTCAATTTTGGTGTGCACTTCATGCTTCAAAAGTTACACCAGTTGTTTCATTTTTTGCTGTTTTTTGAAAAACTTCCAAGATGGGCACTCATGAAAAAAGGTCGTTTTTTGACAATTTTTACTAATTTTTTTAAAAATGAGTTTTTAAATGCAATGCAATCCTTATACAATCAGGAATGCAGTGATGTCTTCAATTCCAGTGCACACTGCATGCTTCAAAAGTTACACCAGTTCAAAGTGGGCGTCATTGAAGTGTCTAAGATTGCTCATGGATTTGCAACTTCTAAAATTCATTGCAAATGAACTAATTTTTATAGAATGGAGTTGTTAGATGCATTGCTTTTTTTGGACATTCAGGAATGCAGGGATGCCTTCAATTCCAGTGTGCACTGCATGCTTCAAAAGTTACACCAGTTCAAAGTGGGCATCATTGAAGTGTCTAAGCTTGCTCAAGGATTTGTGAATTCTAAAAATCGTTGCAAATGAACTAATTGATTTAGATTGAAGCTGTTATATTCATTGCATTCATTGGACACTCAGGAATGCAGGGATGACTTCAATTTCGGTGTGCACTTTATGCTTCAAAAGTTACGCCAGTTATTTTATTTTTTGCCATTTTTTGAAAAACTTCCAAGACGGCACTCATGAAAAAATGTCATTTTTGGACAATTTTTACTAATTTTTATAGAGTGGAGCTGTTAGATGCATTGCATTCCTTTTACAATCAGGAATGCAGTGATGTCTTCAATTCCAGTGTGCACTGCATGCTTCAAAAGTTACACCAGTTCAAAGTGTTCGTCATTGAAGTGTCTAAGCTTGCTCATATATTTGCAACTTCTAAACTTAATTGGATATGAACTAATCAATGTAGAATGAAGCTGTTATGTTCATTGCATTTTTTGGACACTCAGGAATGCAGTGATGTCTTCAATTCCAGTGTGCACTGCATGCTTCAAAAGTTACACCAGTTCAAAGTGTTCGTCATTGAAGTGTCTAAGCTTGCTCATGGATTTGCAACTTCTAAAAATCATTGGAAATGAAATATTTTACGTAGAATAAAGCTGTTAGATTCATTGCATTCCTTAGACATTCAGAAATGCAGGAATGTCTTCAATTTTGGTGTGCACTTCATGCTTCAAAAGTTACACCAGTTATTTCATTTTTTGCTGTTTTTTGAAAAACTTCCAAGACGGCACTCATGAAAAAATGTCATTTTTGCACAATTTTTACTAATTTTTATAGAGTGGAGCTGTTAGATGCATTGCATTCCTTTTACAATCAGGAATGCAGTGATGTCTTCATTGTCAGTGTGCACTGCATGCTTCAAAAGTTACACCAGTTCAAAGTGTTCGTCATTGAAGTGTCTTAGCTTGCTCATGGATTTGCAACTTCTAAAAATCATTGGAAATGAAATATTTCATGTAGAATAAAGCTGTTAGATTCATTGCATTCCTTGGACATTCAGGAATGCAGGAACGTCTTCAATTTTGGTGTGCACTTCATGCTTCAAAAGTTACACCAGTTATTTCATTTTTTGCTGTTTTTTGAAAAACTTCCAAAATGGGCACTCATGAAAAAATGTCATTTTTGGACAATTTTTACTAATTTTCATAGAATGGAGCGGGTAGATGCATTGCATTCCTTTTACAATCAGGAATGCAGTGATGTCTTCAATTCCAGTGTGCACTGCATGCTTCAAAAGTTACACCAGTTCAAAGTGGGCATCATTGAAGTGTCTAAGCTTGCTCATGGATTTGCAACTTCTAAAATTCATTGGAAATGAAATATTTCATGTAGAATAGAGTTGTTAGATTCGTTGCAATCCTTGGACATTCAGGAATGTAGGAATGTCTTCAATTTTGTTGTGCACTTCATGCTTCAAAAGTTACACCAGTTATTTCATTTTTTGCTGTTTTTTGAAAAACTTCGAAGATGGGCACTCATGAAAAAATGTCATTTTTGGACAATTTTTACTAATTTTTATAGAGTGGAGCTGTTAGATGCATTGCATTCCTTTTACAATCAGGAATGCAGTGATGTCTTCATTTTCAGTGTGCACTGCATGCTTCAAAAGTTACACCAGTTCAAAGTGTTCGTCATTGAAGTGTCTAAGCTTGCTCATGGATTTGCAACTTCTAAAATTCATTGGAAATGAAATATTTCATGTGGAATTAAGCTGTTAGATTCATCGCATTCCTTGGACATTCAGGAATGCAGGAACGTCTTCAATTTTTGTGTGCACTTCATGCTTCAAAAGTTACACCAGTTATTTCATTTTTTGCTGTTTTTTAAAAACTTCCAAAATGGGCACTCATGAAAAAATGTCATTTTTGCACAATTTTTACTAATTTTATAGAGTGGAGCTGTTAGATGCATTGCATTCCTTTTACAATCAGGAATGCAGTGATGTCTTCAATTCTAGTGTGCACTGCATGCTTCAAAAGTTACACCAGTTCAAAGTGGGAGTCATTGAAGTGTCTAAGCTTGCTCATGAATTTGCAACTTCTAAAAGTCATTGGAAATGAAATATTGCATGTAGAATAAAGCTGTTAGATTCATAGCATTCATTGGACACTCAGGAATGCAGGGATGTCTTCAATTTTGGTGTGCACTTCATGCTTCAAAAGTTACACCAGTTCAAAGTGTTCGTCATTGAAGTGTCTTAGCTTGCTCATGGATTTGCAACTTCTAAAAATCATTGGAAATGAAATATTTCATGTAGAATAAAGCTGTTAGATTCATTGCATTCCTTGGACATTCAGGAATGCAGGAACGTCTTCAATTTTGGTGTGCACTTCATGCTTCAAAAGTTACACCAGTTATTTCATTTTTTGCTGTTTTTTGAAAAACTTCCAAAATGGGCACTCATGAAAAAATGTCATTTTTGGACAATTTTTACTAATTTTCATAGAATGGAGCGGGTAGATGCATTGCATTCCTTTTACAATCAGGAATGCAGTGATGTCTTCAATTCCAGTGTGCACTGCATGCTTCAAAAGTTACACCAGTTCAAAGTGGGCATCATTGAAGTGTCTAAGCTTGCTCATGGATTTGCAACTTCTAAAATTCATTGGAAATGAAATATTTCATGTAGAATAGAGTTGTTAGATTCGTTGCAATCCTTGGACATTCAGGAATGTAGGAATGTCTTCAATTTTGTTGTGCACTTCATGCTTCAAAAGTTACACCAGTTATTTCATTTTTTGCTGTTTTTTGAAAAACTTCGAAGATGGGCACTCATGAAAAAATGTCATTTTTGGACAATTTTTACTAATTTTTATAGAGTGGAGCTGTTAGATGCATTGCATTCCTTTTACAATCAGGAATGCAGTGATGTCTTCATTTTCAGTGTGCACTGCATGCTTCAAAAGTTACACCAGTTCAAAGTGTTCGTCATTGAAGTGTCTAAGCTTGCTCATGGATTTGCAACTTCTAAAATTCATTGGAAATGAAATATTTCATGTGGAATTAAGCTGTTAGATTCATCGCATTCCTTGGACATTCAGGAATGCAGGAACGTCTTCAATTTTTGTGTGCACTTCATGCTTCAAAAGTTACACCAGTTATTTCATTTTTTGCTGTTTTTTAAAAACTTCCAAAATGGGCACTCATGAAAAAATGTCATTTTTGGACAATTTTTACTAATTTTTATAGAATGGAGCGGGTAGATGCATTGCATTCCTTTTACAATCAGGAATGCAGTGATGTCTTCAATTCCAGTGTGCACTGCATGCTTCAAAAGTTACACCAGTTCAAAGTGGGCATCATTGAAGTATCTAAGATTGCTCATGGATTTGCAACTTCTAAACTTAATTGGATATGAACTAATTGATGTAGAATGAAGCTGTTATGTTCATTGCATTCATTGGACATTCAGGAATGTAGGAATGTCTTCAATTTTGTTGTGCACTTCATGCTTCAAAAGTTACACCAGTTATTTCATTTTTTGCTGTTTTTTGAAAAACTTCCAAGATGGGCACTCATGAAAAAATGTCATTTTTAGACAATTTTTACTAATTTTCATATAATGGAGCTGTTAGATGCATTGCATTCCTTTTACAATCAGGAATGCAGTGATGTCTTCAATTCCAGTGTGCACTGCATGCTTCAAAAGTTACACCAGTTCAAAGTGGGCGTCATTGAAGTGTCTAAGATTGCTCATGGATTTGTAACTTCTAAACTTAATTGGATATGAACTAATTGATGTAGAATGAAGCTGTTATGTTCATTGCATTCATTGGACACTCAGGAATGCAGGGATGTCTTCAATTTCGGTGTGCACTTCACGCTTCAAAAGTTACACCAGTTCAAAGTGGGCGTCATTGAAGTGTCTAAGCTTGCTCATGAATTTGATACTTCTAAAAGTCATTGGAAATGAAATATTTCATGTAGAATAAAGCTGTTAGATTCATAGCATTCATTGGACACTCAGGAATGCAGTGATGTCTTCAATTCCAGTGTGCACTGCATGCTTCAAAAGTTACACCAGTTCAAAGTGGGCGTCATTGAAGTGTCTAAGATTGCTCATGGATTTGCAACTTCTAAACTTAATTGGATATGAACTAATTGATGTAGAATGAAGCTGTTATGTGCATTGCATTCATTGGACACTCAGGAATGCAGGGATGTCTTCAATTTCGGTGTGCACTTCATGCTTCAAAAGTTACACCAGTTATTTCATTTTTTGCTGTTTTTTGAAAAACTTCCAAGATGGGCACTCATGAAAAAAAGTCATTTTTGGACAATTTTTTACTAATTTTCATAGAATGGAGCGGGTAGATGCATTGCATTCCTTTTACAATCAGGAATGCAGTGATGGCTTCAATTCCAGTGTGCACTGCATGCTTCAAAAGTTACACCAGTTCAAAGTGGGCATCATTGAAGTGTCTAAGCTTGCTCATGGATTTGCAACTTCTAAAATTCATTGGAAATGAAATATTTCATGTAGAATAGAGCTGTTAGATTCGTTGCAATCCTTGGACATTCAGGAATGTAGGAACGTCTTCAATTTTTGTGTGCACTTCATGCTTCAAAAGTTACACCAGTTATTTCATTTTTTGCTGTTTTTTGAAAAACTTCCAAAATGGGCACTCATGAAAAAATGTCATTTTTGGACAATTTTTACTAATTTTAATATAATGGAGCTGTTAGATGCATTGCATTCCTTTTACAATCAGGAATGCAGTGATGTCTTCAATTCCAGTGTGCACTGCATGCTTCAAAAGTTACACCAGTTCAAAGTGGGCGTCATTGAAGTGTCTAAGATTGCTCATAGATTTGCAACTTCTAAAATTCATTGCAAATGAACTAATTTTTATAGAATGGAGTTGTTAGATGCATTGCATTTTTGGGACATTCAGGAACGCAGGGGTGCCTTCAATTCCAGTGTGCACTGCAAGCTTCAAAAATTACACCAGTTCAAATTGGGCATCATTGAAGTGTCTAAGCTTGCTCATGGATTTGTGAATTCTAAAAATCGTTGCAAATGAACTAATTGATTTAGAACAAAGCTGTTAGATTCATTGCATTCCTTGGACATGCAGGAATGCAGGGATGTCTTCAATTCTGGTGTGCACTGCAAGCTTCAAAAGTTACATCCGTTCAAAGTAGGCATCATTGCAGTGTCTAAGCTTGCTCATGGATTTGCAACTTCTAAACTTAATTGGATATGAACTAATTGATGTAGAATGAAGCTGTTATGTTCATTGCATTCATTGGACATTCAGGAATGTAGGAATGTCTTCAATTTTGTTGTGCACTTCATGCTTCAAAAGTTACACCAGTTATTTCATTTTTTGCTGTTTTTTGAAAAACTTCCAAGATGGGCACTCATGAAAAAATGTCATTTTTAGACAATTTTTACTAATTTTTATATAATGGAGCTGTTAGATGCATTGCATTCCTTTTACAATCAGGAATGCAGTGATGTCTTCAATTCCAGTGTGCACTGCATGCTTCAAAAGTTACACCAGTTCAAAGTGGGCGTCATTGAAGTGTCTAAGATTGCTCATGGATTTGCAACTTCTAAACTTAATTGGATATGAACTAATTGATGTAGAATGAAGCTGTTATGTTCATTGCATTCATTGGACACTCAGGCATGCAGGGATGTCTTCAATTTCGGTGTGCACTTCATGCTTCAAAAGTTACACCAGTTCAAAGTGGGCGTCATTGAAGTGTCTAAGCTTGCTCATGAATTTGAAACTTCTAAAAGTCATTGGAAATGAAATATTTCATGTAGAATAAAGCTGTTATATTCATAGCATTCATTGGACACTCAGGAATGCAGTGATGTCTTCAATTCCAGTGTGCACTGCATGCTTCAAAAGTTACACCAGTTCAAAGTGGGCGTCATTGAAGTGTCTAAGATTGCTCATGGATTTGCAACTTCTAAACTTAATTGGATATGAACTAATTGATGTAGAATGAAGCTGTTATGTTCATTGCATTCATTGGACACTCAGGAATGCAGGGATGTCTTCAATTTCGGTGTGCACTTCATGCTTCAAAAGTTACACCAGTTCAAAGTGGGCGTCATTGAAGTGTCTAAGCTTGCTCATGAATTTGAAACTTCTAAAAGTCATTGGAAATGAAATATTTCATGTAGAATAAAGCTGTTAGATTCATAGCATTCATTGGACACTCAGGAATGCAGTGATGTCTTCAATTCCAGTGTGCACTGCATGCTTCAAAAGTTACACCAGTTCAAAGTGGGCGTCATTGAAGTGTCTAAGATTGCTCATGGATTTGCAACTTCTAAACTTAATTGGATATGAAATAATTGATGTAGAATGAAGCTGTTATGTTCGTTGCATTCATTGGACACTCAGGAATGCAGGGATGTCTTCAATTTCGGTGTGCACTTCATGCTTCAAAAGTTACACCAGTTATTTCATTTTTTGCTGTTTTTTGAAAAACTTCCAAGACGGGCACTCATGAAAAAATGTCATTTTTGCACAATTTTTACTAATTTTTATAGAGTGGAGCTGTTAGATGCATTGCATTCCTTTTACAATCAGGAATGCAGTGATGGCTTCAATTCCAGTGTGCACTGCATGCTTCAAAAGTTACACCAGTTCAAAGTGGGCATCATTGAAGTGTCTAAGCTTGCTCATGGATTTGCAACTTCTAAAATTCATTGGAAATGAAATATTTCATGTAGAATAGAGCTGTTAGATTCGTTGCAATCCTTGGACATTCAGGAATGTAGGAACGTCTTCAATTTTTGTGTGCACTTCATGCTTCAAAAGTTACACCAGTTATTTCATTTTTTGCTGTTTTTTGAAAAACTTCCAAAATGGGCACTCATGAAAAAATGTCATTTTTGGACAATTTTTACTAATTTTAATATAATGGAGCTGTTAGATGCATTGCATTCCTTTTACAATCAGGAATGCAGTGATGTCTTCAATTCCAGTGTGCACTGCATGCTTCAAAAGTTACACCAGTTCAAAGTGGGCGTCATTGAAGTGTCTAAGATTGCTCATAGATTTGCAACTTCTAAAATTCATTGCAAATGAACTAATTTTTATAGAATGGAGTTGTTAGATGCATTGCATTTTTGGGACATTCAGGAACGCAGGGGTGCCTTCAATTCCAGTGTGCACTGCAAGCTTCAAAAATTACACCAGTTCAAATTGGGCATCATTGAAGTGTCTAAGCTTGCTCATGGATTTGTGAATTCTAAAAATCGTTGCAAATGAACTAATTGATTTAGAACAAAGCTGTTAGATTCATTGCATTCCTTGGACATGCAGGAATGCAGGGATGTCTTCAATTCTGGTGTGCACTGCAAGCTTCAAAAGTTACATCCGTTCAAAGTAGGCATCATTGCAGTGTCTAAGCTTGCTCATGGATTTGCAACTTCTAAACTTAATTGGATATGAACTAATTGATGTAGAATGAAGCTGTTATGTTCATTGCATTCATTGGACATTCAGGAATGTAGGAATGTCTTCAATTTTGTTGTGCACTTCATGCTTCAAAAGTTACACCAGTTATTTCATTTTTTGCTGTTTTTTGAAAAACTTCCAAGATGGGCACTCATGAAAAAATGTCATTTTTAGACAATTTTTACTAATTTTTATATAATGGAGCTGTTAGATGCATTGCATTCCTTTTACAATCAGGAATGCAGTGATGTCTTCAATTCCAGTGTGCACTGCATGCTTCAAAAGTTACACCAGTTCAAAGTGGGCGTCATTGAAGTGTCTAAGATTGCTCATGGATTTGCAACTTCTAAACTTAATTGGATATGAACTAATTGATGTAGAATGAAGCTGTTATGTTCATTGCATTCATTGGACACTCAGGCATGCAGGGATGTCTTCAATTTCGGTGTGCACTTCATGCTTCAAAAGTTACACCAGTTCAAAGTGGGCGTCATTGAAGTGTCTAAGCTTGCTCATGAATTTGAAACTTCTAAAAGTCATTGGAAATGAAATATTTCATGTAGAATAAAGCTGTTATATTCATAGCATTCATTGGACACTCAGGAATGCAGTGATGTCTTCAATTCCAGTGTGCACTGCATGCTTCAAAAGTTACACCAGTTCAAAGTGGGCGTCATTGAAGTGTCTAAGATTGCTCATGGATTTGCAACTTCTAAACTTAATTGGATATGAACTAATTGATGTAGAATGAAGCTGTTATGTTCATTGCATTCATTGGACACTCAGGAATGCAGGGATGTCTTCAATTTCGGTGTGCACTTCATGCTTCAAAAGTTACACCAGTTCAAAGTGGGCGTCATTGAAGTGTCTAAGCTTGCTCATGAATTTGAAACTTCTAAAAGTCATTGGAAATGAAATATTTCATGTAGAATAAAGCTGTTAGATTCATAGCATTCATTGGACACTCAGGAATGCAGTGATGTCTTCAATTCCAGTGTGCACTGCATGCTTCAAAAGTTACACCAGTTCAAAGTGGGCGTCATTGAAGTGTCTAAGATTGCTCATGGATTTGCAACTTCTAAACTTAATTGGATATGAAATAATTGATGTAGAATGAAGCTGTTATGTTCGTTGCATTCATTGGACACTCAGGAATGCAGGGATGTCTTCAATTTCGGTGTGCACTTCATGCTTCAAAAGTTACACCAGTTATTTCATTTTTTGCTGTTTTTTGAAAAACTTCCAAGACGGGCACTCATGAAAAAATGTCATTTTTGCACAATTTTTACTAATTTTTATAGAGTGGAGCTGTTAGATGCATTGCATTCCTTTTACAATCAGGAATGCAGTGATGTCTTCAATTCCAGTGTGCACTGCATGCTTCAAAAGTTACACCAGTTCAAAGTGGGCGTCATTGAAGTGTCTAAGATTGCTCATGGATTTGCAACTTCTAAACTTAATTGGATATGAACTAATTGATGTAGAATGAAGCTGTTATGTTCATTGCATTCATTGGACACTCAGGCATGCAGGGATGTCTTCAATTTCGGTGTGCACTTCATGCTTCAAAAGTTACACCAGTTCAAAGTGGGCGTCATTGAAGTGTCTAAGCTTGCTCATGAATTTGAAACTTCTAAAAGTCATTGGAAATGAAATATTTCATGTAGAATAAAGCTGTTAGATTCATAGCATTCATTGGACACTCAGGAATGCAGTGATGTCTTCAATTCCAGTGTGCACTGCATGCTTCAAAAGTTACACCAGTTCAAAGTGGGCGTCATTGAAGTGTCTAAGATTGCTCATGGATTTGCAACTTCTAAACTTAATTGGATATGAACTAATTGATGTAGAATGAAGCTGTTATGTTCATTGCATTCATTGGACACTCAGGAATGCAGGGATGTCTTCAATTTCGGTGTGCACTTCATGCTTCAAAAGTTACACCAGTTCAAAGTGGGCGTCATTGAAGTGTCTAAGCTTGCTCATGAATTTGAAACTTCTAAAAGTCATTGGAAATGAAATATTTCATGTAGAATAAAGCTGTTAGATTCATAGCATTCATTGGACACTCAGGAATGCAGTGATGTCTTCAATTCCAGTGTGCACTGCATGCTTCAAAAGTTACACCAGTTCAAAGTGGGCGTCATTGAAGTGTCTAAGATTGCTCATGGATTTGCAACTTCTAAACTTAATTGGATATGAAATAATTGATGTAGAATGAAGCTGTTATGTTCGTTGCATTCATTGGACACTCAGGAATGCAGGGATGTCTTCAATTTCGGTGTGCACTTCATGCTTCAAAAGTTACACCAGTTATTTCATTTTTTGCTGTTTTTTGAAAAACTTCCAAGACGGGCACTCATGAAAAAATGTCATTTTTGCACAATTTTTACTAATTTTTATAGAGTGGAGCTGTTAGATGCATTGCATTCCTTTTACAATCAGGAATGCAGTGATGTCTTCATTGTCAGTGTGCACTGCATGCTTCAAAAGTTACACCAGTTCAAAGTGTTCGTCATTGAAGTGTCTTAGCTTGCTCATGGATTTGCAACTTCTAAAAATCATTGGAAATGAAATATTTCATGTAGAATAAAGCTGTTAGATTCATTGCATTCCTTGGACATTCAGGAATGCAGGAACGTCTTCAATTTTGGTGTGCACTTCATGCTTCAAAAGTTACACCAGTTATTTCATTTTTTGCTGTTTTTTGAAAAACTTCCAAAATGGGCACTCATGAAAAAATGTCATTTTTGGACAATTTTTACTAATTTTCATAGAATGGAGCGGGTAGATGCATTGCATTCCTTTTACAATCAGGGATGCAGTGATGTCTTCAATTCCAGTGTGCACTGCATGCTTCAAAAGTTACACCAGTTCAAAGTGGGCATCATTGAAGTGTCTAAGCTTGCTCATGGATTTGCAACTTCTAAAATTCATTGGAAATGAAATATTTCATGTAGAATAGAGTTGTTAGATTCGTTGCAATCCTTGGACATTCAGGAATGTAGGAATGTCTTCAATTTTGTTGTGCACTTCATGCTTCAAAAGTTACACCAGTTATTTCATTTTTTGCTGTTTTTTGAAAAACTTCGAAGATGGGCACTCATGAAAAAATGTCATTTTTGGACAATTTTTACTAATTTTTATAGAGTGGAGCTGTTAGATGCATTGCATTCCTTTTACAATCAGGAATGCAGTGATGTCTTCATTTTCAGTGTGCACTGCATGCTTCAAAAGTTACACCAGTTCAAAGTGTTCGTCATTGAAGTGTCTAAGCTTGCTCATGGATTTGCAACTTCTAAAATTCATTGGAAATGAAATATTTCATGTGGAATTAAGCTGTTAGATTCATCGCATTCCTTGGACATTCAGGAATGCAGGAACGTCTTCAATTTTTGTGTGCACTTCATGCTTCAAAAGTTACACCAGTTATTTCATTTTTTGCTGTTTTTTAAAAACTTCCAAAATGGGCACTCATGAAAAAATGTCATTTTTGCACAATTTTTACTAATTTTATAGAGTGGAGCTGTTAGATGCATTGCATTCCTTTTACAATCAGGAATGCAGTGATGTCTTCAATTCTAGTGTGCACTGCATGCTTCAAAAGTTACACCAGTTCAAAGTGGGAGTCATTGAAGTGTCTAAGCTTGCTCATGAATTTGCAACTTCTAAAAGTCATTGGAAATGAAATATTTCATGTAGAATAAAGCTGTTAGATTCATAGCATTCATTGGACACTCAGGAATGCAGGGATGTCTTCAATTTTGGTGTGCACTTCATGCTTCAAAAGTTACACCAGTTATTTCATTTTTTGCTGTTTTTTAAAAACTTCCAAAATGGGCACTCATGAAAAAATGTCATTTTTGGACAATTTTTACTAATTTTTATAGAATGGAGCGGGTAGATGCATTGCATTCCTTTTACAATCAGGAATGCAGTGATGTCTTCAATTCCAGTGTGCACTGCATGCTTCAAAAGTTACACCAGTTCAAAGTGGGCATCATTGAAGTATCTAAGATTGCTCATGGATTTGCAACTTCTAAACTTAATTGGATATGAACTAATTGATGTAGAATGAAGCTGTTATGTTCATTGCATTCATTGGACATTCAGGAATGTAGGAATGTCTTCAATTTTGTTGTGCACTTCATGCTTCAAAAGTTACACCAGTTATTTCATTTTTTGCTGTTTTTTGAAAAACTTCCAAGATGGGCACTCATGAAAAAATGTCATTTTTAGACAATTTTTACTAATTTTCATATAATGGAGCTGTTAGATGCATTGCATTCCTTTTACAATCAGGAATGCAGTGATGTCTTCAATTCCAGTGTGCACTGCATGCTTCAAAAGTTACACCAGTTCAAAGTGGGCGTCATTGAAGTGTCTAAGATTGCTCATGGATTTGCAACTTCTAAAATTCATTAAAAATGAAATAGTTGATGTAGAACAAAGCTGTTAGATTCATTGCATTCCTTGGACATTCAGGAATGCAGAGATGTCTTCAATTTTGGTGTGCACTTCATGCTTTAAAAATTACACCAGTTATTTCTTTTTTTGCTGTTTTTTGAAAAACTTCCAAAATGGGCACTCATGAAAAAATGTCATTTTTGCACAATTTTTACTAATTTTTATTGAGTGGAGCTGTTAGATGCATTGCATTCCTTTTACAATCAGGAATGCAGTGATGTCTTCATTTCCAGTGTGCACTGCATGTTTCAAAAGTTACACCAGTTCAAAGTGTTCGTCATTGAAGTGTCTAAGTTTGCTCATGGATTTGCAACTTCTAAACTTAATTGGAAATGAACTAATTGATGTAGAATTAAGTTGTTATATTTATTGCATTCATTGGACACTCAGGAATGCAAGGATGTCTTCAATTTCGGTGTGCACTTCATGCTTCAAAAGTTACACCAGTTATTTCATTTTTTGCTGTTTTTTGAAAAACTTCCAAAATGGGCACTCATGAAAAATGTCATTTTTGCACAGTTTTTACTAATTTTTATAGAGTGGAGCTGTTAGATGCATTGCATTCCTTTTACAATCAGGAATGCAGTGATGTCTTCAATTCCAGTGTGCACTGCATGCTTCAAAAGTTACACCAGTTCAAAGTGTTCGTCATTGAAGTGTCTAAGCTTGCTCATGGATTTGCAAATTCTAAAATTCATTAAAAATGAAATAGTTGATGTAGAACAAAGCTGTTAGATTCATTGCATTCCTTGGACATTCAGGAATGCAGGGATGTCTTCAATTTTGGTGTGCACTTCATGCTTCAAAAATTACACCAGTTATTTCTTTTTTTGCTGTTTTTTGAAAAACTTCCAAAATGGGCACTCATGAAAAAATGTCATTTTTGGACAATTTTTACTAATTTTCATAGAATGGGAGCAGTTAGATGCATTGCATTCCTTTTACAATCAGGAATGCAGTGATGTCTTCAATTCCAGTGTGCACTGCATGCTTCAAAAGTTACACCAGTTCAAAGTGTTCGTCATTGAAGTGTCTAAGCTTGCTCATGGATTTGCAACTTCTAAAGTTCATTGGAAATGAAATATTTTACATAGAATAAAGCTGTTAGATTCATTGCATTCCTTGGACATTCAGGAATGCAGGGATGTCTTCAATTTCGGTGTGCACTTTATGCTTCAAAAGTTACGCCAGTTATTTTATTTTTTGCCATTTTTTGAAAAACTTTCAAGATGGGCACTCATGAAAAAATGTCATTTTTGGACAATTTTTACTAATTTTTATAGAGTGGAGTTGTTAGATGCATTGCATTCCTTTTACAACCAGGAATGCAGTGATGTCTTCAATTCCAGTGTGCACTGCATGCTTCAAAAGTTACACCAGTTCAAAGTGTTCGTCATTGAAGTGTCTAAGCTTGCTCATGGATTTGCAACTTCTAAACTTCATTAAAAATGAAATAGTTGATGTAGAACAAAGCTGTTAGATTCATTGCATTCCTTGGACATTCAGGAATGCAGGGATGTCTTCAATTTTGGTGTGCACTTCATGCTTCAAAAATTACACCAGTTATTTCTTTTTTTGCTGTTTTTTGAAAAACTTCCAAAATGGGCACTCATGAAAAAATGTCATTTTTGGACAATTTTTACTAATTTTCATAGAATGGGAGCAGTTAGATGCATTGCATTCCTTTTACAATCAGGAATGCAGTGATGTCTTCAATTCCAGTGTGCACTGCATGCTTCAAAAGTTACACCAGTTCAAAGTGTTCGTCATTGAAGTGTCTAAGCTTGCTCATGGATTTGCAACTTCTAAAGTTCATTGGAAATGAAATATTTTACATAGAATAAAGCTGTTAGATTCATTGCATTCCTTGGACATTCAGGAATGCAGGGATGTCTTCAATTTCGGTGTGCACTTTATGCTTCAAAAGTTACACCAGTTATTTTATTTTTTGCCATTTTTTGAAAAACTTTCAAGATGGGCACTCATGAAAAAATGTCATTTTTGGACAATTTTTACTAATTTTTATAGAGTGGAGTTGTTAGATGCATTGCATTCCTTTTTATACCAGGAATGCAGTGATGTCTTCAATTCCAGTGTGCACTGCATGCTTCAAAAGTTACACCAGTTCAAAGTGTTCGTCATTGAAGTGTCTAAGCTTGCTCATGGATTTGCAACTTCTAAACTTCATTAAAAATGAAATAGTTGATGTAGAACAAAGCTGTTAGATTCATTGCATTCCTTGGACATTCAGGAATGCAGGGATGTCTTCAATTTTGGTGTGCACTTCGTGCTTCAAAAATTACACCAGTTATTTCTTTTTTTGCTGTTTTTTGAAAAACTTCCAAAATGGGCACTCATGAAAAATGTCATTTTTGCACAGTTTTTACTAATTTTTATAGAGTGGAGCTGTTAGATGCATTGCATTCCTTTTACAATCAGGAATGCAGTGATGTCTTCAATTCCAGTGTGCACTGCATGCTTCAAAAGTTACACCAGTTCAAAGTGGGCGTCATTGAAGTGTCTAAGATTGCTCATGGATTTGCAACTTCTAAACTTAATTGGAAATGAACTAATTGATGTAGAATTAAGTTGTTATATTTATTGCATTCATTGAACACTCAGGAATGCAAGGATGTCTTCAATTTCGGTGTGCACTTTATGCTTCAAAAGTTACACCAGTTATTTCATTTTTTGCTGTTTTTTGAAAAACTTCCAAAATGGGCACTCATGAAAAATGTGATTTTTGCACAGTTTTTACTAATTTTTATAGAGTGGAGCTGTTAGATGCATTGCATTCCTTTTACAATCAGGAATGCAGTGATATCTTCAATTCCAGTGTGCACTGCATGCTTCAAAAGTTACACCAGTTCAAAGTGTTCGTCATTGAAGTGTCTAAGCTTGCTCATAGATTTGCAACTTCTAAAATTCATTAAAAATAAAAATAGTTGATGTAGAATAAAGCTGTTAGATTCATTGCATTCCTTGGACATTCCGGAACGCAGGAATATTTTCAATTTTGGTGTGCACTTCATGCTTCAAAAGTTACACCAGTTATTTCATTTTTTGCTGTTTTTTGAAAAACTTCCAAGATGGGCACTCATGAAAAAATGTCATTTTTGGACAATTTTTACTAATTTTTATAGAATGGAGCTGTTAGATGCATTGCATTCCTTTTAGAATTAGGAATGCAGTGATGTCTTCAATTCCAGTGTGCACTGCATGCTTCAAAAGTTACACCAGTTCAAAGTGGGCATCATTGACGTGTCTAAGATTGCTCATGGATTTGCAACTTCTAAACTTAATTGGAAATGAACTAATTGATGTAGAATGAAGCTGTTATATTCATTGCATTCATTGGACACTCAGGAATGCAGGGATGTCTTCAATTTCGGAGTGCACTTCATGCTTCAAAAGTTACACCAGTTATTTTATTTTTTGCCATTTATTGAAAAACTTCCAAGACGGGCACTCATGAAAAAATGTCATTTTTGGACAATTTTTACTAATTTTTATAGAGTGGAGCTGTTAGATGCATTGCATTCCTTTTACAATCAGGAATGCAGTGATGTCTTCAATTCCAGTGTGCACTGCTTGCTTCAAAAGTTACACCAGTTCAAAGTGGGCATCATTGAAGTGCCTAAGCTTGCTCATGGATTTGCAACTTCTAAAATCCATTAAAAATAAAATAGTTGATGAAGAATAAAGCTGATAGATTCATTGCATTCCTTGGACATTCCGGAATGCAGGAATATTTTCAATTTTGGTGTGCACTTCATGCTTCAAAAGTTACACCAGTTATTTCATTTTTTGCTGTTTTTTGAAAAACTTCCAAGATGGGCACTCATGAAAAAAGGTCGTTTTTGCACAATTTTTACAAATTTTAATAGAGTGGAGCTGTTAGATGCATTGCATTAATTTTACAATCAGGAATGCAGTGATGTCTTCAATTCCAGTGTGCACTGCATGCTTCAAAAGTTACACCAGTTCAAAGTGGGCGTCATTGAAGTGTCTAAGATTGCTCATGGATTTGCAACTTCTAAACTTAATTGGAAATGAACTAATTGATGTAGAATTAAGTTGTTATATTTATTGCATTCATTGGACACTCAGGAATGCAAGGATGTCTTCATTTTCGGTGTGCACTTCATGCTTCAAAAGTTACACCAGTTATTTCATTTTTTGCTGTTTTTTGAAAAACTTCCAAAATGGGCACTCATGAAAAATGTCATTTTTGCACAGTTTTTACTAATTTTTATAGAGTGGAGCTGTTAGATGCATTGCATTCCTTTTACAATCAGGAATGCAGTGATATCTTCAATTCCAGTGTGCACTGCATGCTTCAAAAGTTACACCAGTTCAAAGTGTTCGTCATTGAAGTGTCTAAGCTTGCTCATGGATTTGCAACTTCTAAAATTCATTAAAAATGAAATAGTTGATGTAGAAGAAAGCTGTTAGATTCATTGCATTCCTTGGACATTCAGGAATGCAGGGATGTCTTCAATTTTGGTGTGCACTTCATGCTTCAAAAATTACACCAGTTATTTCTTTTTTTGCTGTTTTTTGAAAAACTTCCAAAATGGGCACTCATGAAAAATGTCATTTTTGCACAGTTTTTACTAATTTTTATAGAGTGGAGCTGTTAGATGCATTGCATTCCTTTTACAATCAGGAATGCAGTGATGTCTTCATTTCCAGTGTGCACTGCATGTTTCAAAAGTTACACCAGTTCAAAGTGTTCGTCATTGAAGTGTCTAAGTTTGCTCATGGATTTGCAACTTCTAAACTTAATTGGAAATGAACTAATTGATGTAGAATTAAGTTGTTATATTTATTGCATTCATTGGACACTCAGGAATGCAAGGATGTCTTCAATTTCGGTGTGCACTTCATGCTTCAAAAGTTACACCAGTTATTTCATTTTTTGCTGTTTTTTGAAAAACTTCCAAAATGGGCACTCATGAAAAATGTCATTTTTGCACAGTTTTTACTAATTTTTATAGAGTGGAGCTGTTAGATGCATTGCATTCCTTTTACAATCAGGAATGCAGTGATGTCTTCAATTCCAGTGTGCACTGCATGCTTCAAAAGTTACACCAGTTCAAAGTGTTCGTCATTGAAGTGTCTAAGCTTGCTCATGGATTTGCAAATTCTAAAATTCATTAAAAATGAAATAGTTGATGTAGAACAAAGCTGTTAGATTCATTGCATTCCTTGGACATTCAGGAATGCAGAGATGTTTTCAATTTTGGTGTGCACTTCATGCTTCAAAAATTACACCAGTTATTTCTTTTTTTGCTGTTTTTTGAAAAACTTCCAAAATGGGCACTCATGAAAAAATGTCATTTTTGGACAATTTTTACTAATTTTCATAGAATGGGAGCAGTTAGATGCATTGCATTCCTTTTACAATCAGGAATGCAGTGATGTCTTCAATTCCAGTGTGCACTGCATGCTTCAAAAGTTACACCAGTTCAAAGTGTTCGTCATTGAAGTGTCTAAGCTTGCTTATGGATTTGCAACTTCTAAAGTTCATTGGAAATGAAATATTTTACATAGAATAAAGCTGTTAGATTCATTGCATTCCTTGGACATTCAGGAATGCAGGGATGTCTTCAATTTCGGTGTGCACTTTATGCTTCAAAAGTTACGCCAGTTATTTTATTTTTTGCCATTTTTTGAAAAACTTTCAAGATGGGCACTCATGAAAAAATGTCATTTTTGGACAATTTTTACTAATTTTTTATAGAGTGGAGTTGTTAGATGCATTGCATTCCTTTTACAACCAGGAATGCAGTGATGTCTTCAATTCCAGTGTGCACTGCATGCTTCAAAAGTTACACCAGTTCAAAGTGTTCGTCATTGAAGTGTCTAAGCTTGCTCATGGATTTGCAACTTCTAAACTTCATTAAAAATGAAATAGTTGATGTAGAACAAAGCTGTTAGATTCATTGCATTCCTTGGACATTCAGGAATGCAGGGATGTCTTCAATTTTGGTGTGCACTTCATGCTTCAAAAATTACACCAGTTATTTCTTTTTTTGCTGTTTTTTTGAAAAACTTCCAAAATGGGCACTCATGAAAAAATGTCATTTTTGGACAATTTTTACTAATTTTCATAGAATGGGAGCAGTTAGATGCATTGCATTCCTTTTACAATCAGGAATGCAGTGATGTCTTCAATTCCAGTGTGCACTGCATGCTTCAAAAGTTACACCAGTTCAAAGTGTTCGTCATTGAAGTGTCTAAGCTTGCTCATGGATTTGCAACTTCTAAAGTTCATTGGAAATGAAATATTTTACATAGAATAAAGCTGTTAGATTCATTGCATTCCTTGGACATTCAGGAATGCAGGGATGTCTTCAATTTCGGTGTGCACTTTATGCTTCAAAAGTTACACCAGTTATTTTATTTTTTGCCATTTTTTGAAAAACTTTCAAGATGGGCACTCATGATAAAATGTCATTTTTGGACAATTTTTACTAATTTTTATAGAGTGGAGTTGTTAGATGCATTGCATTCCTTTTTATACCAGGAATGCAGTGATGTCTTCAATTCCAGTGTGCACTGCATGCTTCAAAAGTTACACCAGTTCAAAGTGTTCGTCATTGAAGTGTCTAAGCTTGCTCATGGATTTGCAACTTCTAAACTTCATTAAAAATGAAATAGTTGATGTAGAACAAAGCTGTTAGATTCATTGCATTCCTTGGACATTCAGGAATGCAGGGATGTCTTCAATTTTGGTGTGCACTTCGTGCTTCAAAAATTACACCAGTTATTTCTTTTTTTGCTGTTTTTTGAAAAACTTCCAAAATGGGCACTCATGAAAAATGTCATTTTTGCACAGTTTTTACTAATTTTTATAGAGTGGAGCTGTTAGATGCATTGCATTCCTTTTACAATCAGGAATGCAGTGATGTCTTTAATTCCAGTGTGCACTGCATGCTTCAAAAGTTACACCAGTTCAAAGTGGGCGTCATTGAAGTGTCTAAGATTGCTCATGGATTTGCAACTTCTAAACTTAATTGGAAATGAACTAATTGATGTAGAATTAAGTTGTTATATTTATTGCATTCATTGGACACTCAGGAATGCAAGGATGTCTTCAATTTCGGTGTGCACTTTATGCTTCAAAAGTTACACCAGTTATTTCATTTTTTGCTGTTTTTTGAAAAACTTCCAAAATGGGCACTCATGAAAAATGTGATTTTTGCACAGTTTTTACTAATTTTTATAGAGTGGAGCTGTTAGATGCATTGCATTCCTTTTACAATCAGGAATGCAGTGATATCTTCAATTCCAGTGTGCACTGCATGCTTCAAAAGTTACACCAGTTCAAAGTGTTCGTCATTGAAGTGTCTAAGCTTGCTCATAGATTTGCAACTTCTAAAATTCATTAAAAATAAAAATAGTTGATGTAGAATAAAGCTGTTAGATTCATTGCATTCCTTGGACATTCCGGAACGCAGGAATATTTTCAATTTTGGTGTGCACTTCATGCTTCAAAAGTTACACCAGTTATTTCATTTTTTGCTGTTTTTTGAAAACTTCCAAGATGGGCACTCATGAAAAAATGTCATTTTTGGACAATTTTTACTAATTTTTATAGAATGGAGCTGTTAGATGCATTGCATTCCTTTTACAATTAGGAATGCAGTGATGTCTTCAATTCCAGTGTGCACTGCATGCTTCAAAAGTTACACCAGTTCAAAGTGGGCATCATTGAAGTGTCTAAGATTGCTCATGGATTTGCAACTTCTAACTTAATTGGAAATGAACTAATTGATGTAGAATGAAGCTGTTATATTCATTGCATTCATTGGACACTCAGGAATGCAGGGATGTCTTCAATTTCGGAGTGCACTTCATGCTTCAAAAGTTACACCAGTTATTTTATTTTTTGCCATTTATTGAAAAACTTCCAAGACGGGCACTCATGAAAAAATGTCATTTTTGGACAATTTTTACTAATTTTTATAGAGTGGAGCTGTTAGATGCATTGCATTCCTTTTACAATCAGGAATGCAGTGATGTCTTCAATTCCAGTGTGCACTGCTTGCTTCAAAAGTTACACCAGTTCAAAGTGGGCATCATTGAAGTGCCTAAGCTTGCTCTCATGGATTTGCAACTTCTAAAATCCATTAAAAATAAAATAGTTGATGAAGAATAAAGCTGTTAGATTCATTGCATTCCTTGGACATTCCGGAATGCAGGAATATTTTCAATTTTGGTGTGCACTTCATGCTTCAAAAGTTACACCAGTTATTTCATTTTTTGCTGTTTTTTGAAAAACTTCCAAGATGGGCACTCATGAAAAAAGGTCGTTTTTGCACAATTTTTACAAATTTTAATAGAGTGGAGCTGTTAGATGCATTACATTAATTTTACAATCAGGAATGCAGTGATGTCTTCAATTCCAGTGTGCACTGCATGCTTCAAAAGTTACACCAGTTCAAAGTGGGCGTCATTGAAGTGTCTAAGATTGCTCATGGATTTGCAACTTCTAAACTTAATTGGAAATGAACTAATTGATGTAGAATTAAGTTGTTATATTTATTGCATTCATTGGACACTCAGGAATGCAAGGATGTCTTCAATTTCGGTGTGCACTTCATGCTTCAAAAGTTACACCAGTTATTTCATTTTTTGCTGTTTTTTGAAAAACTTCCAAAATGGGCACTCATGAAAAATGTCATTTTTGCACAGTTTTTACTAATTTTTATAGAGTGGAGCTGTTAGATGCATTGCATTCCTTTTACAATCAGGAATGCAGTGATATCTTCAATTCCAGTGTGCACTGCATGCTTCAAAAGTTACACCAGTTCAAAGTGTTCGTCATTGAAGTGTCTAAGCTTGCTCATGGATTTGCAACTTCTAAAATTCATTAAAAATGAAATAGTTGATGTAGAAGAAAGCTGTTAGATTCATTGCATTCCTTGGACATTCAGGAATGCAGGGATGTCTTCAATTTTGGTGTGCACTTCATGCTTCAAAAATTACACCAGTTATTTCTTTTTTTGCTGTTTTTTGAAAAACTTCCAAAATGGGCACTCATGAAAAATGTCATTTTTGCACAGTTTTTACTAATTTTTATAGAGTGGAGCTGTTAGATGCATTGCATTCCTTTTACAATCAGGAATGCAGTGATGTCTTCAATTCCAGTGTGCACTGCATGCTTCAAAAGTTACACCAGTTCAAAGTGTTCGTCATTGAAGTGTCTAAGCTTGCTCATGGATTTGCAACTTCTAAAGTTCATTGGAAATGAAATATTTTACGTAGAATAAAGCTGTTAGATTCAGTGCATTCCTTGGACATTCAGGAATGCAGGAATGTCTTCAATTTTGGTGTGCCCTTCATGCTTCAAAAGTTACACCAGTTATTTCATTTTTTGCTGTTTTTTGAAAAACTTCCAAAATGGGCACTCATGAAAAAATGTCATTTTTGCACAATTTTTACTAATTTATAGAATGGAGCTGTTAGATGCATTGCATTCCTTTTACAATCAGGAACGCAGTGATGTCTTCAATTCCAGTGCGCACTGCATGCTTCAAAAGTTACACCAGTTCAAAGTGGGCGTCATCGAAGTGTCTAAGATTGCTCATAGATTTGCAACTTCTAAAATTCATTGCAAATGAACTAATTTTTATAGAATTTGAGTTGTTAGATGCATTGCATTTTTTGGACATTCAGGAATGCAGGGATGCCTTCAATTCCAGTGTGCACTGCATGCTTCAAAAGTTACACCAGTTCAAAGTGGGCATCATTGAAGTGTCTAAGCTTGCTCATGGATTTGTGAATTCTAAAAATCGTTGCAAATGAACTAATTGATTTAGAATGAAGCTGTTTATTCATTGCATTCATTGGACACTCAGGAATGCAGGGATGACTTCAATTTCGGTGTGCACTTTATGCTTCAAAAGTTACGCCAGTTATTTTATTTTTTGCCATTTTTTGAAAAACTTCCAAGACGGCACTCATGAAAAAATGTCATTTTTGGACAATTTTTACTAATTTTTATAGAGTGGAGCTGTTAGATGCATTGCATTCATTTTACAATCAGGAATGCAGTGATGTCTTCAATTCCAGTGTGCACTGCATGCTTCAAAAGTTTCACCAGTTCAAAGTGTTCGTCATTGAAGTGTCTAAGCTTGCTCATATATTTGCAACTTCTAAAATCCATTAAAAATAAAATAGTTGATGTAAAATAAAGCTGTTAGATTCATTGCATTCCTTGGACATTCCGGAATGCAGGAATATTTTCAATTTTGGTGTGCACTTCATACTTCAAAAGTTACACCAGTTATTTCATTTTTTGCTGTTTTTTGAAAAACTTCCAAAATGGGCACTCATGAAAAAAGGTCGTTTTTTGACAATTTTTACTAATTTTTTTTAAAAAGGAGTTTTTAAATGCAATGCAATCCTTATACAATCAGGAATGCAGTGATGTCTTCAATTCCAGTGCGCACTGCATGCTTCAAAAGTTACACCAGTTCAAAGTGGGCGTCATTGAAGTGTCTAAGATTGCTCATAGATTTGCAACTTCTAAAATTCATTGCAAATGAACTAATTTTTATAGAATGGAGTTGTTAGATGCATTGCATTCCTTTTACAATCAGGAATGCAGTGATGTCTTCAATTCCAGTGTGCACTGCATGCTTCAAAGGTTACACCAGTTCAAAGTGTTCGTCATTGAAGTGTCTAAGCTTGCTCATGGATTTGCAACTTCTAAAATTCAATGAAAATAAAATAGTTGATGTAGAATAAAGTTGTTAGATTCATAGCATTCCTTGGACATTCAGGAATGTAGGGATGTCTTCAATTTTGGTGTGCACTTCATGCTTCAAAAGTTACACCAGTTATTTCATTTTTTGCTGTTTTTTGAAAAACTTCCAAAATGGGCACTCATGAAAAAATGTCATTTTTGGACAATTTTTACTAATTTTTTATAGAGTGGAGCTGTTAGATGCATTGCATTTCTTTTACAATCAGGAATGCAGTGATGTCTTCAATTCCAGTGTGCACTGCATGCTTCAAAAGTTACACCAGTTCAAAGTGTTCGTCATTGAAGTGTCTAAGCTTGCTCATGGATTTGCAACTTCTAAAATTCATTGGAAATGAAATATTTCATGTAGAATAAAGTTGTTAGATTCATTGCATTCCTTGGACATTCAGAAATGCAGTGATGTCTTCAATTCCAGTGCACACTGCATGCTTCAAAAGTACACCAGTTCAAAGTGGGC